>CAMAPF010001041.1:737500-1276563 GCA_945859915.1 Cuscuta epithymum | reverse complement strand
GAGAGATCGGGTAAGGCGTGAGTGACCTTTGTCATTGAAAAGCCCATCAGTTATATCCATGCCATTCTTTCTATTATTTTTCCCGATGTTAATGTGTGTACAATATGAGTTATTATGACATCAACCTAATAAACTTAGAATTTAAGAATAAAATTTTTATATCATCTTATGTTTGTAGTCACAATTTCCATCACGTTATTACATTATTGTTGGATTGCTTATGAAATTTGTTTTATTGGATGAATATTTATTTCCTATTACTTCTAATTCCTAACTATATACTATCCTCCGTCTCTAAATAGATGCAAGATGGTGTGTGGGAACAAGAATTAAGAAACATGAATAAAGTATTTTCCTTCCCACAATACCCTTGAGTTCCACGCACAAATGAATAAAAGTGGCAGACAAGTTATTGTACATCAACAGTACAAATGTTTTTGTTTTTCAGCTCCTTTAACCTAACATATCAAACCAGATTTGTTTGAGGGCCTTAATGATCTCATCGGAATTCATAAACAAACAACAAGCAAGAAGATTCTCCAAGTCGTTGGACGTCCTGATGTTGTTCTTCACCATTATCTCCACCATTGATTCACTGAAGTCCCTCTGTGCATCCTGGGACGTCTTCACGAAGGGGAAAGTGCGAAACTTGCCGGAAAGATGTTCTCACGCTTCTTCTCCCCTGAAATTTTATGAAAATTAAAGGGCCGCTGCAACCACCTTCTTCTTCTCATTAGAATTTTCTCCACAAAAAAGCTCGATTTTAGGGCCCGTTTCGAACTGGTCAACCGTCGTCATAGTCGAGCATCCCAGCGAAATTTTAGTCCTACACTAGGTCTCTTTAGATTAGAAAGAGAGTACGATAAAAACAAAAGATTAGCAGGAGAGTGCATATCGAAGAAGATAAGTGAAGGTGTGGATGAATTAACCAGGGGAGCGTATAAATTAACCAGGGGCAGTAAAGACATTTCAATTATTTTTGTTACTAAAAAGGGAAGTGTTGCAATTAATTTGAAACTGCCCAAAAAAGGAAAGTGTTGCAATTATTTAGAGACGGAGGAAGTATATACACATATACTCCGTATATGTTTGTGTATAGATGTATATATAAGAGTTACGCCTCACATTTACACCTTATTGCGCAATGAGGCTTACACAATATGCAATCATTAAAAAACACCTCAAATACGCAATACGCCAATTTCGAACCTATGATGAGACAAGATGTAATGTAGCATTGTATAGACAACTTAGGGGTGCTTAAGGTTCCCATGTCACACAGTCACAGTAGGCCCTGAAATTTTATTTGGTGTGGGGCTAGTAAGCAGGTTATGGCCGATCCTAAACAATCATATCTGACTGCTGCAAAAAGGGTGTTAATATACTACTCCCTCCGTAACTTAAAAATCTTCCCACTTTCCTTTTTCGTCCGTAACAAAAAAATCTTCCCATTTCTAAATCTTCCCATCATACCCTCAATAATTCTTAAAATAATACACTATTACAACTACTTTTTTTGGATTTATCCTACATTCCACCACATTATTCCACTATTTTCCCATCATACCCTCAATAATTCATATCATCTTTCACTATTCTTAATCTACCTACTTTTGAAATGGGAAGATTTAAAAGTTACGGAGGGAGTAGAATGGAAGACACAATTATGGTGTTCTATTTTCTAAAGATATCAATTACTCAAAACTCAAAAGAAGAGAAAGTGCTGAATTTAACTGCCGACTCTAATTGGTGAGGAGATAGGGTTGATAGAAGTAATATGGGGTTTGTATTTTTTTTTTTTTGAAGAATACTCATATATTGTAGCACTGTCCACTTGCAGAGAAGAATACATTGCACCTTGCTATGTTGCATTGAAGGCTTATGGTTATTACATTTTATTGAAGAGTTCAAACAAAAATTGCCCTAAGTAGGAGTAATTTTTTATATATATTCCAAATTAGGACTGTCATGTTTTTATTCCCTAAATATAACAAACCAGTGTCATGTGTTGACAACATGGTTTGAAATAGCGGCCCCGCTACCCGCTATAGCGGCCGCTATATAGCAGTCGCGGTAGGGGCCGTTACCGTTACGGCCCGCTATTCGTGTGTGATTTCCAAATCATGGGAAAAATCTGCTACGCCGTGATACGTTTGTAATTTCCGTATGTTTATTTACGCTTTTAGTTAGTTTTGATTGTTTAATATTTCGGAAATTACACACTTTCGGTGTAATAGTTTAGTTTGTTAAATTCTTGTAATTTGTTTAGATTAGGTTTATTCTGAGCTTAAACAGGTCCAAGATCAATCAAATGATCAATGGTGAAGGAAGGTGCAAGAGTACAAGACAAAAAGAAGGAAAAATCCTGATTTTGGTCTATACTCGGTCGAGTATACATATATACTCGATCGGGTATCTGGTTGACATTTCAAATCGGATCGGATCCGAAAACAAAGGAACATGCAGAGGAAGATTTACCCACGATCGAGTGTCTATACCCGATCGAGTACACCGACATACTCGATCGGGTATAGTTATAAAATTTACTCTAAAACCGATCGAGTATGGGTCGAATTCTGATTTCTACACATACTCGATCGAGTATATGTATATACTCGATTCGAGTACCCGACCTACACCTCAAAAAAAGCCTATAAATACACCCCCTTTCCTTCACAATAGAGGCACCAATTCACATATACTTCTTAGCTCAGTTTAGACAAGTTCTTTCTTTATATTTTTCATCATGTTTAGTCTCCAAATGAGGAGCTAAACTCTTCCATCTTGGTTTTGCTCTTTTGAAGCTTAATGAATTTGTAAGTTGTGAGTTATTATCTTTAATCTTCTTCCTTGAATATTAATTCTCCCTTTAAATACTATTTCTATATCAATGTTGGGGAGTGTTACTAAGATGACAATTAGTTAACATCTTGACATTAGTTATAGTAATAGTTATTTCTTCCTCTATGTTAATATTGGGGAGTGTTACTAAAATGACAATTAGTTAACATCTTGATATTAACTATAGTAGGATTCATCTTCTTTAATATTCTTCCTTGAGTATTAATTAATTCCTATTCATATTTCATATTAATATTTTGAACATTACTTAAAGTATCAACTAGTCTTGTTCTATATATTAATTATTACTAGAATCGGTCGGTTAATACGCTTGTTATTAATTCGGTCCTTTCACGGTAGTAAACTTGGGTTGTTAATGCATGCTTCTCATGGTTAATAAGCCAAGGGGAATTAATTATATTGATTAAACCAATAAACCGCTTGTGTTGAGGTTATCAATCTCAATCGTTTTCATCTTGATTTTATTGCTACTATCAAGTTAATATACGGCGCTTGTTCTATATTGACTCGGTAGTAAGTTTTATTAATGAACGCTTCTCGTTATTAATAACTACCCTCGATGAACTGGATATACTCCTCGATTGAGTATTCGAGAGGAAGATAGTTAAAGAGATAACCGGGATCGACGAACATTTCATTAAGTGGATAAAAGCAAAGCCAAGTCTTCTTCTCATTAATTAAACCACATAACTCGTTCATCTTCGTGTTTAAATACAATTTAAGTTCATATACTCAACCTAAACCCCCCCTTGTTACTAGTTTATAAAGAGAGAAGTGTTCCTTCCCTGTGGATACGAACCTTACTTCACTATACTACGTTTTAGTGTCGTATTGATTATTATTTTGAGTGCACATCACGACAAAGTGCACGTCAAATTTGGCGCCGTTGCCGGGGAAAGGCAATTATTTTTCTTTTTATTTTATTTCAAGAAAAATCAAAAAAAATAATTAACCAAAAATATAAAGAGTTCTTATTTTTCTATTTCTGAGCTTTGTGAAGTATATGGTCCGATATCGTTCTATAAACGAAATCACATACCAATCAAACCCCGAAATAGAGCAAACTTTCGAGCGGTTGAAAAATAAATTCTCAAATACCGACTCGGGAGATTCATCAAGTACTAGCTCTTATTCTAGCGAGCCTGAAGAACCAACAATTATGGCTCTCGAAACAAGAACGTTAAGGGAGCTCACAGCTCCGAACTTGAACCAACAACCGTTGTGTATTACCTTCCCCACACTCAACGAGGGTAATACATTTGAGCTGAAATCTGGGCTCATTCATCTTTTGCCATCCTTCCATGGCTTAAGAGGGGAAGATCCAAATAAACATCTCTCGGAATTCCATGTCGTATGCACAAGCATGTGTCCTAATGGAGTCACCGAGGAACAAATCAAATTGCGGGCTTTCCCATTCTCCCTCAAAGATACCGCAAAAGATTGGCTATTCTATCTTCCTTCGGGAAGTATAGATACATGGGCGGCCATGAAGAAAGCTTTCCTCGAAAGGTACTATCCAGCCTCTGTCTCCTCATCTCTAAAAAAGCAAATAAGCAATGTGGAGCAAAAAGATGATGAATCGTTCTATGAATATTGGGAACGATTCAAGAAACTTTGTGCAAGCTGTCCATATCATGGCTATTCGGAGCAAGACCTCATCCTATACTTTTATGATGGTCTTTGCAATGATGATAGACGGATGATTAATGCCGCATGTGGAGGAGGGATCGTTAACAAGACTCCTTCTCAAGCTATGAATCTTATCTCGGAGTTGGCCGAGAATTGTAGATATCACAACGGGCGGTCATCAACAAAAAGAGTCATGGCGGCCGAATCAACATCATCTCTAGAAAGTCAAGTTGCCGGCTTGACTTCTTTGGTAAAGGATTTTCTTTTAAATTCCAAAATCCAAGAAGTCAAGGTCTGCGGCATCTGCACACAACAAGGCCATCCCACCGATGCATGCCCGAGCCTTCAAGAAGAAAACCCCGAGCAGGTCAACGCTTTGGGGTTCCCAAACCAAAAGAGGTATGATTCTTACGGCAACACTTATCATCCCGGGTTTAGAGATCATCCCAATTTGAGATATGGGAATCCGCAAGGAAACCCACCACAAAATAACCCTCCACAAAACCAATTTCCTCCAAAACAACCGTACTCTAAACCCCACAGCCAAGGTTCAACTATGTCCACCGAAGACATGATCCGAGCACTCACCTCAAATGTCTCAACCATGCAACAAAACATGGTTCAATTCCAACATGAGACAAAATCAAGCATCCAAAACCTTGAGAATCAAGTGAGCCAAATCTCAAGTGCGGTGAGTAGGCTTGAAGCCAAGGATTCAACAAAGCTTCCATCTCAAACGGAGCCGAATCCGAGGCAACAAGCCCATGCGGTGACATTAAGGAGTGGCAAAGAGTTGGTGATTGCCAAGGAGAAAGCCAAAAGCCACATTGGCGAGGAAGTGGAAGAAGAGCTTGTGGAGAAAGCTCAGCCGGAGGAGGAGGAAGCTCACATTTCAACTCCACCCCCGGTTATTCATGAAGTGGAAGCACCGTTTCCCGAAGCTCTAAGGGAAACAAAAAGGGTGGAGAAAGACAAGGACATCTATGAGACGTTCTCCAAATGTGAGGTAAATATTCCTCTTCTCAACTTAATAAAAGGTGTTCCTAGATTCGCAAAATTTTTCAAGGAGTTATGCACAATAAAAAGGAAGCATAGACTCAATGGAAAACAGAAAGTTCAAGTTAGTGAACGTGTCTCCGCGGTTTTTCAAAAGAAACTTCCAAAAAAATACAATGACCCGGGCATGTTCACTATACCTTGTAAGTTGGGAGGTACTACGTTTTCAAAGGCCATGTTAGATTTGGGGGCATCAATTAATGTCATCCCTTATTCTTTGTATAAATCACTTGAACTTGGCCCTCTCAATGAAACCGGAGTAGTTATTCAACTTGCGGATAGATCAAATGCCTACCCTAAAGGTATTGTCGAAGACGTACTAGTTATGGTAGACAATTTGATCTTTCCCGCCGACTTTTATGTTTTAGAAATGGAAAATGACAAGAATGCGGTTCCTATCCTTTTAGGAAGGCCATTTTTAAAGACCGCTAGAGCTAAAATTGATGTTTTTAGCGGATCTTTAACTCTGGAATTTGATGGAGATAAAGTTGAATTCAATATTTACGACTCCATGAAATACCCAAATGAAAATCATTCTCTATTCGCCATTGATGTTATAGATCCCATTGTGCAAAATACTTTTGAAATGAATGGGGAGGATGACCTACTAAGTATAATTGAGAATGACCTCGGGGAAAATTCTTTAGAACTTGCTTTGACCCCCAATAGGCAAGCCATGATGGTGGAGTTGGATAACCACTTCCAACTTCCACTTATGCCACCGGGGTCAAGAGCATTCCCACTAACCATCCCCGAGGAGAAGCCTTTGCCTTCTATTTTGCAGGCCCCCGAAGTTGAGATGAAACCACTCCCAACACATTTGAAATATGTGTACTTGGGAGAAAAAGAAACATTACCGGTCATAATCTCAAACAAACTGACCGGGGAGCAAGAAGAAAAGCTGATTGCGGTGCTTAAAGAGCACAAACTTGCAATGGGATGGACTATAGCCGACATTAAAGGCATTAGTCCGTCTACTTGCATGCACCGCATCTTGATGGAGGATGAAGCTAAACCGGTGCGCCAACCACAACGGAGATTGAACCCACCTATGATGGAGGTGGTCAAAAAGGAGGTCATCAAGCTTCTCCAAATGGGGATAATCTTCCCCATATCCGATAGCAAGTGGGTTAGTCCAACCCAAGTTGTTCCCAAGAAGACCGGAGTCACGGTGGTGGAGAACAAACATGGGGAACTTATGCCCACCCGAATTCAAAATGGATGGAGGGTATGTATAGATTACCGTCGCCTCAACGCGGTAACTAGAAAGGATTTCTTTCCTTTACCCTTCATTGATCAAATGCTGGAGAGACTTGCGGGGCATAAATTCTATTGCTTCCTTGATGGCTATTCCGGGTACTTTCAAGTACCCATAGCCCCTGAAGATCAAGAGAAGACAACATTCACTTGTCCATTTGGCACTTTTGCCTATCGACGTATGCCATTCGGACTTTGCAACGCACCCGCCACCTTCCAAAGATGCATGATGAGCATATTCTCCGAGTATGTTGAGCTATTTATGGAAGTTTTCATGGATGACTTCACAATCCATGGGGACTCATTTGATTCATGCTTATATCATCTCTCCCTTGTGCTCAAAAGTTGTTTAGAATCAAACCTTGTTTTGAATTCTGAAAAATGCCACTTCATGGTGGAAGAAGGAATTGTTCTAGGCCATGTAATCTCATCCAAAGGGATAGAGGTTGACAAGGCCAAAGTTGAAGTCATCCAATCACTCCCTTACCCTACCACCGTTAGAGAAATACGATCATTCCTTGGACATGCAGGGTTCTACCGGAGATTCATCAAAGATTTCTCAAAGATTGCATCTCCTTTATGCACTCTTTTGCAAAAGGAGGTGGAATTCATCTTCTCCGAGGAATGCAAGAAGGCCTTCAATACACTGAAGGAAAAACTCGTGACCGCACCTATCATTCAAGCACCCGATTGGTCTCTCCCCTTTGAGATCATGTGTGATGCTAGCGATTATGCGGTCGGGGCCGTTTTGGGCCAAAAGGTGGGGAAAGCATCTCATGTAATATACTATGCATCCACCACTCTCAATGATGCCCAACGTAACTACGCCACCACCGAAAAAGAAATGTTGGCCGTCGTCTACGCGCTTGAAAAATTCAGGTCATACTTACTTGGAACCAAAGTGATCATTTACACCGATCATGCGGCTCTTAGATTTTTAATGACAAAGAAGGAGGCCAAACCGAGGTTGATTCGGTGGATACTACTCTTGAGCGAGTTTGATGTTGAGATCAAGGATAAGAAGGGCATGGAGAACTTGGTGGCCGATCACTTGAGCCGTTTAGTCCTTGATGAAGGAAATGATCATATCAAAGATGATATCCGAGGGGAATTTCCCGATGAGACTCTTTTTTCTCTTAAGGAAATTCGGCCTTGGTACGCTCACATTGTTAATTTCCTTGTTCTAAACAGGTTTCCACCAAGCTTCTCTAAAGCTCAAAGAGAGAAGCTCCAACACGATGCAAAACAATACGTATGGGATGAACCATACTTGTGGAAACATTGCAAAGATCAAGTCATTAGGAGATGCATTCCCGAAACGGAGATAACGTCCATTCTTGCCTTTTGCCACTCACATGCATGTGGTGGCCACTTTGGAGGGAAGCGAACAGCCATGAAGGTACTTGAATGCGGTTTTTGGTGGCCAAGCTTATTTCGAGATGCCCATTTCTTTTGTCAATCTTGTGACAATTGCCAACGCATGGGAAACATCTCTCGAAAACATGAGATGCCGCAAGTTCCTATGCTCTATGTAGAGATATTTGATGTTTGGGGAATAGATTTCATGGGACCTTTTCCTAATTCCCACGGAAATCTATACATTCTCTTGGCAGTAGACTACGTTTCAAAATGGGTGGAAGCAAAAGCCACAAAGACCGATGATGCCAAAGTAGTTGCGGACTTCCTCAAAACCCGTATCTTCTCAAGGTTTGGAGTTCCACGCATTTTGATAAGCGATAGGGGCACTCATTTCTACAACAAAACTGTGAGTGCCTTGTTAAAAAAATATGGCGTCACCCACAAGCTCTCCACCGCCTACCACCCACAAACAAACGGCCAAGCCGAGGTCTCGAACAGGGAGTTGAAATCTATACTCCAAAAGACGGTGAACCCTAACCGTAAAGATTGGAGTCTTCGCATGGATGATGCCTTGTGGGCATATAGAACCGCTTTCAAAACACCAATTGGAATGTCTCCCTATAGACTTGTGTTCGGGAAGGCTTGCCATCTCCCGGTCGAACTCGAACATAAGTCTTATTGGGCGGTAAAAACATTCAATCTTGACATGGAGCAAGCGGGAATGCAAAGGAAGCTACAACTCCAAGAGCTAGAGGAACTTCGACTTGAGTCCTATGAGAACGCCGCCATCTACAAGGAAAAGACAAGGGTATGGCATGATAAAATGATAATGAGGAAGGACTTCCAAATCGGAGACAAAGTCCTTCTCTTTCTCTCACGCCTTCGTCTTTTCCCCGGTAAATTGAGGTCACGATGGGAAGGACCATTCGAGGTAGTCAAAGTCTACCCTCACGGAGCAGTTGAAATAAAGAGCCTGGACACAGGCAAAATCCTCAAGGTCAACGGACATCAACTCAAACCGTTCCTTGAGAACTTTTCAAAAGAAAGCGTTGAATGCATGGATCTCGTCGATCCAATCTATGAAGGATGAACTACACCATGGCGTCGTGCCGCGACGTTAAATTAGGCGCTTCTTGGGAGGCAACCCAAGCAAGGTATGTTCTCTTTTAAACTTATTTCATTATGTGTGCGTGTCAAAAAAAAAAAAAAAAAAAAAGAAGCGGAAAAAAAAAAAAAGAGTATCTGGGGACATACCCGATCGAGTACTCTGTAATACTCGGTCGGGTATGGGTAAAAAAGGGGACCCGGTTTCCATACTCGATCGAGGTGCAGATCAATTTTCAAAGATACAGGTATACTCGATCGAGTATTGGAACATACCCGGTCGAGTATTCCTGGAAAATCAACTCCATCGGAAGCCTGCCTCTGAGGCCCGATCGAGTACATATCCATACTCGATCGAGTATTTGTGGAAAAATAAAAGCAATTAACCCCTGCCTCCTATACCCGATCGAGTATATGTTGATACCCGGTCGAGTATGAACTGAAATAAGAAGAAGAAAAAAATCTATCTCCAGTACTCGATCGAGTACAGGTTGATACTCGGTCGAGTATAACGGGAAAAACAATTTAATTTAATCCCTGCCTCCAATACTCGATCGAGTATATGTTGATACTCGGTCGAGTATGCTCAGAAAAGCCAGTTTTCCCAACCCCTGTCTCCGGTACCCGATCGGGTATACAGGGATACTCGATCGGGTACCCCTGCGATTATAACCCCAAATGCACTCCAAAACACTTCATCTTCCCCAAACACACCCAAATTTTCGAACCCCTCTCCCCCAAACTCCATTTTTGGATCTTCTCTCTTCCATATCTCACTAAATCCTTCACCAAATCACCCCATTCCACCACCAAAATACTCCCCTCACTCTCATCTACACACTCATACCCACAAAATCCCTTTTTCCCAAATATCCAAGAAATCCAAAAACCCTACCCCCATTCGAAATTTGGCTATTTTGAGCTCCAAAACCATCAACAATGGCACCGAGAAAAGACAAAGGGCAAAGCTCTAGAGCCATGGCACCCATCCCGGGTTTCGAGGACCTCATCCCCGCCGACAACGATCACCGGGCCCGACTCCTCACAACCATAAAAAGGAAGGTAAAACCTTCTCGTTTTCTATGTCACGATGCTCTACGTGAATTAGGGGTGTATAAAATGATGAAGAAATTCTTTCATGAGTTGAATATGGACCTTGTTTTCAAAATGAAATACAACTCAAATGAAAGAATTATTTATGAATTTATGAGCTCGGTGCACTTTGAAAGCAATGAGGAGGATTTTAGGGATGATAGACTCGAGTTTCGTCTTTTTAACCGAAACTATTCAATAACGAAGCTCGAGTTTGCTGAACATTTTGACATCCCGGTGCCCTACGAGAGATCCATCTCGGATACCACCATTTTTGGACACTCCCTATGGACAAAGATGACCGGGGAAGTGAACTTTAACTCCTCCCAAATGTATATTAGTCATGTCCAACACCCCGTCCTCCGGCTATTCTTGAAATTCTTAGCAAATTGTTTGCTTGGACGCCCCAACAACCACCACACGAGGATTGGGGACGTATGTTTGATCTCCGTAGCCCTTTTCCGGCGTCACGTAGACTTCAATCTATGTAATCTCATTTGGGCACATCTAAAAAAGGAAAGCATGGCCAAAGGTGCCATTGTCATGGGTGGGGTAATTATGCACTTGGCAAGCAAGTTCGGGTATACGGATAACTCTCCTATACCCGACTATTGTTTGATGGACATCGGTTGGTTAGGCCGCTCGGGATGCACCTCTTTTTCCCATACGGTATATATTGGGGACCAACCGAAGAACATGTATAATTGGATCATACACACCCAACCGGTCCAATATTTCCTAATGCCAAGCCCGGACACCCCCAAACTACGCTACAAACCGGAGTTCGAGGAACCTCACTACCTATTCCCTCACGCCCTTCCACCACATCTCCAAGAACCCGACGCCCAAAACCCCCCTGAAGATCAACACGACCAAGAGCAACAAGAGCACCAAGAACCCGAGGATGCACCTCACCCCATGCTCGAATACAACCAAGCCCCACCACCCACCGATTACTTCCAACAATTACTTGACGGGTTCAACCGAGTTACCAACGAAGTTGGTAAGTATCGGGAGGAACAAAGGGCGGGATTTCAAAGAATAGAAGAGCAAAGGGCCGAAGACAACCGACGGTATGAAGAGGATCAACGTAGGTTCTATGGACCTATGTACTCTTACATGGCTCATCAAGGCCAATTCCACACCATGGCTCAACCACCACCACCCCCCTCTTGGTATGACCCCACTCAATGGGGTAATTTTGGAGGATCTAGCTCCGGGGGTGGAGGTTTTGATGGAGGGGATGATGGCGGCGACACCCACATGGGCGATGGGAGCTTTGGAGGAGGCTTTGGAAGCGGCTTTGGAGGCGGCTTCTACGGCGGAGAAGGCGGGCACTAGGGACAGTGCTTCAACTAAGTGTGGGGGAGGAGATTACTCATGGTATGTAATTTCATTTTCTACCTTTTACTATGCATGAATTTCTTTTACCCTTTGTAAACAAAAAAAAAAAAAAAAGAAGAGAAAAATGGATAAAAGAATTGAAATGCTAGTTAGGTTGAAAACCCAAAAATGGGCAATCTAAGCAAAAAAATGGCTTATAAAAAATGAAATGAGTGAGTTAGTGAGGATGGAAAAACAAAAAGAGATGCTAGGATGAAAACCTGAAAAGGCTCCTAGGCAAAATGAGAGATATGAGAGAAATATTTGTTGTGTGCAGGAACTCATTTGATCTCTTGAGGAGAAAAGAAGAAAAGGCAAAGAAGAAGAGGCAAGAAGATGGAGCATAGAAGATCATAAAACCCAAGAAAGAAAGTTGTTTGTAAAATCATTTTCTTATTTCTTGGTGATCTTAGTTCATTTCTTTCTTGAACTCATGGAATGGTCTTAAACTGTTTGAACATTTGACTTTACTCGAGGACGAGTAAAGAACTAAGTGTGGGGGAGTTGATACGTTTGTAATTTCCGTATGTTTATTTACGCTTTTAGTTAGTTTTGATTGTTTAATATTTCGGAAATTACACACTTTCGGTGTAATAGTTTAGTTTGTTAAATTCTTGTAATTTGTTTAGATTAGGTTTATTCTGAGCTTAAACAGGTCCAAGATCAATCAAATGATCAATGGTGAAGGAAGGTGCAAGAGTACAAGACAAAAAGAAGGAAAAATCCTGATTTTGGTCTATACTCGGTCGAGTATACATATATACTCGATCGGGTATCTGGTTGACATTTCAAATCGGATCGGATCCGAAAACAAAGGAACATGCAGAGGAAGATTTACCCACGATCGAGTGTCTATACCCGATCGAGTACACCGACATACTCGATCGGGTATAGTTATAAAATTTACTCTAAAACCGATCGAGTATGGGTCGAATTCTGATTTCTACACATACTCGATCGAGTATATGTATATACTCGATCGAGTACCCGACCTACACCTCAAAAAAAGCCTATAAATACACCCCCTTTCCTTCACAATAGAGGCACCAATTCACATATACTTCTTAGCTCAGTTTAGACAAGTTCTTTCTTTATATTTTTCATCATGTTTAGTCTCCAAATGAGGAGCTAAACTCTTCCATCTTGGTTTTGCTCTTTTGAAGCTTAATGAATTTGTAAGTTGTGAGTTATTATCTTTAATCTTCTTCCTTGAATATTAATTCTCCCTTTAAATACTATTTCTATATCAATGTTGGGGAGTGTTACTAAGATGACAATTAGTTAACATCTTGACATTAGTTATAGTAATAGTTATTTCTTCCTCTATGTTAATATTGGGGAGTGTTACTAAAATGACAATTAGTTAACATCTTGATATTAACTATAGTAGGATTCATCTTCTTTAATATTCTTCCTTGAGTATTAATTAATTCCTATTCATATTTCATATTAATATTTTGAACATTACTTAAAGTATCAACTAGTCTTGTTCTATATATTAATTATTACTAGAATCGGTCAGTTAATACGCTTGTTATTAATTCGGTCCTTTCACGGTAGTAAACTTGGGTTGTTAATGCATGCTTCTCATGGTTAATAAGCCAAGGGGAATTAATTATATTGATTAAACCAATAAACCGCTTGTGTTGAGGTTATCAATCTCAATCGTTTTCATCTTGATTTTATTGCTACTATCAAGTTAATATACGGCGCTTGTTCTATATTGACTCGGTAGTAAGTTTTATTAATGAACGCTTCTCGTTATTAATAACTACCCTCGATGAACTGGATATACTCCTCGATTGAGTATTCGAGAGGAAGATAGTTAAAGAGATAACCGGGATCGACGAACATTTCATTAAGTGGATAAAAGCAAAGCCAAGTCTTCTTCTCATTAATTAAACCACATAACTCGTTCATCTTCGTGTTTAAATACAATTTAAGTTCATATACTCAACCTAAACCCCCCCTTGTTACTAGTTTATAAAGAGAGAAGTGTTCCTTCCCTGTGGATACGAACCTTACTTCACTATACTACGTTTTAGTGTCGTATTGATTATTATTTTGAGTGCACATCACGACAAAGTGCACGTCACGCCGCCCGCTACAGCCCGCTACAGTCCGCTACAGCCCGCTATTGACATTTCCGGCAGTACATCACGAACTGTTTGATGTGTAAATGTGTAAATGTTGTGTGAATGATGTGAAAAAATACAGTAATGGTGATGCATGGAGTGAAACGCAAAATTAAATGTTGTGTGAATGATGTGAAAAAATACATCTATGTTTTGCGCAATTGAAAATATTTCATGCCGCTGCAACCGCTACAGTCAGCTACAGGCCGCTATCGCGATGACCGCTACCGCTATCGCTACCGCTACCACTACGGCTATTTAAAACCTTGGTTGACAGTACCATACTTTAAACATGACTATTTTCTAAACTTCACAGTAATTACTCTTATATTTAGAAAATAAAAAACATGAAAGTATTATTTTGTAATTTCAAAATGTTTATACTCTTATTTCGAGGAATTTTCCCTTAGAATTTACATGTGACGCCCAATAAGCCCAAGATACATACACTAGTACATTACAATACATAGTATTGAATCCATAACATATTATATCTAAACCGCAAGACACTAAAACTTGCTTGAACATGAGGATGTTTTTGGCAACATGTATCGCTATAACCAATCTGACGATCTCTGTTCATTGCAGTGGGTAGTTCAAAAATATATATTGACAGTCAACAAACAGATTTGGAAAAACTAGTTTGGTAAAGAAATAGAAAAGGAATGACGGCATTGGTATGGAGCAGATTGGGAGAACATCACCACTCCACCAGAAAAGGACCTCCAAATATCCTTGTCCTGTGGTGGCCTAATAGTTAACTTTTCAAACAGACTTACAGCCAAGAAGTAGGCGGCAGCGGTACATAGATGGGATCTAGTTTTTTCTTTTTTTGGCTGTGTGACTGACTAGGCAACCTGTTGTGGCAATCGAAAGTCTGCACTAGGTAAACACCCACCCCGTCTTTTGACCCTTGCCAAGAAAGATCACAAGGAAGTAATCAAGCGCAGATTCAGCAACTCACCTGCTCAAACCAAGAATATTCAAATCCAACTGGTACCAAACTAGGTGGCAGTTGTTAGGCAGGGAAAATATTAAAACAAATATCTGAATTCATATATAGAGCGAGGGATATGTAAACATACAACTTCAAACTGTCGTTATAATTTCAAGTTAAACTTGATCAACATCAATGTTAAAACAGGTGAGCATATATAACCTTACAACAGATATTGGGATAAGGCACGAGGCAATACTTAAAAACGGAGAGCACGATGCATAATTTAGAAAATATGAGTAAATACATACCACTCTATCTGCAACAGGAGCAACAGAGAAGGAGAGATAGAGCATGACTACATGAGCCAAGCAAAATTGGAGAACAGAGAAGAGAACCTAATAGATTAAGAAAGAACCTAGGATAAAGGAGAGCAAAAACTTACTTATCATGATATATGATACTTCTGATGCACAAAATCTGAGGGCCAGGAGAAGAGAAAAACCAGTCATGAACTCTGAGATGTATATGACCTTATTTAAATACTACGCAAAAAAAAAGATAATCTTCCTTGACTCATGATAAGAATCTAGCAAGTCTGAAATTTCGAAAGAATCTACGCAAAGCAATTCCATTACCTATCAAAATGAAAAAATACATCCACTCCATACATAAATTACAGAGATAGCTGAGATTAAATTTACATTTCGATCTTACTGGTAAATGGATCAACTTGCCAATATGGAAGAACTAAAAAAAGAGAATCAAAGGATAATGTTGCACTTGCAAGAGAAAAATTCCCTTTGAAGCAAAGTCATTAGAGGATACTATTGAATTGGGAAACCTCCTACACAAATCATCAGGTGAACAACTAAAGCCATAATATCAATAATTGCACCAAATGGAAAACCATCATTAATAGCAGGATACACTATTTTTCATCACGTGAATGTCACTTGGATCAACTACAAAACTTCGAGAGTACTGATCTTAGAAAAAACAAGAAGCTACATGAATTTGTGGTTCACGAACTAGTCTTGAAACAACACTTGCAGACCTCAGATTATAAAATAAATTGGACAGAGCTTATACTCATAAGTTAGAAAGATGCTGCCCAATTTATATAACTAAAAGTGTCTGTTTACTGAATTAGAACAACCAAACCTCAACCCTTAAAACAGTCCCTTCTTTCATATGTGTGTGTGTGTGTTCGGGACTACTTAAAATAGTCATCCTGAAGCGAACTATGGAGAGGGCTAAAGACAAAAGTAGACTATGTCGCACAGGTTGACTGTGTTGTTATTCCATGACTGGTATGGGCTTTTCAAAATCAATACTTTATTAAATTACTACATATATTACATGAATATTTGCAAAACATGGTTTAGAATCTTGGGAAGATCGATCACATGATTTCAACTTCATATGCCAAACAACCAATATTTCTAACAAACTAAGGAAATCAGATTTTTTTTCTCTTTCTTCGACCTTTTACAGTAGCAAAATAGAAATTTTGGTCTTCCAATTTTAATGCAACACTATTGGACACAAGCTATCCAACTCTCAAATCGAGACAAATATATACAGAAAACAGAAGGCAATCGGAATTTCACTACTCAATTATGAACATTTTAGCTAAATATATAAATAATCAATTTGCTAGCAAATTCGAAACAGAGATTGAAAAAGAAGAAGAGAAAATTAGATTGATAATAAGGAAATCTCTGCAATCTTATAAAAGAAATCAAGAAAAGCAAATACCTGGATGAAGAAGGCAGGCAGTTTCTTTCACGATAGATCGCACGCTGCTACAGGTAAACTCCTTACCGTTATATGCTATCTCGGTTCTGCCCTTAGGTCTCTGTATATCCACCGCTTCTCTAACATAGCCGATTCGCAGACAATACCCAAGCCCTTGGATTCATTGGGCATAATAAAATCTTAAATTAAATCACAAGAGGAAAAACCCCTAAGCCGAATAACTGCTTCAAGGTTGAAAATGATTGAAGAGGAAAACCCCCTCTTGTTTTAGTAATTTTTAACGCAGCAATCAATGATTTCACAAGAATAAAACTTTCTTTTGATTCTAACAAACATTCCTGAGCCAAAGAAATCATTTGCTTGTGTTCTAGAGGAGAGACCTATATAATTACCTCTATTCCCAGCGAATGGATCTCCTTGAAGCGCCGAGGTGGAAGGAAACCATACGCTGACTCTCTTTAGCGTCGACCTTGTAACCGTCTGACGAGCTCTGCTGATGCGTCCCACTTGTAGCCGACGGACAAGAGCCGCTCCAATCCTTGGCGTCGGACGACCTCTTCTGAAGCGACTCCCCTGTAACCGGCGGACTGGCCACCGGACGGTCGCGTAAGCTGCTTTGCCCCAGAGGACGGTCGCGCGATTGTGAAGAAGGTCTAGCTAGGGTTCTGGGAATGGAGAATGAAAAGAGGAGTGATGTTAAAGTTGGTTACTTGATTTAGAGATAGGAGAAAGAAAACAAATTTTAGGTGTTAAAATATGATAAAATAGATTTTTAAAAAATGATAAAATAATGTTAAAAGAAAATAAAATAGGGTGTGAATGTCACTATCTGTTATTGATGGTATTGTGTCAGAAACTAATGACACATATATATCGTAAAAAATATATGTCGTATTTTAGTGACACTATATTAAAAAGTGTCACTAACAAAGTGTCACTGTAAGCATGTTTTCTACTAGTGTTTAGTCCAAGTTATTTCTCCTCATCCTAGCTTTCTTGTTCAATATCCGAATAAGGATATTAATGATGAACTAATAAAGAGTATTAGCACCAAAACTTTCCAGAAAGATTCTTCCATCAACTATTTATTTGTGAATATAACTCTTGATAGATAAGAGATTGAATTTTCATAGATATAATACTGATGCATACCCAAATACTTTTGTTTTGGCTTAATTTGAAAAAAAATGGCTTACTGCACTTTGAATCATAAGTTTAGCCCTGAGGACACTTCTCGATAAATCCATGAAGTGTGTGGGTATGCACCAGTTGAACATTTACTCCAACTGATGAATTTTGGAAAAGAGGGGCCATTTAGTAAGAAGACGAAGAAGAATGTAGACCTGTGTGTTGTGGAATTCAGTGGGGGCTTGGGGGTGTGTATGTAAGAGAAAATGCAGTTTAGATGGAAAAAGACTTCGTCTCTTTTATTTTATTTCCAGCACTCATATGTGAGGTTTGGATTAATGGTGTAAATATTTAAAGTAGGAATTATTTTTGTTTAATTGGTAAAAGTATGGATTATTTTTATAAATTTTGCCTGTAAATATATATATACAGTACACATATTTATGGTATGGGTGTCCATGTACTTTGCTACAAGTACGTTTTAAATTTGCATATATATGCATGGTAAGTGTGAAATTTTTTTTAACACGTTCAGCAGCTCTTACTTTAAATGCAGTAAAATTCTTTCTATTATGACCCAAATTTAGGCGGAATTTTTCTCTCCAATTGCTGCCCAAACACTGCTACTTTATACTCCGTATTGTATAAAGATATTTACAATTTTCAGCCTTCTTATTTTTTTTTTGGTTCAAGAAAACGGAGCACTAAAGGGCCCCCCAACCTTTATCCATTAATAATACGAGGGGTTTCAATCCCAATTAAGTCGAAGTTCAACCAGTAGCCAAGTCACTGAACAAGAAAATCAAAAAGATGCAAACCCACATATAGTGTGGCCCAGTGAAGCTAAAAAGTCAGCAACAAAGTTGGCCTCCCTGTAAACGTGTTCAATGCGGGCTTCCCGAGGAAGCTTTAAGAGTCTTCTAATTTCAGCAACATATGAGAAGTGTGGGTGGTGTGTCGTGACGTTCTCCACTAGTTGCTTGAATTGGCTACAGAAGAATCAGTTTGCAAGATAACTTTCCTTTTAAGCCTTCTTATTAATTGAATGACCCATGTCATATACGAAGTACGTATTATGTTTTGAGTCCGTATTTGTTCTTCTTTTCTTTTTTTTGCTCGAAGATGGCTTAATTCATTAAAAAGGCATTCAGTAAGGGCTCAAAACTAGAGGAAAACCACAAATAACCATCCGCCCGTGACCGAGACTGAGAGCTAACCACCTGTAAAAAAGCAGTATAACTCGCTAGACCAATTTTGGGCAACATAAAGCCAATGACGGTTACCGCAGACTTTTCCTCCCCCAAACTTAATGCAAGAGTACGGGTCTTACAATAAACGTAAACATGACAGAAAAACAAAACATCATAACCAAATTTAAAAAAACCAAAGCAGAAAAAAAACAACAGTTCCAGCACAAGTTATCCTTCCGAAAGTTGACCAATGAAAGCTCGGCGGGTCTAGACAGCCTGACCCGCCTCCTCCCCATTTTTTGGCCCAACCATAACCATGTCTGCTCCACTTGCATCCTCTTCAGTCTGATCATCCCAAATTCTTCTACGTTTCAGGTCCCCAGGGATCTCTTCCTTCTCTTCACTTCCAGGTGGTGTTGCCTTGTCAACTTTGGACTCAACTGTGTATTCTCCCCCAATATCAGCCTTCCGCTGTCCTCCATATCCATATGAGCTAGAGGCTCCATCAGATAACCATTTATTAATTCCAGTAGGACTTGTCTTGACCCTCCCCCCTGCCCTAAGCCCCACTCCATACGTTTTTTCAGCTACAAAGCCTTCTTCATATTTCAAAGGACAGAATTTGTCAGAGTGACCTATGATACCACATATAAAGCAAAAACTGGGTAGTTTCTCATACTTAAAATCTACCCAATGTTTTACTCCATCCTGAGTCAGATTAGTACCTTTCTTCAAAGGTTGACGAATATCTAGACAGACTCTTATACGCAGATAAGAGCTCTGTTTACCATCAAATTGGCTCATCTCAAATTTAACAAAAGAGCCCAAAAAATTACCAATTCTCCTGGCAGATCTCAAATTTCTATACTTTATAGGAGCATTATGAACTTGTACCCAAAAGCTAGCCTCAAACAAGTTCATGGACTCAGGTATATCATCTGGTTTCACCGCTTTTAACAAAATTAAATCACGTTCAAACAGCCACGGTCCATCCTCAATCACACGATTCATATCCAAAATATGATTAAAGTTCAGAAGATACCTTTTTTCGCCAATCTCTCTGAAAGCCATACCTTTTCCTGGTTTCCATATAGACGACATCAGTTCCTGAAACCCGGGTAATTTTACCTTCCTATCAGTAATCACCACCGCCACCACTGGAAAAGTCACCTGCTCAGTATCCTCCTCGCCTGCCTCCTCGAGGTCCTCATCAAAATTCAATTCCAGTTCTTGCTCCTTCAATGACATCTTTTTGTAGAGATCGACTATATTCTCCATGCAGATCTCCCTTGCCCGAAGCAATCGGCGATATACCCGAAGACTGCTTCTTCGTGCGACTGCCCTACGAATACTTCTTCGTTATTGACTGCCTGCCTGCAATCCTTTCGAGGCCGATCCTCGGCCGGAACCGAGACCGGAGATGCGAACCCTAGTGGCCGAGCCCTAGGAGTATCGAAGATCCTAGAGAGATAAACTCTCGCTCCGTTTATTTAACTTTCTTCTTTTCTTATTAAATGAAGGCGAAATTAACAACAACAATCCCTACTTTTACAAAATTCACAAAAATAATTACTACTTGAAAAGTTCACAACAATCCCACCTACATACCCGTTTTAAAAAAGTAAACAGAGTGCTAATGGCGTTAGGTTTTCTGTTTTTTTTTTTATATATTGAAATGAAAATATTTAAAAACATTAACAATATTAAATTTGAGTTTAAGCTTGTTTCTACTAAAAATTTAATTTCATATTCAATACTTCTCATAAAACATAATCGGAATATTTGAACACTACATAGGACATACTCTTCAAATTTTCTATTCCCTTTTATTACTTATCCATATTTTATTTATATTCATTTATTTATTCATTATAGTAGAGATTTCAAAATAGTTTTAGTAATACTACAGTAAATACTAATACAAATTATGTAGAATATTGAATATTTAATACGGATATTTGTATTAATATTTCATGAAAAATATTAAATAGTAAACTAAATTTATCATAGAAAAAATTAAACTCAGATATGATATTATGAATTCTTATACATATTTTAGCTTTGATATATTAAAAATTAAAAAAAAAACGAAAAAGTTATCACCGTTAGCACTCAGATTATTTTTGCGAAACAATTAACTAGTAGGAATTATTTTGGGGTTTTTTCAAAAAAATAATTAAAATAAAAATTATTTACACAAATATGACTAGTAATTACCACAATGCTGTGTCATGATAACTCAAGTTTAAAAATTGAATATAAATTACTATGATTTCATTACTACTGTAGCCAATAACCACATTGTTGTAAATAATCGTTATTCTAGTCATATATATAATTATTTCAAATTTATTTTTGTGAAAGTTAATGATAGGGATTATTTTTGTAAAACGTGTAAAAATAGATATTATTAGTGTCAATTTCACTTTAGACCCATGTCATATACCCATGTATTGGCCACGTTTGGTAAATGGCTTATCAGCCAGTTTTTGGCTTGTTTGACTGTAATTAATGCTTTTGACCATCTAATCACCTAAAATTATTGTTTGGTAAATAGATGTTTGATTTAGCTTCTTGGACCCAAAAAGCTGAAATCCCACACGCTAGGGAGGGCAGCGTTTCAAGCTGGCTGTTCCGTTTTATCCCTTTTGTACCCTCCGATTTTACGCATCTTCACATATCTATAATCTATGCTTCCTTCGTCTCTGCTTCTTATTCTTTGGCCATGCCTCAGCTTAAGGAAATCTCCTGCCATCTACAAATCCTTCGTAGAAGATCAGAGCACTCTTCGGCCATAAAGGAATAAAAAGGTTTGTATTCTTATTAATGTTTGCATCCTTTTCTGAATTTTTTTCTCTATATTCGCTATGCTCTGTGTGTTCATTCTATGTTTTGTTCCTCTATTTCTTTCTACCTTAAATCTTAATATATAGGCTTTGAAATTGGTGTTGAAATTCCTACGTATTAACTATAGTTATAGCCTGGTATATATACTCCGTATATATTTTGAGGAAGGATTAACGTTTGTTATTGTTTATAATCTCAAAAAGCTTGTGCATACATATTATTACTCTGTACTAATGTGGGCGAAGATAAGGATTAAGGAGCATGCGTCACCCACCAACATTGACTAGTTGACTAACCAAAGCAGAACATTACGAAAAGGAAAAAAGGGAAAAATGTATTATCAAGAAATCATAAAAACATTATCTAGACCTGCCTGAAAACTATGATACTCCATAGATGTATGCCGTACTGGAGTAGGTCTTAACAACAAAAATAAAATTAAATACAATGTCCTTATATGTCTTTTTACATGTAAACAGCTATTTTTGAACAATTAATTTACCAAACATTTGTTGACAACCAGCTAACATTATCAGCTAACTAAAACAGCTGACATAACCAGCTATTGTCAATCAGCTGTCATAACCAGCTAACAGCTAACAGCCGATTGCCAAACAAGGCCATTATGTATATCACCGTAGAAGAAGAATTCGTGAAGAACAATTATGTACTGGAACAAACAATTCACGGTAAGTTTCAAAATCAACTTTCATAGGTTTAGCAGTAATTGTTTCAGATTTTTTTGAAGAGTTCATTTTAATTTCAAGTTGATTCACCTTCAAAGGCTTCAATTTGTTTTAACGGAAATAGTGAGTTTCCAGTTCAATTCTAATGTACTATTTATCATGTAACTTTTTAGTATATCAAATTTAAAATAAATTATTTTCCCCTTTGCATCTCTCAAGTATTTGATGTTATTTCTCATAAGTTTAATATTTAATTAAAGATCCTGGAGTGTATATTCGTTTAGGTAAAAATGGTAAAATTTGTTGGAATATGTGTTAAAAATTGCATTAAATGGTCAATTTTGGGCAATATTTTGAGTGGGGTCCACTTCTAATTTGGGTCGGGTCAAAGTGATTTCGGATTCCCCTTGTTAAGAACTTCAATTTGATATATGGTACACTCAAAACAGATAACGGGTGAATAATAAATTGATTCTCGAAGTTCACTTGTTGGAATGAAGAAATGATGGGTTTCTAGTGTGATATTCAAACTAGGAAAATGATGGGTTTCTAGTGTGATATTCACTAGAAAACCCAAGGGATTTTCACCCCTTACAAAGGGAACCCTTTTTGAAGGAGTTGAGATTCCTAAGAACAAAGGAAGAAAATTTTCAATTCAAAACTTGTCAGCACTTGACCTTACGGTCCAAAAACTTGCAAACAACTCAATCAACCACATGTCAAACTGTCCATATCCGACAATCAAAATGGATGCCCACTCGAACTCATCATCATTGTCTATAATTCAATGCGCTGAATCTTGTGATGAGTTTGAGACAAGTACTTTTAATTCCATATGTTGGGATAATATGCCAGGCCCAGTGCCATTGGCCCGTTATCCCCGAGCTTTGGTCCAACTAGGCCCAAAACGCAGTCTCACGAGAAGGAATCGTCCCTTGCTCATTTATTTATTTATCGGGCCGGTTCTCTCATTAGCTTGGACATGTATTATGTATTTGGGTCAAGCCCACGTAGGTTAGACTTTGGACTCGTGATGGATGCCTATAAATAGGCCATCACCCCATGTATTCGGTACGTTATTTTTACTATACTGAAATGCTGCTAATTTCTCTATCCGGAATATTTTCTACCAACATTGGTGCTTTCATTGAGAGCTATTTCTCACATTTTTTGGTAGAAACGAAGAGATTGGAGCAGAAAATCCATTGGAAACTTGTCCCAATTCTAACGAAATTCTGCAAAATTGAATTGCGTTGATAAAGAAAACAACCTTGCTATAGGTACCCCAATTGGTGACAATCGCCATTGGTGAAAATCAATAAACAAGATTACAAGAGGTCTATGGTTTGCAGCTATGTGGTCGCCAAAACTGAAGGATGGGCCGCTGTTCCAAGCATTCCGCGGTCACAAGATCGCCTCTGCAGCTCAAGTCTGACTTCATCGCACACTGCTAAAGTGGCCCTACCGATCTGATGGAGGAGTCGGAGAATCTGGTCTCGTGGCCGGAGGCGTACATTTCCGTCGCAGCAGCAGCGCTAGCAGGTCAATCATGACACCGCTTGAAGCTCGTTCCTCCAGATCCGAGCCAGGTGTGGTTACCGTCCGGGAAGCCGCCGTCCAAGCCATCGACGCCGAGCTTCGCCCGCCCCTTCACTGCTCTGCCTCTGTCCCAGCGCCGCTGACCAGATTCTGAGATTGCAGCTCCGTCACAGAGGTCAAAGCTCCTCTCCTCCTGCTTGTTGGCAGCAGCGACGATTGAAGGAGGCACCGGAACTTCGAGCCCAGGGTTCGTCTCCGGCCAGACCTCCCATAGCATCACCAAGTGCGATTGTCCCAGCGCCACCATCTCTTTGGTCGCACGCGTTCAGCCTGCTTACGTGAAGTCTGGTAGAGGCCTTTAGCAGCTGAGAAAAGGTTTTGTTGACCGGATCAACCCCAACTTAACCTTCACTCCTTACCCGGACTAGACTTTGATAATTGAGAAGGGCTTGAGGCGGTGTGTCCAATAGAATTCCCATGCGTAATCCTCCCAATAGAATTTCGGAAATTCAACAATACATGGACCTCACCCATTCAACAAAGGACAACCATGAAATAATAAAAATATACATTTGAAATTTCTATTAGAATTTTCGAAAATTGCAGGTTGACTATCTGTGCCAAGTGGTCGTGGTTGCAGAGCACCATCACGAGGTCATGCACGCTCGGAGCTATCACTCCAGACGTTTGTATGCTCGGTGCCCATACACAATGCTCATACGCTTAGAGCATGATGGATCCCGAAGGGAGTACGCGTCCCGGGAAGTTAAGTAGTCATGAAGGAGGCCCTCCCGGGAACACTCTGTCACGCCCCGGACCTCCCCGGACACGTCAACAACCCGCCGTACAATACGAATAGTCAACCGCAGTCCAACATATTCATACTATACAAGGTGTCTTGAATATCATTCACACATATAACATCCATAAACAAACTTAATAAGTAATTCATAATGCAGCGGAAAACATTGTTTAAAACAAAAAGGCCACACAGGGCTATTCATTAGCACGCAGGCTCTATAGTAAAATATCCATGAGCAAATTTATTAATGTTTCAAATAGAATGGAGGAAGCACGAACCAAGTCTTCTCTCCGAGGAATTACTCGATCAACGAGCACAAGATGCAAGCTCTAGCCTCAACCTGAAATGGTGGTGGGACGCCCCCGAAGGGGTCAGTACTCTATACGGCTATAAAGTGCTGGTGTGGCAGGCATCTAATAGATATACAACAAGTATTTCAAACACAAGACCCTCAAATAGGGTGATAGTACATTATGATTTGTAACCCTAAGTTACCCCGTTTGAAAATATACTTACTTTATATAAAAGTCAAGTAGTCGGCCCGTGGGCCCATGTTCATTTAGAAATCGCCATTCCCATTCCCCGTGGCTATAAGCCACGACAACTCATAGAGTCCAACCCTAACACATGACATTGTATTCTAGAGCTCGGCTCTACCACATCACCATACAATTCATGTCACTCGGGTCAATTTCCTTACCTTGCGTTCTAGAGCTCGGCTCTATCACATCACCACGCAAGCCCTAGAGCTCGGCGCTAGCTATTCAATACACAGACTACAAGTCTACCACCTTACCATGCATCCTAGAGCTCGGCTCTATCACATCACCATGCATGAAGGTTCAATTCTTAAGCAACCCTATGGCTAGAATTGACTTATCAATAAACTACCATGGGACATCCTTAAAGACTTCCCACCACTTAACCTTAGTTTCATACTAAGTCATCATATACACTTGAAGTATATTCAAGTGCATTTCATACCATCCAATCCCTAGGATCAATTCCATCAAAAATCTCCAATAATCACTAACTAGCATTTCAATACTATTAAGATTATTGTTATCATACAAATATGCTCATTATTTGTAATCCTCTACATATTTATAATTATGTAGCAGCAACTTAAGTATTCAATCTCAATACATAAACATTCATTTGTGTATTCACATAATTCATACATGAGTAAAATGCCTATTTCACAAAATAGTTCATTTATAACTCACTTAATCTCATTTTATTCATACATTCTCAAATCATTTCCAATGTCATTCTTTGGCAACTATAACCATATTTCATCATTATATAATCATCATAATCCATAAAATTATGATTTAGGCATTTAGATAATCTCATGTTTAACCTACAAGTTGTAAGCAATTAGATGTCAATCCTCACCTCAAATGAGCTTTAAAACTTTCCTTCTCGATCCAATGACCAAAGCCTCGGCCAAGGAAGCTTGAGAACTGATTCCTTGCTTAGAAATGAGTGTCAAACAGCCTCCTCAAAGTGCTAGTTCAACCCTTAATCGTTGGTACGAAAACAGCCCCTAGAATGAGTGTTTTCCGGCTAACTCGTTTCCTAGTTTTCCAAGATTTGCTCTAGGTTAGTATCTAACCTTTACATAAATAATAATAACTTTATAAGGACATATTATACACTTGGAGTAGTGTATAATAGTTCCACCAATCGTTCATATCATTTGGAAAATGAAAGGAAAGGTTTTGGGGTTAACAACTCACTTTAGAAGAGTAGATCCGTTTCTGCGAGATTGTGTTTTGCTTGGACGATTTGGAAGCCTTCCACTACTCCGATTGATGCACACCTGACCTTCACGGATTTATCGTCTTGAGAGATTTCTTTTGGTATCTTACACACCTTAATTGGATTGGTATAACCCGAGATATCAACCAAACAGCCTCATCACTCTCACTGCTCGAGTTTACAGACAGCAGTTCACTCCAGCTCGATTTTTGTGTGATAAACTCTCCCCTCTCGCACAGAGACCACTCCAATATGAAACTAGACTTCAAAGACTATCCAAGGACACCTCATTCACGTTGTTTGGTCGAGTATAACTCCCATAATGAGTGGAGACAAACAGCACACCAATTTGTGCGAAAACTGCTCATGGTGGCCCTAAGTTGATGCTAATCATGTCTTTTGCAGATCCTCTCCAAGCTGGCCGGCCAAGGTAAGTCTTCTCACCCATTTTTATTTGTCTTTAAGTTACTAATATCATGTGGAGTGGTTCCCAATTGATCCCAATTATTTTGGGGTCCAAAATATCTACCAATACTTCCAAAAATGGGAAGATGGGTCCTATTGTTTTATCTTTTGTCAAAAATGTCTTTTTGTACTCATCCTAATTTATTTAGAAAAAGTCAACTTCCTACATCACATTATTGATCTCCAATATGTGTAGGTTCATCTCAATAATTTGTATTCTTCTGTAATCATCCTATCACTTATTTTGACATTTGTCATACATATTATTGGGCTACTAGCCGTGTGGGTCACTCCCGAGTGGGTCTAGGACGCCATTCTCGAATACTTGCTATTTTTAGCAGGTTGGGCCCAAAATAATGTTTGGGCCGCCCGACCTTCCTCAAATTGTCTTGAAAGGTTAAGTAACATTATTTAGGTAATGTTGGGCTCTTATGTTCATTAATAAGGCCCAAATAAGTATTTTCAAAACCCGACACTAATATACAAGTTCGAATAGTACAATATTCAATCATGCACTATGTAAAACATTAATCGTTTTACAATTGTTTGGAAGTCGGAAATTCAACACATAATCTTTGAATTTAAATTTGAATTTTCAAGGATGTTCGGGTGTGGTGTCACAAGTTCACCCCCCCCTTAACAGGAATTTCGTCCCCGAAATTCACAGCTTTACTCGAATAGGAAAGCATACTGCTTCCTCATCAAAGCCTCTGTTTCCCATGTCTCTTCTTTGACCCAATCACTCTTTCAAAGTACCTTAACCATTGGGACTTCTTTTCTCCTTAGTTTCTTCACCTTTCTATCGGTGACCTTGATTGGTTGCACAGCGTAGTTCAAATCCTCACTTACCTCTACAGGTGGTTTTTCCAATACGTGAGAGGGATCATGTACATACTTCTTAAGCATGGATACATGAAACACATTATGTATCTTCTCTAACTCAGGAATTAACTGCAGACGGTATGCTACGGCCTCAATCCTCTCTAGAATTCTGAAGGGACCTATGTAGCGTGGATTAAGCTTCCCTCGGCTTTGGAACCAAATGATTCCTTTCCAAGGAGAAACTTTAAGAAATACCTCATCGTCAACCTTAAACTCTAAGGTCCTCTGACGCTTATCGGCATAGCTCTTCTGTCTATCTTGTGTCGCCTTGAGTCTTTCTCGAATCAACTTCACCTTTGACTTGGTGACCTCAACCAATTCAGTCCCCTCGAGTTTGGCCATGCCAACCTCATCCCAGCATAATGGTGTACGGCACCTCCTTCCATACAATGCCTCGTATGGAGGCATGCCGATGCTTGCCTGATAACTGTTGTTATAGGCAAACTCCACAAGTGCTAAGTGGTTGTCCCAACTCCCTTGGAACTCCAATGCACAAGCCCTCAGCATATCTTCTAAGATCTGTATGACTCTTTCAGACTGCTCATCCGTCTGTGGATGGAAGGCAGTACTGAACTTCAACCTCGTTCCCACAGACTCCTGAAATTTCGGCCAAAAACGTGATGTGAATCGTGGGTCTCTATCGGATATAATGGTCACTGGAACCCCATGTAGCCTCACAATCTCATCCGTATACAATTTGGCTAACCTCTCAAGTGGGTAAGTAGTGTTGATAGGTAAGAAGTGTGCACTCTTCGTGAGCCTATCTACAACAACCCAAACTGCATCATAGTTCCTGATTGTCCGTGGTAAACCTACCACGAAATCCATACTCACGTGTTCCCACTTCCATTCAGGAATGGAAAGTGGTTGCAATAAGCCTACTGGATGCTGATGTTCTGCCTTAACTTGTTGACAAGTAAGGCATCGGCTGATGTATTCGGCTATTTCCCTCTTCATTCCAGACCACCAGTAACTTTCTTTCAAATCACGGTACATTTTTGTGCCCCCCGGGTGCATCGCATAAGCTGATGAATGAGCCTCCTCTAAGATGGACTTTCGGAGCTCATCATCTGACGGTACACACACTCGGTCACGAAATAACAAGAGACCATCATCTCTTTCCCTGAAATCCTCCACCTGTCCCGCTTGCATGCGTTCCCGGACCTTCATAAGTTCTGCGTCAGTCTTTTGACCCTTCTTAATCTCATCAAGTAAGGTCGGTCTCACCTCAAATCACGCCAATAAGGCACCATCGCAAGATACATCCAATTGGGCCCTCAGCGCCCTCAAACTAGTCAACAATGCCACAGACGAACTCTTCCGACTGAGGGCATCTGCTACAACGTTTGCCTTACCTGGATGGTACTCAATAACTAGATGATAGTCCTTTATCAACTCCATCCACCGTCTCTGTCTCATGTTTAACTCTTTCTGAGTAAACACGTATTTTAAGCTCTTATGATCAGTATATATGTGACATGTCTCTCCGTAGAGATAATGTCTCCAAATCTTCAGTCCAAACACCACTGCTCCCAGCTCTATATCATGGGTAGGGTAATTTACCTCATGCTTCTTCAATTGTCGTGAGGCATAGGCAATTACCCTCCCCTCCTGCATCAACACACATCCAAACCCTTGGATGCTCGCGTCACTATAGACGTCGTACCCCATACCCTGTTTGGGTAATGCAAGTACCGGTGCCTCGGTCAATCTCCTTTTTAGTTCAATGAACCTTTTCTCACATTTGTCATCCCATACAAACTTAGCTCCTTTACGAGTGAGCTTCGTCAATGGTGATGCCAAAACGGAGAACTTCTCCACGAACTTTCTGTAGTAGCCTGCCAACCCAAGGAAACTACGAATTTCCTTGACGTTCTTTGGCCTCTCCCATTCGGTAATGGCTTCTATCTTCTTGCTATCAACAGCAATTCCCGATCCCATGCCCGGGAAAGCCAATTTCCTTTAGCCAAAATTCACATTTAGAGAATTTGGCATAGAGTTGCTTCTCCCGTAGTGTCTCAAGGACAAGTATCAAGTGCTCCCCATGTTCTTCTTCACTCTTTGAGTAAATCAAAATGTCATCTATGAACACAATCACGAATCGGTCCAAGTATTAATGAAATACTCGGTTCATCAAGTCCATGAATGCCGCTGGGGCGTTTGTTAACCCAAACGACATAACAAGGAATTCAAAATACCTATACCTCGTGCGAAAAGCACTTTTTGGTATGTCATCTTCCTTAATCTTCAATTGATGGTAACCCGACCTCAAGTCAATCTTTGAAAACACGGTTGCCCCTCGTAGTTGATCAAACAAGTCATCAATCCTAGGCAAAGGATACCTATTCTTGATTGTGACCTTATTCAGTTGACAATAGTCAATACACATTCGAAGTGTCCCATCTTTCTTTTTCACAAAAAGAACTGGTGCTCCTCACGGGGAGTGGCTTGGTCTAATGAAACCATTATCCAAAAGCTCTTGCAATTGGGTTTTCAACTCGTTAAGTTCAGCGGGTGCCATACGGTATGGCGGTATGGAGATTGGTTTGGTACCAGGCTCGACCTCGATCACAAATTCAATCTCTCTATCAAGTGGAAGCCCCGGTAGGTCTTTAAAGAAGACATCCGGATACTTACAAACCACCCTCACGTCATCAATGTTCGTTTCCTCCTTGGTCTTGTCAACCATGTATGCTAGATATGTGTGGCATCTCTTTCTCATCATACTTCTCGCTCTCACGGCGGATATGATACAGCTGTTTGATTTGCCTCGATCCCCCTCGAAGCGTAGGGTGTCCCCATCATTGCCTTCGAGTTCCAAAACCTTTGTGTAGCAATCTACCCTAGCATGATGCTTTTCTAGCCAATCCATCCCTAGGATTGCATCGAACTCCATCATACTCAGCGGTACGAAATCACACGTCAAGGTTTGGCCACCGATTCCCACCCCACAAAGTGGATAGTAACAGGTTCTTTCAACGTCATCCCCTAGTGGTGTAGATACCACTAAAGTTTGCGTCATTGGTATAGATTGTATCTCTAAGCCCTCGGCGAACGCCTCACTTACGAATGAACGTTGCGCTCCGGTATCGATAAGGATTCGTGCATGCTTCCCATTAATCTTTAGTGTTCCTACATTTATAAGTCATGTGAGATACCTTTCCTACCATTCATATACATTTAGAGAGGTTTATTATGTTCACACATGTGTTTGGGATCAAGAACGGGTCTTAACATTGCAATATGGCGCGAAAAAGTCGACTTTGGGCTGCCCAGGAGGTACGCACGGCGTGCCTAGGAGGTACGCACGGCGTGCGTGTCTTATAACCTCAAAACGGAGCTACTGCCACGGACGCATAGGAGGACGCACGGGGGTACGCACGGAGCTACGCACGGCGTGCGTCCATCCACGCACGGCCGTGCATGTAGCAATTTCTTTCCGGTTGCTACTGCCACCAACGCACGGACCAACGCACGGACCAACGCACAGCCGTGCGTGTAGCAATTTCTTTCCGGTTGCTACTGCCACCAACGCACGGCCGTGCGTACGGTCCAGCCTGGTGTGCGTTGGCGGAAATCAGCCGGCTTTCGCCCAATTTCGTCCGTTTGACCCCAAAGCTTCGTGCAATGATCCCAACGACTAGCAACCTCAATTTATGGACTAATCAAGGGTAAAGCACAAGTATACAAAAGGTAATACCTGCAACGGAATCCGGGTTAGCTTGAGCATCTGCCTCCGTCATCGCATAGACTCTAGCTTGAGTCCTTTCTTGATTCACCGATGGCGCGTTGCTCGCGCTTGCTCCTCCATGCCCCCTAGTTGATTGGGAACCCCGGACTTGGTTTCTCGTCCCTGTGGCCCCGCTACTTGGTCGCGATGACCTTGCCCCACCATATTGTGGGCAATGCGCCTTCAAATGCCCGGCATCCCCGCATTGGAAACATCTAGGGGGGTCGCGACACTTACCGGAGTGGTTCTTCTTGCAATTGTTGCAACGAGTTACCACTGAGGCTTGTGATCTCGAGCCTTGCCCGCTCGGGCCTTGGTTCCCCCAAGATGGTGGTGGTGGTGCCCGGAAAGATCCTCCTCCATGGTTCCCTTTTTTGTTGGAACCTTGAGAGCCATGACTCTCCCACTTCCTCTTTTTCGCCTCCTCGGCGTCTCTCTTCTTCCTCTCTTCCCACTGTTTCTCTCCTTTCAACCCTTGGTCAACCACTTGAGCGAATGTCATGTTAGGTAATTGGGTTGCCCTATCACGTATCTCCAAGTCTAGAGCATCCCAGAAGTGATTCACCATCCGATTCTCATCACAAGCATACTCCGGTATGTAGTCGGCAAGGTCCCTGAACTTGTACTCAAGTTCCCTCACCGTCATGTTACCCCCTTGGGTTAGAAGGGTGTATTCCCTCACCTTTTTGTTCACCTCGAAATCCGAGTAGTATTGTGCGAAGAATTCCTGTCGGAAATTCTCCCAAGAGACGGTCTCGCCATATTTACTTTTGGTCCCATCCCACCACAGAACAAGATGGGTTTACGACTCATTCAACTTAAGAAAGTGAAATCACGCCAATGGTTATCACATACATGGGTTTACGACTCATTCAACTTGTTAAATTTACGGGGAAGTCAGATTGCAGTGCCCCAGAACAGGATAAAAGAGATAAAGCCAAGACTGGAGTCTCTTTTGACTATACAGATTTGAACAATAGTTAGAAAACATAGAAAATTCTCTTGTCTACTGACTATGATTCAATCTATAGTCATGCGAGTGAGCCTGTGTCTGCAGGGGAAGAATCACATGTTTTTTAAAATCATAAAACATATAGGGTTTACATTTCAAGATATCATCCGTGAAATTGCAGGTTTGCACACATCTCTAGAAACAGAAAGGGTGGTTTTCAAAACAGAACAAGATTTTTTTTGTGAAAACTGTTAATTTGGTCCTTGTACTATCGTGAAAAAAGATAATTAGGTCCTCGTACTTTTTAGAAAATCAATCAAATCCCCGAACGTTATAAAAAAGTTCAATTGAGTCCACCCGCTGACGTCACACACATGTGGCAGCCCAATCAGTAGTGACTTTGCTGACGTGGCGCATACGTGGAGCTCCATCGAGCCATTTGCTCATGACGTGCCACACACGTGGACCGCTGCGTGTGCGCCACGTCAGCGGGTGATCTACTAACATGACAAATAACCTACAAATGGACTCAATTAAACATTTTACAAAATTCGGGGATTTGATTGATTTTTTAAAAAGTACGAGGACCTAATTGACTTTTTCATGATAGTACGAGGACCAAATTGACAGTTTTCCCAAATTTTTTAAATGAGATTTGTGTTCTTAAAATTGAGTGGCACGTGGTGATTTGGTCATTCAATATGTCCCTACACATTTTCAGCTTGCAGATATTTTTACTAAGAGTCTCTCTAGTCAACGTTTTACACTTACATTCCATTCTTTTATTATAAATGCATCTTTCGGAGCTCTTTAGTACGAGGACCAAATTGACAGTTTAATTTTTTAAATGAGATTTGTGTTCTTAAAAATGAGTGGCACGTGGTGATTTGGTCATTCAATATGTCCCTACACATTTTCAGCTTGCAGATATTTTTACTAAGAGTCTCTCTACTCGACGTTTGACACTTTTACATTCCATTCTTTTATTATAAATGCATCTTTCGGAGCTCTTTAGTGGGCAACACGTTTCGTTATTTCACCAAAAGATGGAATGTAGCTAGGGTGTCAGCATTGTTTAATCCGGAGGAGGCTAAACATGTTGGAAAATTAGAAGTATGTCAAATGAAAAATAAATAAATAAAACTTGTTGTTATTATTTTAAAAACATTTTAATTGCTGCTCCTAAGCCATGCACGTTACTAGCAAGACTTAGAATTAATATTATTAAATAATAATTACTCCTAACGGTTTTAAGAACTAGTGGGAGTTAGAAGATTTTTCAACTTTGATCACAACATTGATTATATTTATGATATGAACGTTAGTACTTAGTACTCAACGTTTCACCTGATAGAGCATGCAACAACGTTCTACTTTTATGTATATATATATAGATGTGTTCGATTATGCTAGGAGTTGCCATGAAAAAGATTAATTTGAGCTAAACATTCCCTACTATTTTCACTCTGCTGGATTTATATTATTTTCATTCTCGTTGTTCTGTTACCGGTTTACGCCGAAGAGCTCGTTATATCTTGGGGAAAGGTTTTCGCTAGTCGGAAATACTTTCTTGAGGACAGCGTCTAACGCGTCTCGAGCTATATTATTTTCTAAGTCCCTTTTGCAGGTTTATCCGGCCAATTTTCTCCAACAATCTCAAGAAAGTATTTTGCATCGGATATGCCTGCACATATAATCTCACAAGGCATTGCCGCAGCCGCACTCATGAAAACCAAGCACGCGCATGGCCTTACGGCGCACAACGGCGTAATAACGAGAAATTGTGCGGGGTGAGACACGACCGTTAAGACCCTGATTTACCAATAGTAGCTTGTTGGTTCAATAAACTATACGTTTCACCAAAAGCTCGGTTTATTAAGACTTAATCGTCTCGGTTTGGTTCAAGTCTACGGACACCAGATTTAAAGTCTCATTCCTTTAATCCAGCAGAAATTTTCTAAACTATTTTTAACATCTAAAAATATTCATTTGAAATATGTGGGGGATTGTTGGAAAATTAGAAGTATTTCAAATGAAAAATAAATAAATAAAACTTGTTGTTATTATTTTAAAAACATTTTAATTGCTGCTCCTAAGCCATGCACGTTACTAGCAAGACTTAGAATTAATATTATTAAATAATAATTACTCCTAACGGTTTTAAGAACTAGTGGGAGTTAGAAGATTTTTCAACTTTGATCACAACATTGATTATATTTATGATATGAACGTTAGTACTTAGTACTCAACGTTTCACCTGATAGAGCATGCAGCAACGTTCTACTTTTATGTATATATATATATAGATGTGTTCGATTATGCTAGGAGTTGCCATGAAAAAGATTAATTTGAGCTAAACATTCCCTACTATTTTCACTCTGCTGGATTTATATTATTTTCATTCTCGTTGTTCTGTTACCGGTTTACGCCGAAGAGCTCGTTATATCTTGGGGAAAGGTTTTCGCTAGTCGGAAATACTTTCTTGAGGACAGCGTCTAACGCGTCTCGAGCTATATTATTTTCTAAGTCCCTTTTGCAGGTTTATCCGGCCAATTTTCTCCAACAATCTCAAGAAAGTATTTTGCATCGGATATGCCTGCACATATAATCTCACAAGGCATTGCCGCCGCACTCATCGGGGAAGGAGGTTGTGATACACCCGCATGGGGGACCGTATTTATCGGATAAACGCTCACAAAAGTCTTCTACGTATAATGGTTAGTCTCTCCACTTTCCTACTTACAATAAGTCATACTTTAACTCCACTTTTTAAGAAAAAATGTTATTCGTTTATTTAGTGATAAAATGACAACCATGAAAAACAACAACCCACTAAAATCAAGTTCAAACTTGGTTTGTAGTGATGATAATTTTATTGCGGTTGTTTCTCAAAGTTGTAAAACTAATAATGTGAATGAGTGGGCGGTAGACTCCGAGGCTACCAAGCATATTTGTAAAAGAAAACAAAATGCTTTTACCTCCTATACTATTATAGGAGATGGTGAAGAGCTCGTGTATCTAGCGGAGTCAAAAACCGCTAAGGTACATGGAAAAGGGAAAGTTCTTCTTAAGCTCACATCGAGGAAAACTTTATCACTAAATGATATGTTTCATGCACCCGAGATCGGACTAATTTAGTTTCCATTTCTCTCTTGAAAAAAGTTGGGGTTAAAGTTTCTTTTGGTTGTGACAAATTTGTTATGACCAAAAATGATATTTTTGTGGGAAATGACTATTGTACGAACAGAATTTTTTTTTTGCTCAGTAATTTTGAAGTGTTGCATGATAATGATATACGTAATTACAGTTGGCTAATTATCGTGTAATGTGATATTATAAATTTGACTTTTACGTGGCATTTTAAGTTGATCTTTGTTTTTATTTGATTTATGAAATTCCTAAATATCATAAGATTGATATTTAGTGATATGGGAGCACCTCTAGAAAATTGTGATATATTTTTTTATGAATTTTTTATAAACTTTATTAGAGCAACTACACTGTGCTTAGAGGTGGTAAAAGTTTTTATCACATTTATTGGTGTTTTTTCGAGATAAACTAAATTTATCGTACTTAAATTTAAAAGGCGAGTTTCTTTCTATTAAATCATTGTGTACATATAAAGGTTGAGATGTAACCTATTTCTCTATGAATTCTAGAAGGGCTATGCACCTGGTTCTCAAATATTTAAAATTGTGGGGGTGCTTAGCTATATTTTTATTACCTATCTCATTGAGTAAACTGAGCTTTATAACTCTTCGCTAGTTTTGCATAAACTGGAACAGTGGAGCACATATGTTATTTTCATAAATTGAAGAAATAGTGTGCTAGTGTGCAAGCTATATTTTGCTGATATTAATGTGATCATTTTGGAGAATGTGTACACACTAAATGATGCATGTATGATTATTTGTTTATACATTGTTGAAACAATAATGCTTAATTTTTTGAAAAATGTGTTTCCTTTGAAATTTGAACACAAGACCGTTGCACCATATAGTGAGTATAATCCATTACAAGAAAATGAAACCTTTAGTGATGAACCCTCTAGTGATAGTGATCCATTAAAAGACAATGATTCTTTGAATGATGAACCTTCTCTTTTGAGAAGAAGTAAGAAGTCAAAGATAGAGAAATCTTTTGGAAATGATTTTCATACATATCTTACTAATGATGAATTGTTGACTTATTTAGAAACTATTTCTTTAAAAAAAAAACATTATTTCTTGGGGCCATTTAAAGTGAAATTGACTCTATTCACAATTTTTTTCATCAAGTAGGTGTTAAAATTGTGTTTTTAAATGAAGAGCTAGAGGAAGAAATTTATATGGTGCAACCGGAGGGTCATGTGGTTACTAGTCAGAAACACAAATTGTGTAATTTGATTAAATTCTTTTATGGGTTGAAACAAGCTCCAAAACAATGGAATGAAAAATTTGATGAAGTGTTATTTATTTATGATTTTACCTCACTAGAAGTAAATAAGTGTGTATGCATTAAATGTGAAAAGGTGTGTGCATTATTATTTGCTTATATGTGGATGACATTGATTTGGGGTATGAAAGTCATAAGGAAGGATGATGGTATTATACTATCTCAAGAGCATTATGCTGAAAACTTCTAAAGAGATTTGGACATTTCAATGTCACCCCGTGAGTATCCCTTATGACTCTCATATGCTTTAAAAAAAAACATAGAGATGATTCCGAGACTCAATTTGACTATTCCCAATTTATTGGATGTTTATTACACTTGATGAATAATACGAGACCCGACATAGCTTATGCTGTCGGAAGATTGAGCCGATATACTAATAACCCAAGTGGGGATCACTGGACTGCGTTGAGGCGGTTATTGAGATATATGAGAGGTACCATTAATTGTGGTATTTTTTATTGGGATTATCCGTTGTAAACTATTGATACAACGATGATGTGTTTTATATGAGAATTGTCAATTGTACTATAATGGTACAATGATGACATATATACATTATTAAGATTTATCCGATGTACAAGAGGGTCACATCGATGTTGATTCTTATTGAGAATTATCCGTTGTATTGCCGGGATACAACGATGACATTTGAGTATACTCACATGAGATAAATTAAAATAGTGGATATCCATTCACCCTTAAAAGTGGTGCAATGATGTTTGAGAATGGAATTATTTCATTATTTTTGTGAAGGAATTAGCTACTCCTTTGACAGAATCCCTAGGACGAAAAATGATAACCGAAACATCGAAGGAAATGGGACTAGTGTCATTTGAAACGAATGGGGATGGGAACCCAACTTGTGTGATTGGAGATCCCATGAAGCAAGTTCAAATGGGTAATAACAAGTCTTCCATTTAGTTCTGCTAGCCTAACTAAAATTTCCCATTTCCATGATGTGAGATATAGGCTAGAAACCGCATTCTTTGAGAGGGTGAGCTAAAAGCTCTTAATGATTATCATAGTCCTTAATTTTAGGGTGGTGTGCAAAAGCGGTACACACTTGATGATATCACCTATATGAGTGTGAGGTGGGGCCGCCTCCATGAAGCATGACAAAACTTCTAGAGCACTCATGAAAACCAAGCACGCGCATGGCCTTACGGCGCACAACGGCGTAATAACGAGAAATTGTGCGGGGTGAGACACGACCGTTAAGACCCTGATTTACCAATAGTAGCTTGTTGGTTCAATAAACTATACGTTTCACCAAAAGCTCGGTTTATTAAGACTTAATCGTCTCGGTTTGGTTCAAGTCTACGGACACCAGATTTAAAGTCTCATTCCTTTAATCCAGCAGAAATTTTCTAAACTATTTTTAACATCTAAAAATATTCATTTGAAATATGTGGGGGATTGTTGGAAAATTAGAAGTATTTCAAATGAAAAATAAATAAATAAAACTTGTTGTTATTATTTTAAAAACATTTTAATTGCTGCTCCTAAGCCATGCACGTTACTAGCAAGACTTAGAATTAATATTATTAAATAATAATTACTCCTAACGGTTTTAAGAACTAGTGGGAGTTAGAAGATTTTTCAACTTTGATCACAACATTGATTATATTTATGATATGAACGTTAGTACTTAGTACTCAACGTTTCACCTGATAGAGCATGCAGCAACGTTCTACTTTTATGTATATATATATATATAGATGTGTTCGATTATGCTAGGAGTTGCCATGAAAAAGATTAATTTGAGCTAAACATTCCCTACTATTTTCACTCTGCTGGATTTATATTATTTTCATTCTCGTTGTTCTGTTACCGGTTTACGCCGAAGAGCTCGTTATATCTTGGGGAAAGGTTTTCGCTAGTCGGAAATACTTTCTTGAGGACAGCGTCTAACGCGTCTCGAGCTATATTATTTTCTAAGTCCCTTTTGCAGGTTTATCCGGCCAATTTTCTCCAACAAAACAAATTTTAAGTTTTTCAATTAGTATCATTAATCGGTCAGATACCGTTTGGTGGAATGAGAAACGAGATTGGAATTTTTCAGTTAAAAGTTGCTATCTTGATGTAATTGGAAATTAGGAACAAGCTATTTGGAGGTTGGACCGAGATGTGAAATTTGATTATGTAACAGAGGTGTTCAGATTTCAACCACATGTAAGATGCATAAGAGTGAGAATGATTATGCTCAACGAAATTTGGCGAGATGTGGTACGTAAATGAAAAAATGACTTTAAACAGATTAATTCGGGTTATAATGTTAGTGTTTTAACGTACATCAATTATATGTTCAAGAGAGGTTAAGATCTATTAGGATGTAATGTTATCCAATAATTCTACATCGTGTGCACGTGTTTTGAGAAAGTCAATACTTGAATTCATATTAAGAAAACATCATAGATTTATGTCGCAATATATGTTCGGGCATTCCATGTTTGGGGGTGAGTAGTATTTGTTTCATTTTTTTTGGATATTTGATATGAAGGATAGATATATCTATGGATTAAAATATGACATTATATTCTATATTTCGAATTAAGATAATTTAATAAATTTGAATATATGAAAGTGGAATATATGAGAATAAAATCTTTTAAGCACTCCAAATCATTTCAATAAAAATGTTTACAAATTATCTAATAACTTTCGAATCATTCCTAAAGTTGGATAAAGAGTGGAACATGATCAAATGAAAGTATGTAAAATTTAAATAGCAAGACTGCATGAGTTAAAATTTGAAAAAATCACATTTTCCTAAATGTTATCTAAAATTTATGTTCACCTTTCTAATTAAGGATATATTCATTGTGATGTCACAAAATTATATATTCTAACCTCTTTTCGTAAAGAAACGGGTCAAAGGACCAATTGGCAAAATTTTAAAACCTAGAAGGCCTAATATATGCAATAAAATTGACTACACCCATTTTTAAATTAATAAATTACAACAATGCGTAGTTAGTCTTGAAAAAGCAATAAGTCACATATGAAATTTAGTGGATAAAAATAATAGGCTAATATAATTAGGAATCTACCTAATAGATATTTAGGAATCTGCCTAATATCTATTTAGGAATACTTTGTATTTTGGCAACTCTTCTATTATAAATATATCTGTCAGGACTCCTATTGGAGCACCTCTTTCCCATTAGTTCACATGGTATCAAGAGCTTAGGTTTTTAGATACAGTTTTTTTTTTCTTTTTTTTCGGTTCCCATGAACCTTATTATAGCCGCCGCCGCCTCGGGGTCGACTGCCGCCACATTTACGGTAGTCTCCGATCCTTTGAAGATGAGCGCGGCTAATATGGCACAGATCACCTCCTTCGCGTCGCTGAACACGGTGTTAGCTTCCAGCATGCCGTTGAGTTCGCCGCCTGCTGCTGCCTATGTCCGCGCAGCCCACCTTCTCTGTGTCGCTGACCACGGTGTTTGCTTCAAGCGCGCTGTTGAGTTCGCCGCTTGCTGCTGCAGACATATATTCTCATGGAGATCTTATTGTCAAAGACGTGCCTTCTAATCTTCCGCTCACAGATATATTTACTAAGAGTTTTTTTTAGTTTGCAATTTCATTTTTTTAAAAGACAACCTGCGCGTTGTATCTCCCGCACAGTTTGAGGGGGGTGTAATAGGCTAATATAATTAGGAATCTACCTAATAGATATTTAGGAATCTGCCTAATATCTATTTACGAATACTTTGTATTTTGGCAACTCTTCTATTATAAATATATCTGTCAGGACTCCTATTGGAGCACCTCTTTCCCATTATTTCACAAAAAATAGGCATTGAGCATTTTTTTTAGGGGTTGCAATTGAGAGTTATGAAAAAAATTATCTTTTCAATGGAAAATATAGAACGAATACATGTTTAGATAATTAATTAAAAAATAAGATATACTCAATAAATATGAATATTCATTATAAAACCAATGTTAAATCAATTAAATAAGTGGTTTTTCATGAGTAAAACTAAAATCCAAATCATTTTATCCCGAGCGCGGCACATGCAATTTTTTTTAATTAGGGGTGTCATGCTTTTGTTCCCAAAATAGGAGTAATTAGTTAAAAAAGCTTGGAGGTATTTTGTACTTTAGAATTGTTATTTCGTTAATTTAGAATTAAGCTACTTGGAATTCTACATTACAATGGAATTCTTCTTGGAATGGCTTCATGGGAGATGGGACCCCAACCAAAATAAAAACTTTCCATTTTTAATAAAATGATATAACTTTTTCATTTCTAAATCAATTTTCATAAAAAATATATCAAAATTCATGATTTTTTTATGATCTTTCATACTCTGTATGACACTAATATTGCATATGTAAAAATAAAAAGAATTTTGAACATTTTCATCCAAAAAAAGAATTTTGAACATAGGATAAATGGAAGTTTTTAGGTTTGAATATTTTTTAAAATACATCCAAGCTTTAAAATTAGAGAAAAATCTCAAAATAGGAGTACAATAGTTTGAAATTTTCAAAATAGGATTGCCATGTTTTTGTTCCCAAAATAGGAGTAATTACACCCAAGTTTGGAAAATAATATCATGTTTAAATTTTAGTGATATCAAAACATGAAAGTAATTAGTCTTATTTTGGGAATAAAAATATGATAGTAATATGGAAACTTTTTTATCCCTATTTACGGTAATTTTTCTTAAAATTAAGCTCTCATTAATGTATTGTGTAATTTCATTATGCAATTAGGGAACATTTTATTTATTAACCGAAAGTGTCATTAAAGGCAGGTTAAAACGTTAACGGTGCATACGTGACATGTGAGATAACCAATTAAAAAATAATGAGAAAATAGAAGCTTTCTTTAAGACTTTCTTAAAAAAAAACATTTATACTTGTCTAAGTTCTAAAACATTTATTTAAAAACAACAACTCAAATTGAGTCAACAAAATAATTCAATTAAGACTTTCTTAAAAAAAAAAACACATAAAAGAGCTAGCAAGCATGGGAAAGTAGAAGCTTTGAGCCCAAAAACTTACATTCATCCTACGTTCAAAATTCTTTTTATTTTTACACTAGTACAGTACCCGTGCAAACGCACGGGAAAATAATCGATGGATATATTATAATCATGATCTAATTAATTAGAAAAGAAAATTATTTCAAAAAACCGACATTCTCCTTAAAAGCAAATACATTATCTGAATATCATAAACTGTAAGTTAATAATATAAATATTAAATAAAATATTAAACTTATATGTTAGAGATTTTGGAAAACTTTTTTGAATACATTATTCGTAGTAGTGTCTAATGATTTTTCATCCTTATCATGTATTAAAATCTTCAATCCATGTTTGTTCTAAACTCTTGATAATGCGACATACAATTGTCCATGACTAAAAACAGGTCTAGGCAAGTATAATCCAACTCTTTCCAGTGACTGTCCTTGAGATTTATTGATTGTCACGCATATGAGATCATTATAAGAAATTGCCTTCTGATAAGTTTAAAAGGTCATGGTGATTGAGGAGACATTAGTCTGCTTATCTTCTTATACCTAAGAACACTACATATGAGAGATAAAATCATCTTGTTCAATTTCTTGTCCCCTTATCTTATGTTTATCTTATGCCTAAAGGCAATACATATGAGAGAGGAAATTCGCTTGATCAATTATTAGTCTGCTTTCTTCTTATACCTAAAAACATTATTTTATCTTATACTTAAAAGCATTACATGTGAAAGAGGAAATTATTTCGTTCTATTATCAGCACACTTATCTTCTTATACCTAACAAAACTATGTATAAGAGAGAAAATTCGTCCGCTCAATTATTAGCTCATTTACCTTATATTCTTATACTTAAAAACACTACATATGAAACACGAAATTCTCCCACCCAATTATTAGTCTGCTTATTATCTTCTTATACCTAAAAGCATTAAATATGAGAGAGACAAATATACTGCTCAACTATTAGTCCCCGTATCTTATGCCAAAAAACACTACATATGAGAGATGAAATTTGCCCCGTCAATTATTAGTATGTTTATCTTATAGTTAAAGCATTACATATGAAAGAGAAAATGTACACACTCAATTATTCTTATTTTTATACTTAAAAGCATTATGTATGTGAGAGAAAATTCTCCCGCTTAATTATCACACATTTATCTTCTTATACCTAAAAACACTACGTATGAGACAAAAAAAATTCTCGCTCAATTATTAGTTCACTTATCTTATGCTTAAAAGCACTACATATGATATGGAAATCCCCCCCTCAATTATTAGTCCGCTTATCTTATGCTTAAAAACACTACATATGAGATGGAAATCCCCCCCCTCAATTATTAGTCCGCTTATCTTCTCATACCTAAGAACACACAATGCGAGATAAAATCATCCTGTTCAATTTCTAGTCCCCTTATCTTATGTTTATCTTATGCCTAAAGGCAATACATATGAGAGACGAAATTCGCCTGATCAATTATTAGTCTGTTTTCTTCTTTATACCTAAAAGCATTATCTTATCTTATCTTATACTTAAAAGCATTACGTATGAGAGAGGAAATTATCCCGCTCAGTTATCAGCACATTTATCTTCTTTTACCTAAAATCACTATGTATAAGAGAGAAAATTCTTCCGCTCATGAATTGTTAGCTCACTTATCTTATCTTCTTGTACTTAAAAAACACTACATATGAAACAGGGAATTCTCTCGCCCAATTATTAGTCCGCTTATTATCTTCTTATACCTAAAAGCATTACATACATATGAGAGAGAAAAATTTACTGCTCAACTAATAGTCCACTTATCTTATGCCAAAAAGCACTACATATGAGAGATTAAATTCGCCCCGTCAATTATTAAGGCATCCTCATCCATAAGATTAGTTAGAGATTATTTTGATGATGCGCGTGATATTTTTTGAGATTATGGTTGAGATGTTACGATTATTTGAAGAGATTATTTGATGAAAAATCTGGGATCAAATTTTATATCTAGATTTTTTGAAGATTATTTCCAACTTTAAGACTCCTCTCCCAATTTTCTAGGCATACTCATAATTGTAAAACCATATACCAACCAAGTACTACTTGTACTTATATTTCTTTGAGGAATATTGCATGTAATTTGTTTTCTTTAGTGTATGTCTCATAAAAAATCTTGGTAAATTAAGATCATGGTTGAGGAGAAATTAGTTGATTTGAAGATTATCTGAAATTTTCTTATGAGGATGTGACATGGAAATAATAAGTCATACACAACCGTAAAAGTGAGGAGTGTCAATGTGGATGTTCTTAGTATGTTTATTTTATAGCTAAAGCATTACATCTAAAGAGCAAATTTACACGCTCAATTGTTCTTATTCATAAACTTAAAAAAGTATTATGTATGAGAGAGAAAATTTTCCCGCTTAATTATCACACATTTATCTTCTTATACCTAAAAACACTACGTTTGAGATTGAAAATTTTCTCTTTCAATTATTAGTCTGCTTGTAGTGCTTAAAAGCACTACATATGAGATGAGAAATTTCCCCCACAATTATTGGTCTGCTAATCTTCTTATATGTAAGAGCACTACATATAAGAGATAAAATCATCTTGTTCAATTTCTAGTCCCCTTATCTTATGCTTATAACAATATCGACATTTTTTAACAAAATTATATCAAAGATATAACTTTTTATCATCTTTCATATGACACCAATATTTGATACACACACAAAGACAATGTAACACTTGAAAATATGTATATTTTTTAAGGCGATATAATTTTTTAATTTGTACTCTCATTGTTACAAAAAGTACTTCCTCCGTTCTTTTTTAGTTGCAACGGTCAACATTTCACACTTGCCAACACACATCTTTGACCGTAATTATATCTTAATCCCTATTAGTAAAATAAAAAATAAAAATTAGATTTTGGAAATTTGTAATGAGATGAATTGAACAATATAATTTTTAAAAAATAATTTTCATAAAATAATAATATAAAATGTAGTCAAAGTAGAACATGTGAATAGTATAAAATTCAACATGTTGCGATTAAAAAGAGACGGAGGATAGTATATCACAATTTACAAACGATTTTATTTTTGTAAAGTAGTACTAAATAAGGTTTTTTTATTTTTGCAAGAGATATTGAAAATTATTACATTTGATATTTTTCGTAACAATCAGGTACAAATAAAAAAGATGTCGCACTTTTAAAAAATAGGGAATTTATTTTGATTGAGTAACCAAGCATTCCAGCCTAGCTGGTTGTGAGGTTATCGTGCCTAGTGGGAGGTCTCGAGTTCGAAATCCGCTAGACACATAAGGGTTTGAAACCGAATGGAGTGAGCATTACTCTAGGATCCCCTGCCCCCTCCCCCAAACCCGGTGGAAAAAAAAGGTGACTCTTTGTTAGAACCTGAGTCACGATCATGAGCTTATCCAATTTGGAAAAAAAAAACTTTCTATTTTACAACATCGATAGTCGATACCGATCGTTCACTATTGAATAAGGAGGTAATTCAAAATTAAGACCAAAATAATTATAGTGCATAAAAATGTGAGTTATTTAATTTCAAGAATTGTATTTATGTTTTAGTTTATATCAAACTGGTTATAAGGAAAAACCTCTCAAAATAAATATTAGTGGATAAAAATGTAACTAAATTCAATCTTGAATATCAAAATATCAAAGAATAAAAGAAATATCAAGAGCTAATCCTTTTCGAAAAGAAAATTTGAATATGTGTATTAAATCATTTTAGTGTTATCAATTTAATGATAAAAAGTTTATTATTACATTCGAACCGATCAATAATATTACTATGAAATTGAATTTGTTCAGTTCGTGGTGGAGCATACGTTTCAGTATGCTTTAATAAAAATTAAAATAAAGATCAACATCATATGATGTAGATGATGATAAAAAAAATATTTTTAAACTATCAGAGTATTTTTTACTAATTTAATGGACTATTTGACATTTTGACATTTAAAAATCATGGGCTTGTTTTATATTGACTTTACCGATATATATTGGACATATTCTTCATTTAGAATGTTATTTGGATCGAGTCTATTTGGTAACATAGAAATTGCCCGAATCTATTGTATTTGATGACGTTCTGGCTGAATTTACTGAGATATGGAGAAACAATATTTTAAAACATATTTCATTAATAAAATAAATAAAAATATATATCTAGAAGTAGGTAAAATAGTCTTCTACAATAATTTCAGCCAATTCAACCGGAAAAGTGGCAATAATTTTAAATAAAATTATAGTTACTAAAAACTAATAAGTCATATGTTAGGAATTGTTTATTTATTTAATACGAAAAATTTGTATCGAGGTTTGAAAATAGGAAGATTATTTAATAAATCGTCAGATTTTATTTTTAATTTTTATATATACAATATTGGTGTCATATGAAAGATCGTAAAAAGTTGTGAACTTTGATATATTTTTTATGAAAATTTGAGAAAAAATGAAAACGTTACAACAATTTAAAGATGGTATTTTTTTTATACAATGGGACCCATTAATGAATGCCAAGTTTTAATGCATCCTTCATTTGCTTTTGGTATTCCGTAATCGGTATCAGTCCTTTCATTTGCTACGTGTCATGTGTATATTAAAGGAGAAAATTGTAGAGAGAAATACACGAAGGATTTTTAGAGGGTATATCAGTCCTTTCATTTGCTATTTGTTTTCTTGTATATAAAGTATGTTACAACAAGTATATCACAATTTACAAACTATTTTTTTTGTAAAGTAGTACTAAATAAGGGTTTTTTTATTTTTGCAAGAGATATTGAAAATTATGACATTTGATATTTTTCGTAACAATCAGGTACAAATAAAAAAGATGTCGCACTTTTAAAAAATAGGGAATTTATTTTGATTGAGTAATCAGGCATTCCAGCCTAGCTGGTTGTGAGGTTATCGTGCCTAGTGGGAGGTCTCGAGTTCGAAATCTGCTAGACACATAAGGGTTTGAAACCGAATGGAGTGAGTTTCAGCCTGATTACTCCAGGCTCCCCTGCCCCCTCCCCCAAACCCGGTGGGAAAAAAAGGTGACTCTTTGTTAGAACCTGAGTCACGATCATGAGCTTATCCAATTTGAAAAAAAAAAAACTTTCTATTTTGCAACATCGATACCGATCGTTCACTATTGAATAAGGAGGTAATTCAAAATTAAGACCAAAATAATTATAGTGCATAAAAATGTGAGTTATTTAATTTCAAGAATTCTATTTATGTTTTAGTTTATATTAAACTGGTTATAAGGAAAAAACTCTCAAAATAAATATTAGTGGATAAAAATGTAACTAAATTTGATCTTGAATATCAAAATATCAAAGTATAAAAGAAATATCAAGAGCCAATCCTTTTCGAAAAGAAAATTTTGATATGTGTATTAAATCATTTTAGTGTTATCAATTTAATGATAAACAGTTTATTATTACATTCGATCAATAATATTACTATGAAATTGAATTTGTTCAGTTCGTGGTGGAGCATATGTTTCACTATGCTTTAATAAAAATTAAAATAAAGATCAACATCATATGATGTAGATGATGATAAAAAAAAATATTTTTAAACTATCATAGTATTTTTTTACTAATTTAATGGACTATTTGACATTTAAAAATCATGGGCTTGTTTTATATTGACTTTACCAATATATATTGGACATATTCTTCATTTAGAATGTTATTTGGATCGAGTCTCTTTGGTAACATAGAAATTGCCTGAATCTATTGTATTTGATGACGTTCTAGCTAAATTTACTGAGATATGGAGAAACAATATTTTAAAATATATTTCATTAATAAAATAAATAAAAATATATATCAAGAAGTAGGTAAAATAGTCTTCTACAATAATTTCGGCCAATTCAACTGGAAAAGTGGCAACAATTTTAAATAAAATTATAGTTACTAAAAACTAATAAGTCATATGTTAGGAATTGTTTATTTATTTAATACGAAAAATTTGTATCGAGGTTTGAAAATAGGAAGATTATTTAATAAATCGTCAGATTTTATTTTTAATTTTTATATATACAATATTGGTGTCATATGAAAGATCGTAAAAAGTTATGAACTTTGATATATTTTTTATGAAAATTTGAGAAAAAATGAAAAAGTTACAACAATTTAAAGATGGTATTTTTTTATACAATGGGACCCATTAATGAATGCCAAGTTTTAATGCATCTTTCATTTGCTTTTGGTATTCCGTAATCCGTATCAGTCCTTTCATTTGCCATGTGTCATGTGTATATTAAAGAAGAAAATTGTGGAGAGAAAGACACGAAGGATTTTTAGAGGGTATCATTGTGAGCTATTTGTTTTCTTATATATAAATGGATGGATTGGATTAAAAATGAAAAAGTTATAGCACTTTAAAGAAAAACATTATATTAAATGTAGCTAAAAATGATCACTTACAATAACTTTCTCAATTCAGAGAGCAAAATAGATCTAAAAATGTCTATAAATAATTTTAAGCATAATTACAGAGACTGTTAATAAATTATATTTTTATATATGCAATATTGATCTCATATGAAAGATCACAAAAATTTATGAATTTTGATATATTTTTTGTAAAAATCGGATTACAAATGAAAAAATTACAACACTTTAAAGAAAATTGGAGTTTTTTATAGCTTGGGCCCCACCAATTGCATCTCTTACGGCTGCTCCCTTTCTATTCCATTAGAGAAGTTGGGTAGTTTGAAGTGAAAGGCCACGTGGCATTGCTATAGCAAAGGAGAGAATTAAGGAGAGCTACTAGACACCTAAGATTCATTAAGGGTAAAAATATATTTTAATGAGTCTATTCTTTTCTTATATATAAATAGATATGCAATTTTGGTGTCATATTAAAGATAATAAAAATCATAAATTTTGATATATATTTTTTTATAAAAATTGATTTATAAATGAAAAGGTTATATCAATTTGAAAAATGGAGAGTTTTTTATTTTGTTTGGAGTCCCATGAAGCTATTCCAAGTAGGGGTGGACTCGGACCGGGCGGCCCGGCCCGGAACCGGCCCAGTCTGGCCCGGAACCGGGAGCCACCGGTTCGGGTTCAGGCCCTCCTTTTGGTGAACCGAGGCCCGACCGGTTCAAGGCCCGAACCGAGTCCGTAGAATTACAATGTATCGTACAGTTCAAATTCAAAGTAGCTTAATACTAAAACTAAATAACAATTCTACTCTAACTTAAATCCTAGAGTCACGATCTATACTTAGCTAATATACTAAATTAGAAAGAGAATTTACAATATTATAATAAATGTTTGCTTAGAAGATGACACATAGCAAAACTTTCCATAATTGTATCTTTCAAATGTATTATCTAGTGCAAGTTTGCGGTACTTATCCCACACCCCTTCAAAGTTTGGGATATCTAAATTATTTTCCCCAAAGTTAAAAAGTACAATCCTCCATTCTTTAATTCTTGCAACAGTTTAACTTTCACGTTTGCCAATGCACAACTTTGACTGTAATTATATTTAATTACGTATTAGTGAACATTATAAAAAGTTGATATTTTGGAAATTCACAATTCACATTGATAGGAATTCAATAACATTTTATAAGTAATAATTTGATTATGTATATTAGTAGAAAATCGTGGTCAAAGTAAGATTTGTGAATAGTGCAAAAAAAACAGAACGTTGCAAGAATTAAAGAACAGAGCAAGTATAAACTCAATCCCTGATCTAGAGAATATCTTTGTATTCCTCAATCATCTTCTTTTTCAGTTGCTTAACATTTGTATTTTACCAAGTTCAACGTTAGCCCTAGTGCTGGACTCGGGCCGGGCGGCCCGGCCCGGAACCGGCCCGGCCCGGTTACTGTTTGGCCCGGCCCGGCCCGGGGCCCGGTGGGTCCCTCGGTTCGGTTCGGCCCGGTTCGGCCCGGCCCGGCTGCTGGGCGGTTCGGGCCCGGGCCCAGGTTTTGGTGAACCGGCCCGGCCGGTTCGGGCCCGGTCCGGGCCGGATTTTAATTTTTTTTTTTTTTTTTTTTGAAATTTTTTTAAGTTTTAGGTTGGATTAGGTATTTTGGGCCATTTGAAGTGGTTTGGGATGGTTTGGGGTTGAGGGGGAGGGGTAGGGGATTAAATAGGAGAACAAAAAAAAAATTATTGGGCCGGTTCGGCCCGGCCCGGCCCGGTTTGGCCCGGAACCGGGACCGGAACCGGCCACCGGCGGTTCAGGCTCGGGCCTCCCTTTCCTGGCCCGAGACCCGGCCGGGCCCAGGCCCGAACCGGGCCCGAACCGGCCCGAGTCCAGGCATGGTTAGCCCGATTACACATAAGATAAGTAAGATAGCATTTCGAGAACCGCACTCATCAGCGTAAATAATGTTGAGAGTAATATGATCAATCTCATTGGATTACTCTGATAGTCTGATATAAGCAAAACTAAGAGGCAATCCAACTTATCAATAAGCTAATCTTGTAGTGCACCAACCAAACGCCCCTTACAGTAAACGGAATCAGAAAGTGAATTACTTCCTCGTCAAAACTCTATACCAGATATATACATAAAAACGTATGACAATCCCTACATTCACCTCCCAAGAGTAGACATTACAATAAATAAATTTTAAAAAGGTACCGCAATCCCAAAATGCAGCCAAATTTGATGTTAACTTCATCTGCATTGTTTCATTGAGATCGCCAAACCCAATTTCTCCACAACTTTCAATAATGATGTATTTCCTTCGCATGCCTCTCTAAACTTCTGTAATCTATTTTCGGTTTGACATTTACGTGGAGAGAGATATTCACCCCCTGTGTCGGCTCTTAAGCGAGCGCCTGATTTCTCATATTGGACTAAACTAATCATCATGCCCTGTCATGGATCACGCACAAAACACACTAGTTAAACACCCCATTTTCTTGGTTTGACTTGGCATAATTTTTTATGCAACATTACTTCTTATTTGGTTGGGAGATATTAATGATGACAAGTGAGAATAGAAAAATAAACTGGCAGCTTAATCCCTGTTCATAACAGGTGTAGTTTTGGAAGAAATGAAGTAGATTAACTGACTAAGGAGTTAGTAGATGTAAAAATGCTTTACCAGTTTCACCCCTTTCTAGCACAACTACTTATCATTGAAAATTAAAATTACAGAAATCTTGCAAAAGGCACAAAAAATGAAAAGATAGCATCAACCCTGTCTTGGGTTTATAAAACGACACATGTGAAACAAAAATATCCTCAAAATGACACCTATTCTGAGTTGTAGGAGGTAATTAAGTATTCTCTACAGAGTAAGAAAAGATAACTTTGTTTAGAGATGGACCAAAAAAAGAATGAATGTGGTGTTACTTTTTTTTGTGGTGTTACTATATTAGAAAAAGCCAAAGACGTTTTTAAGCCTCCAATCTTGGGTTGTTAGCCCAATAATCAATAGTCCTATTGAGCCTCTCGACATCTAATCAGACATATTAAGCGTCCCAGGGCTACTTCAGACTCAGAGCGTTCCGTTTTTAATCTCTCAATCTTCTGGGATGCCTTGAACATCTCTCATTTCCGTCAGAAGTTGGTGAGCCAAGGAAGACTCCAACTCGTGACAAAAATGGGACAGAGATGCCAAAAAAGGGGTTGAATTACAAATAAGTTTGTCTATGTCATTCGCAAAGTCTGGTTACAAGTTATAGAGGTTCAATGGGACCACAAAGAAAGATCGAAGGAATTAATTATGTGTTTGGTGCTCTACTAGAAATTTGGGATTTGATGCACTGAGACATGTGAAGCCACATTTTACCTCATGCTGCTGGTTACGAGAGTAGTCTCGGAGGAGAGATCTGATGAGCTTGTTACGTAATGGCAAGCTGTGTTGAGTAAAAGACTTGAAAAAGAGAGTTGAGAGGTGATGCACAGTGAGTGTGAAGGAAGCGGAGGAGCGAATTGATGCTCTGTCTAAAGCACCTGAAACCCATGATTTTACATACACCTCCAGGATCCTCTCATCATCCTGCACACATACCAGCAAGTTGTCAATTTAAATAAACCAAGATATCTAATATTTGATCCATTTTACTTCTAATGGGGTGAAAAGAGCAGAAAAGATCATCTCAATAGGGTTAATACCATTCATATCTAGTCTCGCAACGGCAAACTCATAGTTTAGAAAAGCTTTTTTGAGGCTCGCTTTAGTGTGAGGTGGTGAAGAAAACCAGTGAAAAGAGGCTCAAGCCTCAAATGATTGAGGCATTTGTGAGGCTCATGCCATGAGAAGTCATGCTACAACTAAGCCTCGTGTTTTTACTCTTAAATTGTAGGGTTCTTCTTAAGCTGATTATTCTTTAAGAAATTCATATTGGATATATTGTTTTCCAATAATTAGACACTGGGCCCATCAAAGGCCCAGAAGTGTATATGCAAACATCAACAATTATAAGATATAGCTATGCTAATAAAGTTCACATGACCTGCAAACATTTCGTGCAAATAACTCAAACAACTCTCGCTATTCTTCTCTTGTTTCCAGCAAGGTTCAAATAACTCAAACAACTCTTGAAAAATAACTGCATTAGTAACAGAACTTCTCTAACCTTTTATTTTTATTCAAATAGCTCCAGAATATCAAATTTTCAAAGGCCAGTCTATTTCTTTTATGTTTTTCTCATTTAAAAATTTCAGATTTGTATGGGATAAGAAGTCTTAAATACATATCTCTAAAGAGTTAAACTTATAATAAGGGTTTATGACACTTATGCATGACTCATTTTTAAGTTTGATTGATAAAATGTCTTACATTGTTAGTAATTATGAATTGTAAAGGAATTTATGCATGAAGTTGATAGACCTAAAATAATACTAGAATAAGAATACTATCAAGTCTTTTAATATTGTACAATAAAAGGAGTTTAGGCCCTATAACTAAAATAGAAGTGGGCTGGCCCATTAGAAAAAGAACAAATAGGGGTGAGCTGTGAGTAGGAGGGAGAAATTTTGGGGATCGGGACTGGGATTTTGGGAGTGCGAGACCACTTGAAGAGTCTCAACCTCTTCTTTTGTTATTTACTGTATTCCAACATTAAATCTTCATTAATATACTACGATTATCTACTGTGATTGTTCCGCTACCTATCATTGGTATCAGAGAAAAACGATCACTGTACCTGCGTATGGTATTCACTCAGACAAACATGGAACAGAGGATTGACAGTTTGGAGCGATCATTGGAGCGTTCAAGGGAAGAGATGCGAACGGAGATGCGAGCCTTGATGAGTTGATGGACGAGAAAGTGCAGGTGTTGCTGGAGAAGATGCAGAGTCTCGAAGTCCAGGGCAGTCGCATGAGAAGACGGGGACGATTGACCACCAATCGTCCACGCTAGACTTCAGCCAGCGTGAGTTCGCCCGATTCCGGAGGTAACCCTCATGAATCTCGATGCGTTTCACGCACACCTGATAATACGAGAATCGGCGATCGGGTTTATACCGGAAAAAAGGTGGATTTGCCGCTGTTCACTGTTCAGTGTAGACGATGCTCATGGATGGCTTATCAGGGTTGAACACTATTTTAAACCAAATCATGTATGAGGGTGATAAAGTAGAAATATCATGATAGCCATGGCCGGAAAAGCTCTGAACTGGTACCAATGGTGGGATGAACAGACAGCTGACCATTCTTGGGTTAACTTCAAAGAGACTTAGATCCGGCTTTTTCAACCTGCTTTAGTACAGAACCCCTTTGGTCCTATGCTCAGGATTAGGCAAACTGATTCAGTAATGGAGTACCAGAATCACTTTGAAATGGTTGTAGCTCCTCTCAAACTTGCTGATCAATAGATGTTAAAAGAAGTGTTTCTCAATGGCCTTGAAGAAGAAATTAGCACGGAACTGAAGTTGTACCAGACCAGTGGGTTAACTGAACTGATGGACAAGGCTTTATTCTTGGAAGAGAAGAACAAAGTGTGGAAAGGAGAAAAAATAAGGAAGACGACAAAAAAGGCTGGAAGGAACAGGGAGGGAAAATGATTAGCCCTTGAACTGGGTGGAAGCAGCAAAGGGAAGAGCAAAGGGAAGAACGCCTGCTGTGACTCCTGAGAGAACACATTCAGAGAACAAACTGGAGGAATCACCAAAATGTTAGGAAGTCCGACACTACCAATAATAAGAGTCTTATTAGGTATTTTTAATATTGTTCAATAATAGGGTTTAGGCCCAGTAAATTAATAGAAGTGAGCTGGCCGATTAGAAATAGAATAAATAAGGGTGAGTGGTGAGTAGATGGGCAGGCAGAAATTTGGGATTGGGAATTGGGAGAGTGAGGCGTCTAGAAGAGTCTCAATTGTATTTCCGTTTCAGTACTTCGTATCAACGTTATTTTTCCGTTTCCAAATTGGTTCCTATCATTGGTATCAAAGCAATTGACGATAGCTATACATGTGCATGGTCGTGACTCGATCGAGAATGGAGCAACGTGTGGAAAACCTAGAAAACACCTTAGCGGAAGTGAACACTGCCGTGAATGAACTGCTTCGCGCACGCGAGAAGAAGAGAAGAGGAGGGACGCGGCCCGCGGGTGTCTAAACATCATCGGCGGGAGGAAAGTGCAGACTCATCGCATACCAGAGGTCATTCTAACGGTTCTCGAGCTTCGTCCTTTACTCCGGAACCTGCAGTACATAGGTGTTATGCTCGTACCGGAAGGAAAGTTGACTTACCTGTTTTTAACGGGGAATATGCTCATGGGTGGATCATTAGGGTGGAAAGGTTTTTCCGGTTGAATCAAGTTAAGGAGACTGAGAAAATAGAGATGGTGGTAGTGGCAATGGAAGAACGGGCCAATGAACGTTCCTGGAAAAATTTAAGGAAGCTGTGATTCGACGGTTTCAACCGGGAATGGTGCAAGATCCCTTTGGTCCTATTCTTAGCGTGAAGCAGATAGGATCAGTCATGGAATTTCAGGAGAAATTTGAGTTGGTCGTAGCCCCCTTCCAAAGCATTGACAATGAAATGCTTAAATGCATTTTTATCAATGGCCTAAATGTGGAGATCAAAGCAGAACTTAAATTGTATCCTGCACAGAGTTTGACCGAGCTGATGGACCATGCTCTATTGCTGGAAGAAAAGAATGAGGCTCTGAGAATAAGAGGAAGCAAGGAGGAAGATAAGGGAGTATGTAAAGAAAACAGGGGGACTGTATCCAAGCCTCAACCGTTGATAGAAGGGAACTGGTGGAGAAATGACCAAAATAATACCAACCCGACTGAGAAGGTTTTTGCCAATATTAAGACAAAGGAAGCACCAAAACTGAACCAAACATGGGAGGGAGGCCACAGGTTGTCACAAGCAGAGCTAGAAGAAAGAGGTAAAAAAGGTTTGTGTTTCAAATGTGGAGATAAATGGACTAAAGAACATGCTTGTGGAATGAAACATTATCAATTTGTCTTGATGGAAGAGCCAGAAGAAGAGAAGGGAACAGAAGATCAACTATATGAACTGGATGAAGCTGAAAACCCCCTGAAACCAAATGCCAGATCGGTCTCTTATCATCCACCTTGAGGACAAGGTGGAAGTTCAAGGGGGGAGTGTTGTTAGGAACTCAGACACTACCAATAATAAGAGTCTTATTAAGTATTTTTAATATTGTTCAATAATAGGGTTTAGGCCCAGTAACTTAATAGAAGTGGGTTGGCCCATTAGAAATAGAATAAATAAGGGTGAGTGGTGAGTAGATGGGCAGACAGAAATTTGGGATTGGGAATTGGAAGAGTGAGGCCTCTCAAAGAGTCTCAATTGTATTTCCGTTTCAGTACTTCGTATCAACGCTATTTTTTCATTTCCAAATTGGTTGCTATCACAAAACCAAGTAAGACATGGGAGGGAGGCCAAAGATTGACACAAGCAGAGCTAGAAGAAAGCAGTAAAAATGGTTTGTGCTTCAAAAGAGCAAATAGGGTGAGCTGTGAGTAGAAGGGGGAGAAATTTTGGGGTCGGGACTGGGATTTTGGGAGTGCAAGACCACTCGAAGAGTCTCAACCTCTTCTTTCGTTGTTTTCTGTATTCCAACATTAAATCTTCATTAATATACTACGATTATCTACTGTGATTGTTCCGCTACCAATCAGAAGTTCGAGCCTTATGCCTCGCCTACAACTGAAAATTCCCCAAGGATTACAAGCCCTTTATAAACTTGAGAAATTTATCTCTCATGTGACTAAAACATCAATCATTTCCCAACATATGACTCCTTGAGTTTTTTTCCCAATATTAATACGTGCTTGAGATTTATAGGAAGTGTTTTTCTCTTCCTAAATAGTAGGAAATGATATGCATGCACGGTTATATCCTTCTAATAGGCATATTAAAGAGGGATCCTAATAAAATGGTAACTGCTTTGGTCATATTTATAGAAGACAAAATATCCCAGGATCTTTCCCAAAGGAAATAAATTAGTATCTACCGTTATACCATTCTAGTTAAGGAAAATATATTTGTATTTATAATAATTATACTAGAATATTTCCTTCCACGGCAGCGCTTTACTCTTCTCAAAGACAAGCTCAGGATTCTTGGGAGTGACCGAATACCTGGCTTGAGGGGGCGTATAGAAGACAAAATATCCCAGGATCTTTCCCAAAGGAAATAAATTAGTATCTACCGTTATACCATTCTAGTTAAGGAAAATATATTTGTATTTATAATAATTATACTAGAATATTTCCTTTCCTTATAGAATAGCTCCTTGGTTGTATAAATACCACCACAGATTAATGGAATGATCATCAAGTTCAGTTCTGAAAAATTCTTCTCTCTTAAACTCCTTTAATATTATGGGAAATCTCATTATTAAGTCATATTATGGGAAGCTCTCTATGTTTTAGTAATACTTCGGTAATAATCCCTATAAACTTTGTGCACATCATCATTGAGTTTGATAATCAACTTTTTTGGAGTCGAATTGGTCCTCCAGTACTAAACTCAGACCCAATTTAGTCCTTGTACATTTTCTTATTCTATTTCCATCACTTGCAATGGAGCCAAAGGTTCACCATTTTTTGGCTTGGGAAATGATGGAATAAAGCAAAATGACTCACTAAACTGTTTGCGCTTCTTTGTTATGAAGCAGCACTCAGTCCATGCAATTTTTTATGCGATTTTCACCGTGGGACATCCGAAATCAGTCTCTTTGTGCTTTAGTACAGGGGTAAGGCTGCGTACGTCTGACCCCACCGTAGGTGGGAGCCTTTGTGGCACTAGAGTAATGATGATGATGATGCCATTTTCTTGTTCTATTTTCCATCATTTGCAATGGAGCCAAAGATTCACTATTTTGTGGCTTGGGAATATGATGGAATAAAGCAAAATGACTCACTAAACTGTCTGCATTCCTTTGATATGAAGCAGCAGTCAATCCATGTAATTTTCGACGCAATTTTCACTATGGGTCATCTGGGAACAGTCTATTTGTGCTTTAGTAGAGGGGTAAGGATGTTTTTACTTGGACTATAATCTGTTCCAGGCCAGACTTGGATAGTTATAGAAATACAAAGCAACCAGACCAGACCAGACCAGTTCAGACCAGACCAGCAAATTACAGTTCTAAGTAAAAACATCCTAAGACTACATACAGCTGAACTCCCCTTACTCCACCTTAGGTGGGAGCCTTTGCTAAACTGGGGTAATGATGCTGTGATGATGACATTTCTTGTTCTACATAACAAGTGTAATACTGTTAATGATCTAAATATAGACCGTTTTGTCCTCAAATATGTCATTTGAACAAACTTTATCCCGTACTCAGCATAGAGAAACCCCATTCTTAATAAGAGGGAAGTATACATGAACGTGAGGAAAAAATTGAACATAAATTGCGTAGTAGAGAACCAAATTGAATAATAGTGTATAGATGGACTCAACCATGTGCCTTCAATATGACCGATAGAAATCAATGTTGTAACAATAGAAAAATTCTTGCATTGTCCTGATTAATCCCCGCCTAAACGTTAGGATGTTCTTGTCAGTTCTTTCTATCCTATTCTCCACCGTAATAAAACAAAGTGTAAAAAGTTTCATGAACTGATAAACATGACTGTTTATGAAAGATTACTAAAGAAAATAAACTAAAAAAGAAGATTTCATTCAACCAATGAAATGTAACTAAGACAAGTTAAATGTGGACAGATGGAGCCTATATTAAGTAGGTAAGAAGGAATACCTCTACAGGTTCAAGATAGCCATCAGCAACAGATATGCATTCATCCAAAGCAGGCAGAAGCTCGAGAGCAAAAGTATTACACAGTGCTTTCCAAGTAGCAAGCCGAACAGAAGCTTCAACAGACCTATGCAAGTAGAATGCCACTTGGCGTCCAAATATCAAATCGCCATATGAAACAGCTGCAAATTGCTCCACCATAGTCTCTATAAAATTTGGATAACTTTCGTGTATCTCAGATTTAAAATCAATAGACTTCACTTCATTGCTTCGTCGGGCATCAAGAAGTTGCCCGTACATATGTTGCAAATTTTCAAAGGTGACTCTACTATTCCCATCTTCAAGAATTCTCGTTCCAGTGATCAATAAAACTGACAGAGCATGCAGTTTCCACATGACTGACATGTGTGATAAGGGTCCATTTGGAACTCGGAGATTGCTGTGAAAAGAAGTCAGGAAGTAAATTATGAGAAACATGGAAGAAAGGAAAAAGTGATGGACGATCAACAACATCCAAGCCTTAGTCCCAAAAGAGTTTGGGGTCGGCTCACATGAATCGACATCTGAAATCGAAGTTAAAAAAGATAACAAAGATATACGAAAAGATGAATAAGATAAGATAAAACAGAAAGATAATGAGATTTAAAAAAAAAAAAAAAAGATAAAGATAAAGAACAAAAGAAAGATAAAATGGATAAAAGATAGAAAAGATGAAAAGAGATCATCCTCCACCCAAATATGCTGCCTCCACTTCGCACTCTTGAAAAAAGTGATGGATGATAAATTAAACACTAATTCCCAATTAAACACGGCAAGATCCAGACGAAGTGTCTTGTCGCGAGGAGGGATGTTGAATTCCCACACCAAAAACATGTGAAGAAATTAAACACTAATCTGGACGCTTCCTCCTATTAGGTTACCTTTTAGGATGGAACCTCAGATCATAAGAAATTGCATCAATATATTGTTTTCAAAATTTGGAAAAGTGTTGTCATCCGTTTAGATGTCATCTCAAATGAGCTTAAAGAAATCCAAACATAGAAATTTGTAGGAAAATGTTAAACGCATTGGTCCTGTTTCATTTTCCAAGGTAAATCTGAAAATAAGAAAATTAGGGCATGTTTACTAACAGAGATATTTTCTAGTTTTTTTTTTGTTTTCCGTTCCAATTTTCTGTTTTGATTTTCCAGTTTTTCGTTTTCCAATTTTCTGTTTTCTTTTCAAATCTAAAAACATGTTCCCAAAACTTTTCACCCAGTTCTAGAACCGGCTGAAAGACCGCAAGTACGGTCTCGATCCGGAATCAGACCTGGTACTGCCTGCTCAAATAGGGTAGCAATCCCACGCATTTCAAATTTGGAAAACTAGTAAAACAGAGACATATCTCGTTTTTTTTTTGTTTTGGAAAATGATTTGGTAAGCGCGGTTTCTTGTTTTCCTTTCTCCAATTTTCCAGCAAATTTTTTCGGAATATATCTCTGTTAGTAAACGCCCCCTTGCATTCCAACATTTTTTCCCTTTCCATATGATCTTCCAAACATACACTTGTAGAGACTCCGGGGAATCAGCTCCATGGAGTTTGGATGCTGCTTCAATACCAAAAAGAAAAAATAGACCGCCCTTTGCCACATCAAGAAAGCCAATAGCATCAGAAGAAGAAGTTTTGCTGAAAGGAATGGTCGACAGTGAACTAAGAAACCAATGCAAGGGAAGAGGCAATCTCTGGTAGGCCCACTCAACTACCAAAGAGGTTGGATCTGTGGTTGTAAGACTTGATACATCTGTTTCCTCCTCGAGAATGGTTTCTAATGAAATTCTGCTATTCTTCGCAGATGTAATATTCTTTTTTGAGCCCAACCAACGGTTTCTGAAGTGAGATACTAAAACGTTGCTGAACAGTAGATATTCCTCTTCTTTGTATTCCCGCTCAAAAGGCTTAAGGCACTTATTAAGACCAACCAACTGGCGAATAACGAAATCAAGGGACTTCATTACCGGAGCTTGGAACATGATACCAAACATCTTATCCATTACATATTGATTGTTTGGCCCAAAAACCAAACAAGTAACCATGGCAGCATTTATCCTTTGTATCACAGATCTCATACTATTCTCATTAAGGTCTAATAACTTTTCTTCCCCGGGAGAGGCTATACGAAGTATATCCAGAAGGTCTACCATCAGCACTCCATCCATCTCAGCCGATAAAACAGTTTTGGACCAAAACCCACAGCCCGACGCACCCCAGCCTACACCGATCCCAGGGGCAGGCCCACCTCTACCGAAAGTCTCAACCGACTCAATGAGTTTCCACTTGTTCTCAATTGACTCTACCAGATTCTTCATCAGGTGTCCTAGATCGGGCTGGCATGACTTCAGTATCCCATCACTAAGAATGCTGTCCTCTGGTGATGAGTTTTTTTTGTAAATTGATGAGGGATCTGGAGTCTTGCAGTTAGGTAGAGAGATCAACTTATCAACCGCCAAAGCCACCCGGATCACTCCTTGAAGACAGCAAGTGGAAGCAATGGATGTTTCAGGCCCTCCTGTCAGCATCAAATGACACAAACACACAAGAAAAGAGCGATTGTCCTTATTAGTACCATTTATTTCCCCCGAAAAGCTAAAAAACCCATTTTTAATAATTTCAAGTCCGATCTTAGAGACAAAGTCGGGCAGCCATGGTAGACACCCATTAACATGGACCGTGCTGCCCGCGGGTGGGATAACAGCTTCAAGAACCCCACAAAGCATGTGCATAATTGATGAGACGAGCCACAACTGAGGATTAATTACATCGTATTGTTTGTCTTCTTCATTTGGACTCTCAAGCAACCTGGACAAGTGTGGGAAGTTATGTATGATGGTCCACTTCAAGGTTGGGTCAATAAGGGGACGCACATTTCTCCAAGACCAATTCTCTGTGTCTTCTACTTCTTCCACCATATTAGCCCTCACTTGGTGGGGATAGAAATTGGGAAGCCTTTTATTCAAAGCCTCCAAAACAAGGAAGGCTTCTTTCGCTATCATAGCATACTCGTTGACCACATTTTGCTCAATTAGCTTCTCAAAAGAAGGGAAGGTCAACCAAATGGAAAGGGCAGGAAATAGGTCGGAGAAGTGAGACACACAATACCCATAGTGAATGCAGACCTTCCAAAAGCATAATTGTTCAACAAGAAGAGCTGATGAAAGTTTACAAGCCTCCCTTCCATATTTTACCCATTGGTCAAGAGATGATGAATAACGGTACAAGTGCAATGTCATCTTCAGGAAAATTCCATTTTTTACGAATTCTGAACAGTTCTTCTTGCTGTACCGGGCTAAGATCTGCACCGTGTAGTAAAAAACAAGAGTTAATGCATGATTTGGTCCCTTGACTATATGCTACTACTCTACTTGGCCCCTATTATTTCATTCGGACTCGATTCAGTCATCGAAAACTGCAAACCGCAATTTAGACTGCATGCACCTATTAAGAAGTACATTTTTGTATAGTGGGTACAAAATTGGGTCCAAATTACATAGTTGGTGCCAAATTGAATCAGACATTGGTTCCACATTATATAGTTCAGTTCCGAATTGTGTCAGAATTGGTAAAGGAACAAACATGCGCTTCTTTTTTAGATCCAGATATGTGAATGCACGATGACTAAGTTGAGGACCAAACTGAGTAATACTGTATAGGTGTCTAGCTGAGGGAATAGATCAAGTATTAACTCTAAAAACAAACTCAAGAAAATTGACACTAGCTGAGGGACTAGATCAAGTATCAACTCTAAAAACAAACTCAAGAAAATTGACACAGAAGCACATGAAACTGCTATGGATACCATATTACCATACATGCTTACTTTTAAGAGAGTGACTGATTTTATCTTGGGAAGACTGATTTCCATCGGATCAATCTCAACGAATCTGTTGACAATTATTTGCACCAGACTTTTACATTTGATTATGGCGTTTGCACATGTTGGCGAATGCCTTGCAATTGCAATCAGTATAGACATCAAGCATTCTTCCAAAGGCGCTGATGGGTCCATCTGGAATCACAAAAATTGGCATGTAAGAATTTGCAGTTCTCTAGTTTATGTTACACACTACTTCCTCTGTCCCAAATTTATTTTCATTTTAGCCAAAAGTATTTTCCAAAATAATTGTTGTTTTATGAATTCAATGCATGTTTTTACTAGTATCCGAAATTTACCCAGATTACCTCTTCCTGCATTAAATGCTTTTGCATCTTGGAAAGGTAAAAAATGTGAAATAAACTTATACAAGCTCATGGACGGGGCGGGGGGGGGGGGGGGCAAATCAAAGTAGAACACATCAGGATATTCATACCAGTATTAATAATTTAATTTCATATTATATTATTACTACAACTATTGTTGTTGTTGTGATTAGTGATAGTTTCCTATTAGTATTGATATTCTATTTTAGTTAATGTTCCTAGGAGCAATATTGTGAAAGATTAGCACTATAAATTGGCTCACCAAGACTGTCGTGAGTAGCATAGATAAGGAGTTTAACACTTTAACCTCATCAATAATACATATATTCCCAAGATCAACCATAAGGCTTTGATAATGTCAAATCTTGAAGGTTTCCTACCACATACCCTGGGGCCTCGGCCAAGGACGAGTTTGCAATATCTAACATTCTAACCATTCTCATAGCATAAACTTAAATAAGGATAGAAGAGTTATTTTTGTAAGGTTCCTTAATATGTGTAAACTTTCCTAGAACAATAATTAATTAGAGGGTCAGAGGTGGTATTAGTTAGCCACTGAGCCCTCAAGGTATTTGAAAAATAAAAAGACCAGCTTCATACAAAAGGCAAACTACCTCCAGTAGATAGCAGATCCTTTGGAGGATTCCCATCCTAACCAGACCGGCGGCTATATCTTGCCCCGCAACCATAATGTCATCCTGGATAGAATGGTCACCTTCAGGTCCTTCCCCAAAAGAATCCTCAACACTTGGAAGGATATTAGAAGGTTTAGTACTGTACTTCCAGAAACCACCATGAAGAAAGCCACCATCAATCTCCGGCCGCCTTCTAAAGACAGGAGCTGTTGGAATATCTGTTCGGCAATTAGGTATTCTCTAAAACACAACATACACATACAAACACGCACACATTAGTAATAAGAAAAAACATTGTAGCACATTGTTATTTCAGAAAGTAAGAGCGTGTTTGGTACGCATTGTTTTAGGCTTATCCGCCTGATTAACAAGACTTTTCACCAAAAGCTAATTATTTTTAATAATAGGCTGATAATGAGAAAAGGTTGTAGTTGCTTTAGATATTGTTTTCCTTAATTTAATTGAAAATATACTTTTTAATAATATTTTTAGTTAATTCAACAGATTGAGCCAAACCAACCATTTCAGCCTCAACATCAAAGCAGGTTTAGAGACTCCAGCCATTATAAGCCTTACCAAACGGGCACTAAAATTTTTAAAAAAAAAAAAAAAACTAGCTTCAGTACCTCCGCAATATCAAAGAAACGCTCATTGATATCATAGGTCAGTGTGCACTGAATGACTTTGGCACAGTACATAACTACAGACATGTGGTTGTCATCAAAACATATCCTGCAGGTATAAAGAGACTATCAGAACCATCATTTAAGTTATATAAGGTCTCACCACAGGTCCACATCTAAAACTTAGTACTGTTAGATATCCTTAGATTTACCTAAGTGCTAATGCAAGTTCGGGTTCCGGACCTAGTGCAAAAGCCCAAATGGCCTCCCAGTCAACTGAGTCATCTTTGGATGTGTAATTTAATGTGCACCCAAGTTGATTTTGACAAATTCCATAAATAGCTCTATCAATAACAGATGCTATAAGACGTAATGCAAGTGCCCGTTGACCAGGAATCTGCATTGAGAGGGTGAGAGAGGGAGAGAGAGACTGAGCTTGGACGGCAAGAACTTATACGCGTATGGCAAAGAATTACATGAAAAATTCAAAAGACAAATAGAATTACTAACCACACTCCTTGTAAGAGCCACAGCTTCTTTAATGGTGTAACCAGCACCACCAGGATCACCTTGGGTTCGAAGAAAATCACGCTCTACTACATTATCTAGACTATAATCACCAACAGAAGATATTGTAGCTGCTAAAAATAGAAGGAAACCCATTAGAATCCAGTCATGTTAGTATCAACTTAAACTGATTTTAACACTTCGAGCACGATTTCCTTCAGTAAGGGTGGCTGAAATTGTGGATGATATTTATAAAGTTGCCAAAGTTGTTAGATCATAAACAATAAATACAAAATAGATGTTATCAATAAAATCAAGAGAACATGAGCATCTTCAACAACTTTAGCCAAACAAGTTACCTTCAACACTACTTTTTTCAGTATACACTGAATAAATGTGCACAGTCAATTAAAGTATTGTTTGGTAACAACTCAAACTGATAAGACTGATAAGCCAAAAACAATGGCTACCAAACGGCCATTTAATTCCACAGACAGTGTCTGAGATTTGCAACTTGGACCATCATATAAATGAGCAGCTAAGAAGGACAAGCCCTAAAGAGAAAAAGTATTCATTCAGTGAAATAAAATAGAGAACATAATTATCAGTTCATAAATGGAATATTTGGGCGAAAGAATGCATAGAATGGGCATGTCAAGTGTCAAGTGTCAAGTCGTCCAGAAAGGCAAATGCGAGAAGCAAACAAGCATAGAATAAGAACATATAAACATATTGCAAAACTTGGTCTTACCGCTCTTTGCTGCCATATTAGTATCCCTTCCTACAATAGTTCCATCAATGGAAAACTTCAACTCTCTAACACTCTCAACTCTATTGCTCCATGATTCCCACAACCCAGTTTTTTTTTGCAATGAATTTGAAACGTTACCATCTGAAACCCCATCTTTATCTTCCGGGTTCGCACTGCTTGCAAGATTGGAATTGAAAGCTGGAGAAGAGACAGTTAAATCATTCATGCATTTTTCCTTCTCGAAATTATCATTTTCACCTACGGAAGGTGAGCATAAACTCGAAACATTATGCCTGTTAAACTTATTTAGTCCATGCCTTTTTAGTGCTGCTATTCGAGAAGAACTAAATGTTTCCAGAATTTCAGCCTGTGCTTCTAAAATCTCATCAGCAGACATTCCGGCTAATTGCGCACGATTTTTAGCATCAATTTGGCCTTCAAGACTCATTACCTCTTGCCCATTATCAATTTGACCTTCACACAACTTATCCAACCCAGTAGGTAGGAGATCCACATGACCTTCTTGAGTATTAATGGCTATGGCCGAAACCGTTTTCTCTTGGACCAAATTATGTGATTTACATCCACCCTTTAAATTGACCGCATTTCCACATTCTACCTTGAAATTTTGTCTCACTTTAGAACTGACATCATGAAAATGGTTTTCTCCCGACCTATTATCCACTACCTCTCGCCAGTGACTAAAATTCATACCTTTCTTATCTTTCCTTAGCATAGGTTTGGCAAAATCCCCAACTCCGTCATATCCGTTGACATCATCCTTGCCTTCATCACAATCATTCTCACTAGAAACCTCAATATTTGGATTCCAATGCTAAAGTGAATGTATAAATACACAGAGTTAGCGCATTCATGCAAATATATCTAGGCTAAACCATGATGATATTTTCTCTGCTAACTTGGCATTATGTTAGATTTGGAGCCTGTTTCGTAACCTCTTTTTGGCTTATCGACCTTGTACAACTTTTCTATAAACACATAAGTGCTTAACTTTTGATTTAGCACACTGGATTTCATAATAATCTAAATAAGTAAGCTTGGAGTTACTTTCTGGTTGAATTGGCTGAAATTGTTGAACTATACTATTTTAGTTATTTTTCACATAAATTGTTCCTTGTTTTATTGATAAGATATATTTTATATATAACTGTTTCGTAATTCAGCGGATTCATCGGCTTCGGTCAGACAATTTCAGTGTTACCACTTTTAAGTAAAACTGTTTCGCTCTATGAATTCTAAATGGCTGGATCAAGGGGTATCTGCAACCTGCGGGTGTGGAAAATTCGAGAAAATTTCTAACGTTCTTTAGTTCATTCATCTTTAAAAACAACAAGGGACACATCACACTTGTATAAGGAGTGCAATTACCGGACCGTGAGAGCGATGACGAGCGACTGGGAACGGGCGAACGGTGGGTCGAGGAGGAGCACAGGAAAAAACCGTCAGCCCACTACTGTGAAGTTGCTCCGAAAAGCCTTTTTCGATTATGCCGCCGATGATACTGGAGGCGTTGTCACCATTGGTGTGTTCTACAAAAGTTTTTAAATTTGAGTTTCTGACTTCACTCAGTTTCTCCATTCTTGATGCTCGCTTTGGTTTGACAATGGCGGAAATAGTTTGCCCTTCTGTGGGAGGATGGACTACGGGACAAGAACTTACCTCCGGCAGCTCTCCTACTTTAGCCGTGCGGAGGATTCCAAGTCCAGAGAGGGACTTGGGGATTCGGGTATCCTACCTGTACGTAGGGGTGGGAAAAACCGAACGGAAACCCGGAAACTGACCCTGGACCGACCCGAATTATGATCTCGGTCCGGGTTTTTTCTTTTTAACCGGCCCGAATTAAAAAAAACCCGGACCGAACCGAAAATTCCGGGCTCATTAACGGGCCTTAAAATCTATAACCCGGCCCGGACCGAAAAAACCCGAAACAATTAGTTTTAATATAAAATTAATATAGTATATGAATATAAATAAAATATTTCCTAATATATGATTATAATCACGGTGGATAAAAAAGATTTAGTAACTTTTAGTGACTACAAATATGTTGAATTTGTTTAGCGTAATGATGACCATGAGAATATATTTATAGCAACTCTAGTAACTTTTTGATTTATAAAATTTATTTCGTAATATTTTTAAGAAACCTATATTATTTATATATATACATCTTACATAAAATATTAAGATAAATGTCTTCTTTAAATTTGAATTGTTGGTGATTTTGGAGACTAATATTTGTGTTATTATTTGCGGTTTGTATTTTTGATTAATTTTATTTTAAAATAAGTGTTAAAATATAAAAGAACGATGACATATTTCACGTCCGGGCTTTAACCGGTCCAACCCGAACCCGGACCGAACCCGGGCTACCAAAAACCCGACTCGGACCGAATATAATGGGCTTTGTTCCGGTCCCTAATTTTCATAACCCGAGACCTCCCGGGTAATTTCCGGGTTTAGCAAAAACCCGACCCAGACCGGACCGATCCCACCCCTACATGTACGGTCAAATTCAGACTCAGGGGAATGTGGGATTTTGGAACCGAGAACCGTAGAACCGAACCGAACCGTTAACAACATCTAAGAACCGAACCGTTAACAATTAATGTCTCATTTATAGGAACCGAACTGAAGCGGGATATAACGGTTCGGTTCCCGGTTCCTATAAAAAATATGTGCATGGAACCGTTAAGGAATTGTTATAAAAAAATAAAAAATAAAATAATATTAGTAGTAGTAGTAATAATAATAATAATTGTTGGGATATATTATCCCGGCCTATTACTGTTCAGGAGCCCAAGACATTATACAGTACGGAGCCCGAGCAGCTAGGTCCATTTCGGCCCACTTTGGCCATTAGGCCCGACATCGGCCCGTTTGGCTCATTAGGATGGAGTATCTCCCTCACCCCTTTCCCTATTTATAGGAGGTCTTCCCTCCATATTATGGATCCTTTTTAAGCTTTTTCTTCTTCCCCCTTCTCACTAGAATAGCTTAGAACTCCATTAATGGGAGCTTCAATACTTGTACTATGTAATGGTGAGGACAGACTAATGAGAATGAGAGGGCTTGGACATTAGCCTAAAAAGTCCCGTGGTTTTCTCCCTTTCGGGTTTCCACGTAAAAACTGAGTGTTCATACATATATTTACTATATCGTGTTGGATTAAACTCAACACTGACGCCATCTGTGGGAAACAGTTCAAAAAGTTTAGCTTGTTCTTGATTTTTCTACAAAAAAAATCTGAGGCGTAGAACTTATTTTCAACAAAAAAAAATGAAATGATTTTAGCAAAAGAGAGAGAAAGGAAGTAACTAGCAGCTTGAATCCAGACTATGAGACACAGTTGTGGCAAACGGAGGTCAACCAGAAAGACATCGTGGCGGCCGCAGCTCCCCACTCTGGCGAAGACCGGCTAAAGCCTAGAAGCAGTAGCCTGGAACCGTCCAAGAGTCCACCCATGAACTATGGGTAGGGACCACACACCGTAAAAATGGCAGTAGCCATCTTGTGCAAAAGGAAAAGTTAGATGAAGCTACAGTTGAAAGCTGTCAGGGAGTTGGCAAGTGGGTTCTACATGTACAGAACTAAAACCATTCATGGTGGCGAAGTGCGGACGAGCGGGTTCCCCTCCAAGTATATTGGTCCTTCTCCGGACAGATTCACGCACCGTTTGGCTGGCCGCTCATCCTTTCAAATGCATCCCGGTTGACAACGCACGTCTGTAGGGAACTATTCGGGTACCATGTAAGCTGGCCGCCCGGCGTCCGAAGTGCCACCAAATGATTAACGCCGCTCTGCTCAACGCACCACCCAACGGTCCTCTTCAGACGCTGGCGGCTCGGGCCTGAAGGACACCCATGCTGCCCCAGACGCACGGACACCCGTCACACCCCAGCTCCTGTTTATCTACGACGTCCGTCCCTGGCAGTTCAGACACCGCGTGGACAGGCAACTCGACATCATAAGCGCCGCTCGGACCGGCTTTGGAAATCGAGGAAGGACGGCTAGCCACCATCTCTCTGCCGCTCGGCGTCTCTCAGCGAGAGGGGGGATGCTGAGAGCATCCTGATTTAGCCAACATGCCATGTCCCCGGACGGAAGATTTTCCCTGCAAAGGAAAAAGCTTTGGATAAGCAAGGATGAACCATTAATCAGCTCGTCCTATGGCTGGTTGTCGTTCGACCTATGGCTGGCCGCCGCCCGGCTCTTGATGCCGCAAGTTGCAGGTCTCTACGCTCGTCTCCGGGTGATGCCGTCTTTTCTGCGTTGGCGGTGGGGCCAGTGATTTTAGAAGGGCATTGGGCCGGCTGGCTTTGAAGGTCAATTTTTGGATGGCCCATACTCTTGCCAAATCCAAAAAGTTAAGTACAAGGTACGGTTGGTCCACCTCTTCAGCAACATGCCAAGTTCAGCCGTCCAAAGCTAAGTACCCATGCTCAAAATTGGTTAATTATTGATACTACAGAGTAGTATTGTTCCTATTAGTTAATTTGTTTTATCATCACTATTTATTAGGGATTAAAATCTCCCGAAATTAAATAGTGCGAGCGATGCTCTAGGGATAATTATTTTCACCGTCATTTTAATTAATGGCTGGATGTTGTGGGCCCGTTTGGCCGCTCCCGGTCGGCTTTAATTAGTGAACGGAGCGTATCTGAATGACTTATGGTAGGATAATACTATTATTACTACCCGTACATCACTATTATTTATTAGGGATAAAAATGTCCCGAAATTAAATAATGCAGAGCGAAGCTCTAGTGATAATTAGTTCAGCCAACTTTTTTGTTAAATATTTAATTGTTGGTGGGTTCGATTAGCCCACTCTCGATCGGCTTTGATTAGCGATCTGAGCGTCTCCAGAGGGTAGTGTCCCGATGACGCATTTTAATTTGGGGGTTATGCAATAGTCCGCACGGCACCAAGTGCTCGAGCGACGATAGTACCCTAGTACCACCTGCGCCACTAGGCGAAATGACTGCGCCAAACGCGACATGTGGGGCCCGAGGGCACCGAAGCGCTCAACCTCGTTTTTTCGAGGGTAGTGCGACCAACTTGGGTCTGAGTTTTCAAACTCACAGACCAGTGATTGTCTCTATGTGACGTTCGGCGGGCTGCTAATTGGCCCCGCCGCGAGCTGCTACGTCCCTTAACCCCGCACGATGAGCCGGGCCGAGGGTCACGATGACCCATAGGCCGGTAATCGTGGATGTTAAAGACAAAGCCATGCAGATGGTTATGTGTGCGTATTTATTGTCGGGCCGTGCGGCCCGTTACCATGTTAGTTACGCAGCTGAAGCCACTCGACGTGATCAAGCGAAATGATTAAAAGACGATCGGCCTAAGTCTCAAAGACGTTCAGGGCCAGCTAAAGTGGAGACCATCACGGCTGAGAGCCGATGGACGAGCATCTCCACCCAGAGGTCAAGGGCCTAGAGGAGACCATCACGGCTGAGAGCCGATGGACGAGCATCTCCACCCAGAGGTCAAGGGCCTAGAGGAGACCACCACGGTTGAGAACCGTGAGACGAGCATCTCCACCCCAGAGACCGATGGCCTAGGAGAGAACACCTAGAGGCCGAGGGTCTAGAGTGGACTGCCACGGCGGAGGACCGTGAGACGATCATCCATCATTTAGAGGCTGAGGGCCTAGAGGAGACCGTCACGGCTGAGGGCCGTCTGACACCATCATTTCACGACTAGCCTTTCGGCACGTCGTGATTGTTATACTTGAAGACCGCCTCGTCCCCGCACTGCGCGGATGAGGATTGTTGCCTGATTTCCGATCGGCCTCTCATCGCCGACATCATTATATCACGACCGGCCTCTCGGACCGGCGTGATTATCATATTCGAAGACCGGCCTCGTCCCCGCCACCTCGCGGGTGAGGACCGTTGCTTGACCATATCTTGATCGGCATCTCATTGCCGACATTATCATACCACGACCGGCCCCCTCGGCTCGGCGTGCTCATCTTTTGAAGACAAGCCTCGTCCTTACGTTGCGCGGGTGAGGACTGTTGCTGGATTTCAGGTCGGCCTGTCATTGCCGATGTCATTATATATCACGACCGGCCTCTCGGCCTGACGTGATTATCATATTTGAAGACCGGCCTCGTCCCCGCCCTCGCGGACGAGGGCCGTTGCTTGATTCTTTCAGATCGGCCTCTCATTGCCGACACTGTCATATCATGTTCGGCCCCTCGGCCCGACGTGATTATCATATTTGAAGACCGGCCTCGTCCCCGTCCTCGCGGACGAGGGCCGCTGCTTGATTTTCTCAGATCGGCCGCTCATTGCCGACACCATTGTATCACGACCGGCCCCTCGGCTCGGCGTGTTCATCTTTTGAAGACCGGCCTCGTCCCCACACCTCGCGGACGAGGACCGCTGCTTGGTTCTTTCAGGTCGGCTTATCATTGTCGACACCATTATATCACGACCGGCCTCCCGGCTCGGCGTGCTTTCCATATTTGAAGACCGGCCTCATCCCCGCTCCTTGCGGATGAGGGCCGTTGCTTGATTCTTTCAGGTCGGCCCCTCATTGCCGACACTATCACATCATGTTCGGCCTCTCGACACGACATACTTAACTTTTGAAGACCGGTTCCATCCCCGCGATGCGTTGGATGAAAGTCGTTGCACGGATATATCGGCCTGACCGGACACTATTGCCATCTCCTCATCAGGACCGACTGCTCAGCGACATTATGATCATTGTTTGTCGGATCCCAATGCCGACCCTCTTGAGTTTGCGATCGGGCTCACGACTCCCCTCCAGGAGGGTGACCATCGCCTTCACATGACGACCAGCTATTCTATCGCCTCGTCATTATATTCGTTCGCTATGCCACCACCATTATGTGTGACATCCCGTGATCCCTGCGAGTTTCTTGGATACCGAATGTCTTCTTCGATGTAGGAAGATCGGTAGGACCACGGACCAGGGACGGACAAAGAAGAGCTAGGGAATCTCGATGTAGATAAACCTGTTCCTCCTTGCGAGTTTCGCGGATACCGAACGTCTCTTCGAAGCAAGAGCACCGGTAGGACCAAGAACCAAGGACGAACGAAGAATATAGATTGCCTCCCTCAAAAAAAAAGATGGGGAGAAGAGGAGGTGAGCTCCTATGTGGAAGGGAATCTTGCCCGGGCATGCCAGATCTTCTCCCACCGTCGAAGACGAACGCCTCTCGATGTAGAGGTTAGTAGAGACGCGGAGGGGGCTAGACGAACCAAGGGAGCTTTGCCAAGATAAACCTGTTTATCCCACAATGACCATGGATCGATGGACGTGGGATAACAAACTCGGGAACCCGTGAGGGTAAACCAGTTCGTCCCTGCGAGTTCCTTGGGTACCGAACGTCTTCTTCGAAGCAAGAAACGCCGGTAAGACTAAAAGGACCACAGACGAACAAAAAAAAAGGGGAATCTCGATGTAGATAAACCTGTTCCTCCTTGCGAGTTTCGAGGATACCGGACGACTCTTCGAAGTAAGGACGCCGGTAGGACCAAGAACCAAGGACGAACGAAGACTAAAAGACTCCAAAAAAAAAAGATGCCAGAAGAGCACGGAGCAAAGAATGATTTTATCCCTTGGCGCTATTGGCCGGGAAGTACAAACTGAAAAACATATGTAAAGAATAATTACAAAACTTAAGTACGAAGAATGAAGTGGCCGACGACGATCGGCTAACATCAGGCTTTCTTTTGCCTTGGACGACGAATACCAGCTCCCCAGATCAGACAGAGGGACGACGCCCAGGTCCACCCTTCCTCCCAGGATGAAGTCCTGACAGACGATCGGCTTCTCATAACCAGGCAAGACGGACCGCGCCTAGATTTCACGGTTCGGCTCGCCCATTCCCTCCAGGATGGCGACGACCGTCTTATGCAGCACGATCGGCTTCTCAGCGCCATCGTGTCTCTTTCACGTTCGGATCGCCCCATTCCCTCCAGGATGGCGACGAACGTCTTATGCAGTGCGATCGGCCCCTCGGCGCCATCGTACCTGGCTTCACGGTTCGGCTCGCCCATTCCCTCCAGGATGGCGATGACCGTCTTATGCAGTGCGATCGGCCCCTCAGCGCCATCGTACCTGGCTTCACAGTTCGGCTCGCCCATTCCCTCCAGGATGGCGACGACCGTCTTATGCAGTGCGATCGGCCCCTCAGCGCCATCGTACCTGGCTTCACGGTTCGGCTCGCCCATTCCCTCCAGGATGGCAACGACCGTCTTATGCAGCACGATCGGCTTCTCAGCGCCATCGTGTCTCGTTCACGTTCGGATCGCCCCATTCCCTCCAGGATGGCGACGAACGTCTTATGCAGTGCGATCGGCCCCTCGGCGCCATCGTACCTGGCTTCACGGTTCGGCTCGCCCATTCCCTCCAGGATGGCGACGACCGTCTTATGCAGTGCGATCGGCCCCTCAGCGCCATCGTACCTGGCTTCACGATTCGGCTCGCCCATTCCCTCCAGGATGGCGACGACCGTCTTATGCAGCACGATCGGCTTCTCAGCGCCATCGCGTCTCTTTCACGTTCGGATCGCCCCATTCCCTTCCAGGATGGCGACGAACGTCTCTTATGCAGCACGATCAGCGCCCCAGCACCATCGTGTCTGGCTCACGTTAGGGTCGCCCATCCTTTTCAGGACGGCGACGAACGTCTCTTATGCATCACAATCAGCGCCCCAGCGCCATCGTGTCTGGCTCACGTTAGGGTCGCCCATCCCTTCCAGGATGGCGACGAACGTCTCTTATGCAGCACGACCAGCGCCCCAGCGCCATCGTGTCTGGCTCACGTTAGGGTCGTCCATCCCTTTCAGGATGGCGACGAACGTCAAATTCAAAAAATGAAAAAAACTAAAGTTTAGAACTCTTCTCAGAAGTCGTATCTTCTCATTCCAGACGCAAGTTCTCCTCACCAGGCCAATTGCGTATAAAGTCGACGACGCTCACCGTTGTGCAATACATTTCGCCATTCGCCCAAGTGAAAGATCTGCGGGTAGAAGAGAAAACCATAAAACTGTAGTGAGCAACCAGCACTAGGGTTTGAGCATTAAGCTGCAATGGATTTTAGAGACGAATGGAAATTGCAACTTACTGAAGCAGAAGATAATGAAAGAGTTGAACCATCGAACAGGTATTCTATTGTTTAGATTTGAACTATGTACTCAATTAACTTGACATAATGTTACATTTAGAAAACAAATTGGACAATAGAAACACATGTATGCGTTATTTCTATTGTTTTGTGAAGAAATGAGACTTGTCTGATATGTTCGAAGGACATGCCCTTTTTTATTGTATGTAATGCTCATGATATTTTATTGAATACGTAGTATTAATAGTGCGAAAATTGTTTGGAATATGCTCACCAATACATTGCCGAAAGTGAGCAATATGTATTTGTTTTTATTCCCGGCTGAAAAAAATGGAAGTTATTACTTAATGTGCATTGATTTGAAAAATACAAAGTTCAGCATCATTGATAGTTGTGACAGGGAAATAGCAATAAAAATGAAGTATGGTTCCCAACCAAACCACCTCGTAAGTATAAAAAGAAGAATTTTATGGTTTTTAAATGAGTAATAGTACAGTATAGAAAAGTAATAGAGAAGTGTTGCACACAGTGGCGGATTTGGAGTTTACATCCTGGTTGTTCAATGTTTATTTACAACTAAAAATGTAAAGAGTAATAAATAATTATACTGAATTTATAGATATATACTTGCATGTGTTTGAAAAAATTGAGTGTTCATGTGAACACTTTAGAATAGGAGTGGCTCCGCCACTGGTTGCACAGTGGGTGAGAGATGAAAGGAACTCACATGCAGAGAAAGTGAAAAACATGCAGCTGGAAGTTGTAAGATTGTCATGGCGAAACCAGGCTAACAAAAAAATGAAAGGGTCTACTTGACGAGACATATGGAAACGTTCCATGGAGATACTGATTGGGAGTGTGGACTCGAAGAAGGAAATGTAAAGTGGACATTTTTTTAATAAATATTTAATGTAATCTAGTGTACTAGCATTAGTAGATGAGATGTAACACCCCAGATACCGGCCTAACCGTTATGATATACTCCCTCTGTCCCATTTTACCTGTCCTACTTTCCTTTTTGGGTTGTCCCAAAATAAATGTCTTCTTTCCTTTTTTGGAAAGAAATATGTGGTCTACACCATTTCACTTTATTCTACTCAAACCTCAACCACAACTTTTACTTTTTCAACCACTTTATTAATAATCGTGCCAAGTCAAACTAAGACACATAAAATGGGACGGAGGTAGTAAAATTTAGGTATTTGGTCTTCACTATTTTTACTATTTTAGGAATAATTTTGAATAGTTAATAATTTATAGTGAGTTAAGTAAGTAAAACACTAGCTTAAATAATGATCAGTATTAAAAAATTTCAATAGGTGATTTTAATAAATTGTTAGAGCTAAAATGTTGTCCAATACCTTAAGAAATAGTTAAGCACAGTATATAGGTATACGTATATACTCTACCCAATAGCAAAATCTAGAGCATGTGGACCCATCTCCACCCAAACCCACTAAAGCCTCAATTCAACAAACCATAAATTAGGTTTGCAGCTAGCTTCCTCCACGTAGAAAAACTTGCAAGCACACTTGTCCTAATTTTTGTACACATTTTCATTAAGGTTCCCCACCTCATATACACTTTTCACTCATGCAGTCATGCAAACGACAAACACCTTGCCCAACCATTAATTTGTACATATACGTACAAACAATTAGGAAGCTATACTAGAAAGGTGTTTTAAGCATTTAGGCAAGAATCGCAAGATAATAAAAAAAATTGACTTCAACCTAAAACAAACTTAATTAGATAATACACATGTCCTCAAGTCAGAGACGGACAAAATCATAGAATACATACTTCTATAAAATAAAAGTAGACGTCTATATATAACCAAAGAAGTTATGTGATACTTGGCAAAAGCTGGTGGTGGTTCATAAGACATGTGGCATAGAAAATGATAATAGTGTTAAGTGATAAAATGGAAATGGAAGACAAGCTAGCCAGCTGTACGTGAATACATCCATCTAAGGGTTGGTTTGCAACTGTTTTTGAAAAAGCAATTCTCAACTTTTGACTTTAAAAAAGCACTTATTTTTCCAAACACTTTAACTTTTATTTTTCTCGGCTTCCGCGTCAAAAGTGTTTTTACTTTTTCTATTACACAAAAAGCACTTATTTTACCAAACACTACCCACTTTTATTTTTCAAAATCACTTTTTTCTCAAATACTATCAACTTTTATTTGATCACTTCTCCTCATTTCATTAAAAAAAAACACTTTTTTAAAAGCAGAAACTGTTCCAAACAGACACTTAAGCAGTGTATATATAGTTTGGAAGGCTTAATTAATATATATAAGAAGTATCCAGTACATCTAGCGGCCAGGCCATTCTCAAGAGTATCAAGAATTAAAAAGAAAAGTAAATTGAGAAAAAGGAATAGATATAAGAGAGAAAAAGGAATAGATATAAGAGAGAAAAAGGAATAGATATAAAAGCCGATCGAGATGAAGAAAAGGAGTTTTGGAAATGGATCTTCGTGCATATATCTTGGGACAAAAGCTCATTATTTAGGTTGGACTATTTATTTTAAGGTCAGTACCATAATACAACATGTATATTAAGTGCCATTATTTTTGTTGTGCAAAGAAAAAATATTAGTCAGTACTATAATACGGCATCTATTGAATTTCACTTTAATTAAAATAATAAAAGATAATCTCATTTATTTGGGTTAATTTAAGGTAATGTTAGTACTTTAATAATAATTCTTTACTTAAAATTCTTCTTAAATTATTCAATGATAATTAAGTCAATTTGTTCATAATTAACCATTTTGCACGAGAATAGATATTTGTTCATAATTAACCATGCTTTAGTCTATCTTATCCACTGTACTGTTTGTTAGTCCTGTGTAATATGACTTTTATTAACTAATTCCATTTCCAAGTAATCAAAGATAAAAGTATTATGGTAGATTCTATGGTACCCCAAATGTACCGTACTACCGTACCTTTGTCCAAATTGACCAATAATAATGATGCAGTTGAATTATTTAAATCTAAATTAAAAAAACATATAATGATTTGGACCAATCAAATGCATGATAGGTACGGTACCCCATTTTTTAAATGGGTACCAGAGTTGTCACCATTATTCATCATACGTATCTATTTATACTAATTTTTACAAGGTACGTAATTTTGCTTTATAAGACGGTGCTATTTTTAGTTAGCTTAAAGATAACGGTGTATGATTAATGTTTCTTTTACAAGGACACGAAATATGCATATTTTTACTTGAATAGCTTATAATTAAAATATGATTTTGTTTTGAATTTATCAATGTCCTTTACAAATTATGTTCACTTAAAGTACGTGAGTACGTTTACGTGCATGAGTATTAAATGATCTTATTTTAGAAAAGAATGTACGTACGTTTGGCTCACTAATTTGCCATGCATGCAGATTATATTATGTATGTATATGTTTAAAAGAAGATTAAATATAAGTCTTCGAGTATATATGAATAGAAGAAGATGTGTATCAGTGTATGTGACTGTATGTTTAGTGATGATGCTTTGGGAGTATTAGGGTCTGTTTACTAACAGAGATATTTTCCACTTTTCCAAAAAACTAGAAAACTAGAAAACAGAAAATAGGAAACGTGTTTACCAAAGAAATTCCTGGAAAATTGGAGAAAGGAAAAAAGAAAAACGCGTTTACCAAATCGTTTTCCAAAACGAAAAAAATGAGACATGTCTCTCTTTTCCTTAATGATTTGGAGAAGTGACTTTTACTAGTTTTCTAAATTTGGAAAACGCAAATGCTACAGTGCCGCTGCAATGAATTTGCATACGTACACCTAGTGGTGGGTCCAGTCCCGCTCCGATGTCGATTCCATTCCGGTACCTCCATCCTCGTACCTTACCCCTTACCCTACCCTACCATACCCACCCAACCCCACCCCGCATACCCATTTTTTCCTATAATGACCCTACCCCACCCCCTACCACACCCCCTACCACATGCCCCTACCTCGGCCCCACCCCGATCCACCCAACCGCCACCCCCTACCACCTCGACCCCACCCCGACCCACCCTACCGTACCCCCACCCGTATATTACCCCTTACCACATGCGCCTACCTCGGCCCCACCCCACCGCCATCCTACCCCCACCCTCATACCGCCATCCTGCCAGCACCCTTCCGCCTAGGGGTGGACTCAGGCCGGGTGGTCCGACCCGGAACCGACCCGGCACTGTTCCGGGCCCCCATTCCTGAACCGGAGGCCCGACCAGGGCCCGAACCGGCTCGAGTCCACCCATACTTCCGCCATCCTACCACCATCCTACCCCCCACCCTACCCTTCCCCTACCTCGGCCCCACCCAGATCCCGGGCCCACCCTAGCGCCATCCTATCCCACTACCCCTAACTTACACCAACCCTACCCACTACCCCCACCCCTTCCTTACCTCGGCCCCACCCCGGTCCCGGCCCCACCCTACCGCCATCCTATCCCAACTCCATACCCTACCTCTACCTTACCCCAAACCCTACCCACTACCCCACCCTTACCCCTAACCACGACCCTAACCCACCCACTACCCCCACCCAACCCCCTACCCCTAGACCTTACCACCCCACCCCGACCATACCCCTTATCCCACCCACACCCATAACTCCCCTACCCCGACCGCTACGAGTAGGTATGGGTGGGTATGAAGGGTTGTGGGGGAGTATGGGTAGAGTGCAAGATCGTGGTAAGGGTAGGGGTCAAGGGTGAGGAATTAGAGATCTGGGTAAAAAAAATTGATGAACATGTTTTCAGACTTGGAAATGGAAAACTAAAAAATAGAAACAGAAAATTGGAGATAGAAAAACTGAAAAATAAAAATAGAAAATTGGAGAACGAAAAACAGAAGTGGAAAACGGGAAAATATCTCTGTTAGTAAACAGGCCCTTATATTTTCCAATAGACCAATAATACATGAATTTATGAAATATTTTGGAAAAAAGCATTACTCCGGGATTTAGATGCTAGTTATGGGTACCTCTGTTCTGTTCTGTTTTGGGTACGAGTTGGTTTTACCGACTACGACTCCTCCGGTGTGCTAGCAAACGGCCCAGGCCAGGGTCCTCTGAATCTGAAATCTGTGTTATGTTATCTGATGGGTAAAGTAACTAGAACTTTGTTCGAAATTACTTTATCTCTATCCTTAGCTAGAGTCTGGTCCTAAGAGTAAATGCTGAAATTAAATTACTAAAGAATGAGGTATTCAGAAAGCTGGACAATGTCAATGAATTTGAATAAGATTTATATGTGATTATTTTCTTATTGGATATACGCTTTCGGCTGAATGATTATTTCTATGTGAAATTATGTTACGGTATCATTTTGAAATTATGAATAGAGTTTTTTCCACTTTTAGTCCTCCGACTATTATGTCATTGACACTTTTGGTACTCGACTTTGATTTTTTCCATTTTTAGTCCTTGTCTATTGCGCTAGAGACACTTTTGGTACCCATCTTTGAAAATTTCCATATTTAGTCCTTCAACTTTCATAAAAGTGACATTTTTGGTCCTTCAACTGTTATAACAGTGACATTTTTAGTCCTCCATTTATTGTGTCGAAATCATAGTGAGATGACTAAAAGTGTCAATTTGACAATAATCAGGGACTAAATGTGGGAAATCTTAAAGTCGGGGACTAAAAGTGTCTCTAGCACAATAGTAGAGGACTAAAAATGGAAAAATTAGAAGTCGAGTACCAAAAGTGTCATTGACATAATAGTCGGGGGCCAAAAACGGCAAAAACTCTTATGAATATGTTACGAAAAGATCTGAATCAGAAAGGTCAATTTCTCATGATTTATGTACCTATTTCTTAAGTAATAAATTCACAAGTATATTATGTGAAATAATAGTATTAGTTAAATTTGTCTTCTATGATGATAATGTGAAATATGTTTTTCGTATACGTTTTAATTATGTAAATTGGCTATAATAATATTGATACTTCTTTTTCAATTATTTGACTAACAAATATAGATATATATTTGTTATCACATGTTATATTATAGTATCACTCAGCAATTCATTGCTGAGCGTGTAGTCTTTTCTACACGTAGATGAGAAGTGATTCAAGTGGAGCCTCGGGACAAGGAGACATCTGGACAAGATTGCATTGCATGTGTTTTGTTTTATTGTCATTTTCCCTTAAAGTTAGTATGACCGGAATTATTTTAAAAGTTAATGTGATTTGATTAATTTGAGTTTTGGATAAGTTCAATGTAATTGAACAATTATTTTGTGACAATCTATTACAGTTTTCTGAGTCAGCTTTTGATTGATAAGGCTTATTAAAATAAAGTCAAAACTGGACTTTTATTTTATATTTTAATTGATCCGTAATTTTATCGGGAATTTTTATTAAAAGATAATCGACAGTGACATTCGCCCCGAACCGGCCAGACCGGGCGGGGTGGGTGTTACATGAGAAATATGGTATATTAAAACTAACATTTACGTAGTATTATAATGCAGGAAAAGCCAATACGTTCAGAGTCTGAGGATCAAGTACGTGCATAAAGCATTGACATTTGAGAACAGTGATGTCAGGGTGGAAGTGATGGAAAGAGTGTAGCAAAAGAATGTGATGTAAGACCAAAAAACTCATTTTAATGTTGACATTATATACTTATAATGTGGTAGTTGGAAGAAACATATTTTGTGGATGTGAACGTGAATGTTTAAGACATGTTGCACTACTAGCTTTTACTATATTATTAAGTGGTTGACATTTATAAAGTATGTAATATTGAATGATGGCAGTTAGACATTGTGTTTATATTAATGACGATCATTACTAGTACCTTATATGCTCATGTTATACGCAAATATACTTAGTTTGAGAAGTAGTCACTAAACATCTTTTTGCAACCAAACCATCTAGTAAGTATAAAAATAAATAGTATGTCTTTGAGTATTGTATCTAGTCCAAGATTGTTAATAAATGAGTGTAGTCTAAGATGAATTTATACATACTTGAACGTTGTACAAGATTTATTTTTTGTAGAGTATATGATTTGTTTAATATACTTATTTAAAAACCATAAAATTCTTCTTTTATTACTTACGAGGTGGTTAACAATCTTAGATATACTCAATATTCATAATGAGGTGGTTAGATTTCTAGTATACTCAATATTCAAAAGAATCTTGAGCTTGTGCAAGATTTATTGTCCAATATTTTTTCATTGATCATGAAGGTAATATTATAAGATGACTTTTAAATATATCATAAATATGAGTATAGATTGTTAAAAATCATTGTATCACATAAAAAGATGATTTTATTATTAAGGATGGTCATTTGATTTGGTATTCACGTTGAATTTTTGAAAGGATAGTATTCATGTTGAATGAATACAAATAATATATACATGATCATTAACATTTGTATGAAAACTCATATTATTTATTTAATTGATCATTATATAGACAAGAATATTCAAAAGAATATTCAAGGTAAATATGTTTATTGTATAAACTATCAACGAAATAATATGAGCAACAAAAGGAAAAGGGATTTAACAAAAGAATAGTTAGTCGAGACAAAATCTAGGCAAATAAAAAAAATACGAAATCTAGGCAAATAAATGATCTAACAATGGATATGTATATATGATCAGCATAAAATTATGTTCTGAGCATCAACACACAAACGTTAAGTAATTTAATTTAACAACAAACATCAATCTAATAAGAGCAAATGTGTGAACATAACAGAATGACAACATAGATATTTGAATATCAAAGGTAGTAACAAATAAAGTATTTACTCGAGACGTACTAGTCAGCAATTATAGTCTTGGGATTTATAAATGCAAATGATCAACAACGGGTTATATTTTGAGCATTCACACAAAGTCACTAAGTAATATAATAACAAACATTAGGCTAACAATAGAAAACGAGTGAACAATAACAGTATGACTACATAGCTATTTGAAAATCTAACTACAATAACAGTATGTACTAGCTTGACGTGACTTTTTCCTTGTTCAAGTTTGATTTGTTTTCACTTCAATAAGACTCTTGCAACACACATTTCTTTTGCCCTTTTTTCCTTGAAGTCTTTTGATTATATATTATTGAACTCACGCCAATTGAGGTAGTTACACTATCACAAAAATAAATGCTTCCTATTTGATCTTCAACATCAACTTTCAACTTTTTAAAAGATTCTTCACTCAATTGTCTTGTTGTAGAATTAGAACCACTAGAGAACAAAAGCTTATGAAATTTATTCTACATTTGCATTCTCCAAATTGAAGGTAAGACGTTAGAAGAATCGTCTGAAACAAAAGGTTGTTCACTTGGAAGAAACTTTGCCTTACGAGTCCACCGCTTTAGAGTATAACAATTTGGAATAACTTCTACACAGTGAATATGATATATACAAAGAATATGGCAATACAAAATAGCAACCTTTGGGAATTTCTGACAAGAACATCTAACAAAATGTGTTAAAAAGCCATAGCTTGCAAAAACGTATTAAAAAGCCATTCAAATGACTCAATCCTCTCATTCAACAAAAACCAAAACCAAACATATAATTATGAGTTTGAGAGTTAACACCAACAAATGGTCCACAAATCATGCCATACTTAATGGTGCAATAAGTCGTATCATGGATAACCAATTCACCAAACGCAATATAATCTTCCTTCATTTTCTTGTCTCTCAAAAAAAAACTAATCAAAGAACTATCCATGTTAACCTCAAACGAAAAGAAAAAATCGTCTTCATTTGCTGGTTAGTTCTTAAAAGTATTACTCGATGTATTGGCATCACAACCATAAAAAAATTGATCTTTTTTATAAACTCATTATAAGCATCACGCAAAAGCAAACCAACAGGAGGAGATCCACCAGCTTCGGCTTGCAAGCAATGAAAATCATCTGCTATCTTAACTCCTTTATTTTTCAAATGTTGCAAATAGTTCAACTCACTTGACGAAACAGCACGATGAGACCTAACATGATGAACTAAATAATTTGGGAAAAAATTGTGATTATGAACCATATCATGCCTAACAACAACCAACTCACCAGTAGGTTTTATCTCAAAATATATTTTTTCCTTACAATCAGTTCGTTTTTTTTTTCAAACGGAATGAAAGTTAATTTGAAAGCTATATCCTAAAACGAATGTTAAATACTCCTATTTGGAGCTTGTATATTCTGGGTTACATATAAAAAGATACGTAGTAAATGGTTAATGATTATTACAACAGCAATAAATTTCTGGGCTGAGGTAACCAAAGCATCCGGTAGCACCGCCCCATGACTGACATGCGACGATGCAGTCCGCAATCGTATGACATCTTGTATTGGTACAGAGCACCGGCCCCAACATCACATTTTCTTCCCCATTTGTTATTGAACCAGGTCCAAGATTAATCATCATCATAATGAAACCCAAAGCAATCATAAAAGTGCACCCTGATCTAGATGTGCTCATATTTCTCTCCTCTCAATTTGGGTAAATAAATGATTTTAATTATTTGATCGATTACAATCAGTTAGTTTATCAAGTTTTGTATATTGTTTACCTACAACACAATTATTCCTTTTCAAACCTTGTTTCGTACAACAAAATTCCCTTCCCCTAAAACCACAACCACCACCTCTCTTTCTCAAAGTAGAATAACGAACACAAAATCCAAATCCAAATTTGAATACAAAAAAAAGAACATTACGAAGTGATAAAATGTAAGACAACACAATACTTGGTAGGACATCAACAGATTCAGTTCTAGACAAAAAAAAAAACTTCACATAAGGTATCACCAGATTCCAAGTAATCTGAATCCATAAAAAATGAAACAATAAATAACAATAGCTCAAGTGAACAACACAGACAAACGACAACACTATGTGACTTGCAAAGAGAGAAAATATTACTGCAATCAACTTCTAAAAGTTTGCATCTGGCCTCAATATCCTCTATTAATTTGCCACTGCAAGAAATATCATCTAGGCAGGGGATAACAAATCAAAACAAAACAAAAAAAACAGATGATCGTTACTAAGTAAAGCAATACTCAGGAAAAGAAATCAAATATAGTGAAGGTGTTGCTTGAAAGATTACCACCACAACTAGACATAGCATCAATTCTTGGATAAAACAAAATGTTGCAACATAAAAAATATGAACTGAATGAACAAAAAATGATTTTGTTCCAATGAGAGAAGAAAATAACCTAAGAATTATTACTTACTTACTCCTTCAGAGGTCGAAATTGAGAACAACTGCACAAACCTAAACTTGCGCAAGAAGCAACGGAAGTAAATAATACAGATGAGGAGAACGATGCAAGTTGTGGAAGAACCACAGAAAGTAATAAGATCGAAGATGGAAACATGAAAGAAGAAAAAGTTATCATAGCTAGCGATAACAGATTGTAGTTTTCAAAATTGGAGCAAAATATGAAGCAAAATAAGAAAATAAAAATGCAGTAGAGGAATGGAGGAAGAAGAAAATAACAGTTCAACAATGATCGACGGAAGAAATATTATTTGCATCGATGACCTGACGGAAATCTTCAGCGGTAGAGATGAAAGAGAGGAACGAAAGAAAGCTGGGAGAAGAGGAAGAAACATGTAAGAAGGACGAAGATCAGACTAAACAACAAGGCTAAAAGTTGCAATTAATTACAAAACACCCATCTGTACCATGCCCTAGGTACAGCTGACTGTATGGTGTAATTTATCGTAACTTGGTAAGTGACTGAAGGGTCAGTTTGGTCCTCGAAGTTGCAAAAAAAGTGTCAAATAAGTCCTTATATAGAAGATTCTGTCCGGACGTGTCATTTGAGGTGGCTCCCGCTGGAATTTTTTGATGAAATTTTTGAGCATCTTATTCATTAAGTCTAGTTTACTCATACCAAATTTCAGATAAAAATTCAATGGGGAAGACATTCAAATGAATTCTTGAAGATAACTGTGCCGTTAAAAGCGCTGTTATCTTCAAGAATTCATTTGAATGTCTTCCCGAATGAATTTTTAGCTGAAATTTGGTATGAGTAAACTAGACTTAATGAATAAGATGCTAAAAAAATTTATGACAAAATTCCACCGGGAGCCACCTCAAATGGCACGTCTGGACAGAATCTTCTATATAAGGACTTATTTGACGTCTTTTTTGCAACTTCGAGGACCAAACTAACCCTTTACTCTTTCTTCAATTAAATGTACGTGTGGCATCTCCGAGGCAATTTTTTCCTTTTTTTTTGTTTTTTTTTCTTTTCTTTCTTTTTCTTTTCACACTCCTTCATGACAGTTTCGATCATCCTTTGCCATTCCCCATAGCACAGGCGGGCATTCTCCGCAGCTTCATCAGTTGTGGCCCCAAGTGCCCGAACTTCACCCTCAATGTGTGAAGCGTTCTGCTCTGCCTCATCTAAAGCCTTGACAGCCTCATCTACGGTAGCCTTGAGTAGGGGTGGATTTAGTTTGGGAACTGAAGCGAAATTGGAAAACTCCAACCCGAACTGATTTTTCGGTTTGTCAAATTCCACAAACCGGACCGAATATTATTGAAACCCGAATTTTTGTAAACAAAAATCTCGGGTCGGTTTTTGGTTGATAAAAATCGACTGAATTTCAAAAATTGAACTAAGCTAAGGCTTTGAATGAACGAAACTGCATCCTTGAACGCTTACTCTACAAATATATCGAATGGGCGTATATATAGAAATGAAAGAGGAGTAAATCCTTTGTTTTCATCGGTGTGGGAAACTTTAAACCTTAGAAAATAAAAGGAAAGGAAGTAGGTAGCATATGGGATTTGAACCCTGGTGAAAACAATAAACACGCGCATAGAGTGTTCAACATAATAAATAATTAAATATCCCTTAATAAAATTCTGTTTGGTTCGGTTTGAATCGATTTATGTTTGGGTCCCGACTTTTGGGTCCCGTTCAAATCCGTTCGGTTTCAGTTCGGTTTTTTATTGTTCGGTTCAGTTTTTTCGGTTCGGTTTTTTCGGGCTTTGAGGGCATCAAATTGAACCTGATGCTCCTTCAACTCTGCCTCCACGGCCCTGAGTCCTCTGCTTAGCCTCACAAAGGCACTCCAAGGCCCCGGCAGTTTCGTTGAGGGCCCTATCCACTCGGGCCTCCTGCTCACGCTCGTGTTGCTCCAGCTCAGCTATCCGCAGTTGAGCAACTTTCGGGGCATGCCTTGCGTGATGCCTGTCATGACGTGGGACCATCTCCATCTTCTTAGCCTTCGGGACGGAGCTCAGCTTCATCATATCTTATGGCCAATTCATGACCCAAAAAGGCACTCTACAAAATCAAGCACACAAGAATAAGCAAAACATGGTACAAAGGCACAAAAAACGGAACTAGTATAAAATGTCAGTCACTCACCACAGAGCCCTAATGGTGAAATTATCAGCAATGACCCCGGTGGTCATCCTCTTCAGAATCAGGCCGTCGAAGTAAGGACGGGTTCAGGTCATGAAGTCCATACCATGGATTGTCTCCGCAACAAAGCTGCATTCACGATCTATGTAGTACTTGGACTTCTGGTTGTCAGGACCAGCTTCCTGATCACCACATGGCTCAACACTTGAGCCAACACCAGAGCTAGGTGTGGCATCAAAGTTAGGATGCGCATTGTCCTGAGCTAGCCGGGCTTGCATCTGCTGCAGGGTTTCCCCACCTCATTCATCAGCATCATCAGCATCCTTGTCACTCTGCACCATCACCACATCTAGTTGATGGGGAGAGGCAATAGTTGTATCTTCAGTATTGGGCTGCCGAGCATCGTCCCTAGAGACTTCTCCCTCTCTACTTCATCGCCAGACTGCCCGACATCTTCCTTTACATCTTCATCATCATTCCTTTTTGACTCAGTGCCAGATTGCCGAGCATCGTCCTTGGCATCTTCATCATCATCCTCGGAGGAGGAGGAAGCGCCACTGTACTAGGGGAGGATTCAGGTTCTTTCACCCCCTCGGAAAGTTTCCTTTTCCTCCTGTTCCCGCCTTGGACCAGGTCTAGCAGCTCAAAATTATTGAGGCCACCTGAAGAGAACGGACAAAACAGCAAAATAGTAGAGTACAACAAAAAGGCAAAGGCCCACACCAACAAAGTGAAACGAAAAAGATTAAACGACACAAGAGAATGGAATCAAGCAAAGTACATATTGTAAAGATCGAAGCACGATCATGGTCAGAAAAAGGAGCCCCACCATGGGAAGGGCCCACATCACCTCAAGTGCTGGTTGACTCATGTGCGGCCCCCTGGTTAATAGCTGCAATTGTAGGCTGCTTCACAACCTGCTCAGTAGCAGAAGCATTTCGGGCCCTTCAAATGGCGAACCGGCCGGGCCGGGGCCGGTTCGGGCCTAACGGCTCTTTTTTTAAAAAAAAATTAAATTATTTGGTGGCATCTAGCTGTTGGGAGACCTCCCAAACGGCTCTATAGCCGTTAGAGGGGGTGGAAGGGGTGGTCTAGGGGTTTTGGAGGTGGGGGTGGGGGTGGGGTGGGGATAAAAAAAAACCTATTTATACTCCTATTTTCTATACATTTTTTACACCTCTTCTCCAACTCTTCCTACTCTCTAATTCTCTATTCCCTCATACTCTTAAATCTTAATCATCTCCATCTTCATCTTCTCCTAACCTCTCTACACACACACACACACACACACACACACACACACATGTATATATATATTATTTATATAATTATTATATCTACTTATATATTAATTATCTACTTATATACCTATATTATATTACTAATATTTATTATCTACTTAATATATATTTATTATCTTCTTAATATTTACTTTGATATCTACTTATCATCTATACTTATTGTTATTTACTTATATATTAAATTATTAATTATCTACTTTACATACATATATTATATTACTTATATTCCTTATCTACAGGGCCGTTTTTTAGGGGGTTCAATAGGTGATCCAGAACAGGGCCCCAGAATTTATGGGGCCCCAAAATTTTAATTAGTTTTAGTATTATATAGTACGGAGTAATATTATATATTAGTACTAATCAGTAAAATACAATTAGTAATGAAGAAAAATATAGATGCATGATTTTTTCGTTGGTCATTTTACTCTTTTAATTCTTTTTAATGAGTATATAATTGATTTGAGTATAACTATTTGGATTGATTTTTTTTTTAAAAAAATATATTAATTTGGGGCCTCGGTTTTACATTTAGAACCGGGGCCTCCAAATTCATTAGACGGTCCTGCTTATCTACTTAATCTCTACCTATCATCTACTTATATATATTAAAGTATTATATATAAGTGTATTACTCATCTTATATTAATATACTTATATATTATATACTATAAACATTATATTATATATTAGTTATACAATTATATTAGTTACACTTGAATTCATAGTAATTAAATTCATCGTATTAGTTAATTTTTACATTTTTCATTAAAGTATAAAAGTAGTTAATTGTTACATTTTTCATTAAAGTATAAAACTAGTTAATTGTTACATTTTCATTCAAGTATAAAACTAGTTAATTGTTACATTTTTCATTCAAGTATAAAACTAGTTAATTGTTACATTTTTCATTAAAGTATAAAACTAGTTAATTGTTACATTTTTCATTCAAGTATAAAACTAGTTAATTATTAATTGTTGCATTAAAGTATAAACTAATAAAAGTAGTTAATTTTATTAGTCGCATTTTATTATTACTATTGTACTCATATTAAAACATTTGATATCATATAATATTTGTTACATTTTAAAGATGGACCGTGCCAGACATTCCGTAGATGTGGGTAGTCTCCAACGCAACCAAAGGAAGGAGATTGCGACAAGTCATCCTAGTTTACGCAAAGGCAAAGGGCGGGTCGGGTCTTCTTCTCAAAGTCGAGAAGATTCTGATGACGGATACCAAAGGCGAGATGGGGATGCGATGTCCGACGAGCAACTACAACAACTATTGGCGCAAAATGATGGTCGCTTTTTCCAACAACAAAACATCCCGGAGTCCATTGATGAAGAGAAGCTCGAGGATGACGATGCGGAGGAGGACGAGGGGGGCAATGAGACTCACGGCACCCCGGATGATGAGCAAGAGTTGGAGGATGAGGGAGGTCCATCCCAAACTGGTAAGAAATCTAAATCTCCTATTATAGAAAATAATTTTACAAAGAGGAAAGACCCAAAAACTGATAAATGGTACGCAAGTTGCGATCATTGCAAGGAGTATAGCTTGGGAACTTCCGGCGGATGCGGGAGCCTCAAAAGGCATCTTAAGTTCGCGCACTCTGTGGAGTATGCGAAAATAGACAAAGGGAAGGGGAAGCAAACTCAAATATCGAGGTTTGCAAATGACCAACCTTTTGGCAATTTCTCATACACTGATGCACAAAATTTGACTGGTATGACTAACTTACTTGTTGAAGAAAATTTTCCTTATTTGTTTTCTGAAAGTCTTGCTTTTAAAGATTATGCACAAACTTGTTTAAAACCTCAATTTAGAAGTTATAGTCGCAAAACGGTTAAGAAAGAAATTATAAGGCTTTATCGTGCGGAAAAAGGATAGGTTACAAATTTTTTTTGCAAACTTTGACGGCCGTGTTACTATTTGTTCTGACATTTGGGAGGATACTTATCATAATTTACATTATTTGGGCCTGACTGCACATTTTATTGATAGTGATTGGAATTTGCATAAACGTGTTCTTGCTTTTCGTGAATTTAATGATCGTCACACCGCTAAACATATTTATATTTTGATTAAACATATTTTAACTGAATATAATTAGATTGATAAGTTGTTTGCTATAGGTTTTGATAATGCTACTAATAATACTGCTGCTATACCTAGATTGCGTGAATTATGTGGTTCTAATACTTTGATGGGTAGATTTTTTCATCAACGATGTGCATGCCATATTATAAATTTATGTGTGCAAGACGGTATAAAAGCGTTAGGAGATGCTATGGAGGTAGTCAAGGGGGGGATTAGACGTATTTGGGGCAATGGTCAACTTAAATTAAAATGGCAAAATTATTTGATTGAAAGAGGTGTGAAATATGTTGCTTTCCCTAAAGATTTGTCTATTCGGTGGAATAGTACTTATAAATTAATTAAAGTTCTTCTTAGATATAAAGAACATTTTCCTGCTTTTTTAAGACAATATGATAACTATATTTTAAACCCCGCTCACATCGACACTTGCGAAAAAAATTGTAATGTTTTGATATATTTTAATAATGCAACTGAAAGTTTTAGTCATGTTTATAAACCTACCTCATACGAATTTATTCGTGAAGTTGTTAATCTCGCCGGTGCTTTTAATGAATTTGAGAATGCCGCTTACGTGAGTTATTTTTGTGGTTTAAGAAGGAAAAGTTTTTAAAATATTATGCACATATTCTGCATATTTATAGTATTGCATTTATTCTCGATCCTCGTTATAGACTTAGTAATTTGGAAGAATGTTTGAAGTTCTATTATAATGCTTTTTTTGTCCATTTCCAATGTATGATGATAACGTCATAGATCCGCAAGTTGAATACAACGAGGTTAGTAATTTATTTTATGCCTTATATAATGAGTTTCGTGCACAATATGGCAACGCGCCCCCTCCCCCGCGGCCCGCACACACATCTTCATCTAAAGGAAAATCACTTTTTAAATCTGCTTTTGGCAATCTTATGAAAAAACCTAAAACAACTCACACTACTGAACAAAGCGCACTTAATGAGATTTCTTTGTATATAAATTATGAGGTAGAATTTGACAAAAATGAGGAGTTTGACGTTCTAAAGTGGTGGAAGTCAAAAGAAAGAATGTTCCCGATTTTGGCACGGATGGCTAAGCAAGTGCTATCAATGCCGGTTTCAACAGTTGCCGTGTAACAAGAATTTAGTTCGGCCGGCAACGTTCTAACGGCATCTAGAACGAGTTTGAGCGATGAGTCTCTTGAGACGCTTATATGCTACCACGATTGGTTGAAAGCCATACGTAGATGTCAAGAAGTTAGCATCACCCCCTCCCAAGACTTTATGGATGAATCAACAACCGAGGGTGGCTCCTATGCCGGAGATTCCGATTGATTAGTATTTTACAGTTTATTATAAAATGTATTTCATGTTTTAATTTTTCCTTCAATTCTCTATTGTAATTTGTAGAGTTGTATTTAATATTTCAAATAAATATACATTCTTTTTTTTATATGTAGCACTTCTCAAATTAATTAATTAATTAATTGGTTACAAACTTACAACTTACAACTTACAACTTAGAATTTATTGTATTAGTATTTTTTGAAAAATGTATTTCATATTTAAATTGTATTAAAAAGATACAAAAAAATTAACCTAGGCCCGACCCGACCCGGCGGGTGGCCCGGCCCGGGACCCGGCGGGTGACCCGGCCCGAACCGGAACCGGGCGAAGGACGGGCCGGTTCCGGGCCCCCCCTTTGTAGGACCGGAGGCTCGACCGGGCCTAGGCTCGGCCTGAACCGAGTCCAGCCCTACTCCCTATCACCTCAAGAATAACTTTCGTCTCAAATAGTGGGGACTCATGATGGAGTATATTCTCATATACCTCAAGGGTATCAGCATTCATGAACTAAGGAAGTCCCCAAAGTGTTAAGTCAACGTTTCGCCGAGGCCGACATCGACCTACCCGAGGTCGGTCCGAACAATCGACTCCCAAATCACCAAGATAAGACCAATCCTGAGGCCGACCTCGAGCAGACAGAAGGTCGGTACCAAATCTGACCTCGGACACGGACACAAAGTCAACTAAAGTCAACGGAGCGAAGGAATCATCACTACTCGAGTCAAACCCTCTAGAAGGAGCTTACCATACCCGAGCTCTGACCCCACTTACAAAGCTTAGGGCCTCGCTGAATAAACTATGGACTTGAACGTTTCAGCAATCAAGTACCACACAAAACTAGAGACACGTCATCAGCATTACATAACGGCCATGTCACCATGGCGGTTACCACAAGGGATATCCTAAGTTGCACATGTGGGGCACATATGTATGTTCTAGTACACAAAAGACAATTTTGTTGCACACAATACCAATCAGCTAGTTGTCCAGATTATCTCTCCAATCACTTTAACACGTGTCACCATACCATTAGATTAGTAATTTAGTACATTTATTCTTGTTACATAGGTGTGACACATGTTTTCACCACAATAGAATAACATCTTTTTACTTGTTGACCAAGTACTTCTCCCTTAATATAAATATCACCTTCCAACTTGTGGAAAGGGATTCGAATTTTGATGTTAGAACTTGATGTTACTCTGCCCAATTTTCTACCCGATCTTACTTAGCTCCTTTCAGTCTCTCTTACTTTCCCGGATTCCGGCTACCTCAAGGTGAGCAGTCCATCCCCACTGTCCTTTCTTTCGCTGAAAGATTGTTATTTAATGTCATCATCACTTTCTCTGAAGTGGTGAGAAGATGTCTTAGTAACTCCGTCTCTCCGTTGCAGCCTTAGGATGTTTTTACTTGGACTGTAATTTGTCCCAGACCAGACCAGACCAGTTCAGACCAGACCAGTTCAGACCAGACCAGACCAGACTTGGATAGTTATAAAAATACAAAGAAACCAGACCTTACCAGACCAGACCAGACCAGTTCAGACCAGACCAGACCAGCAAATTACAGTCCAAGTAAAAACATCCTTACAGGTGCCTTGCTAGAAGGCAGCAAATGAACTTGCCAAAGAACATTAAACCGGCAACTAGAGATATAGGGAAAAGAATAAATTGAACACAAAAGAAGAAAGCTAGAAAGGAAGAAAGAAATACAGTTGTGGGAAGAAACGGAGAAGAAAGGGAAAGGGAGAAAGAAAGAGGGAAAGAAAGAGAAAAGGGGGGAAAAGTAAGAAAAGGAAAATGAAAGAGAAAAAGGGAAAAAATTGCCACACGGACGCCACATGTACATTTAACCGGGAAACCGGTAACTTACTTGGTAAAAAGCTTAATTAAACATTTTTTTATAGTTCAAGGATTCAATTGAGTGTTTGTAAAGCATGAGAGCTTAATTGACTTTTTTTATATAGTACAACTGTACGAGGGCTTATTTCCAGTCAAGGAGAGAAATCAAAAAACAAAGCTAGCCATCAACACATGTAATCGAGTGGTCATTAATTCATCATAACAACGGAACCCTTACGTAATGGTGTGACTCACGAGCATACATTATCTTAGTTTCTTAGTTGCAATAGGGACCATATCTAATTACCTAATTTTGGTATGCGGGTAATTAATAAGATAACTATGCTAATAATCATAGTTTCATCTGATTATAAACAAATTACACTGCAAATAAGAAGACATCTCCACAAACCTCAATCACGTTCTGGGGCATCCTTAGATGCGATTATGGCACTAAGATTAGAAGTAGCATAGGTCCAAGATTTTGCATTATCTTTCTCTGATGAAAGAGAAGAAAGTGTTCTTTTTGGACTGCCCGTCAAGGTAGGAGACAAGCAATATGTTGGGGTGGCAAACGGGGAGGTGTAATGGGTGTGATGAATGCAGAATGGGCTGGGAGACATCCGTTTTTGGATCGGGCGACCACCCATACCTCCGCGGTTGACGATGGAAGAAGATCCATTTGCAGCACAGCTCTTGGTCATGTCATCTGCGTATAAGACATCATCAATCCTTGCCATGATGTTGAATGCCAAGCTCTCCATCACCCTTGAGTAGCTTTCAAGAATTGACTGGCCGACATCCTGCAATATAGAGAGGATATGAAGATCCTAAAATAACAAGTCTTTAATTACACGTTTGGTTACCCCCTGGAAAGCGTCACATTCTAAAAAAGGGAGTTTTGTACTCTCCACCTGACCAAACATAATATACAGTATTCCTATAACGTGGCCTTATTTTCCAACTAAAATCTCCACCTGGGAAAGATGAACCCCCAGCAAGGATGCTCTCAATGTTTTTTTTGTTTTTTTTTTTTTGCTCTCTAGTCTCTATTGCAATGCTTATTGCGAAAGATAAGCCACATCACCTCACTCTAAATTCTTTTCATACATAAGCCTCCTTTAGTGCCAGCCAGTTCTGGCCTCTGCTATAAGCAGATTTAGTCATTGAACAACTATCAACCACATAGGAGCTAGGGTCTCATTGAGCAGCTAGGTTTTCCCATTTTAGGCCTCAACTAAGCACTAGGGCCCAATATGCCACCTAGCGGTTTTTACACCATTTTGCAATGTTTGGAACACTGGAATGCAAAAAGCATATTAAGAAAAATGACGTTTTTCTATTGGTTTTACCCTATGTTTAATAAACCAGATCGGACCGGGCAGGTCGACCCAGTTAGCGAAAATCGGAATAACCCGAAGGCTCACCTTGGCCCGGCCTAAACTGGAATGAATTGCAACCCGGGAAACCCAGAAGAATCTGGATACTCCGTCAATTTTAAAAATATTCTTGGGCGGGATTTGAACCTTCGTCCACCCAGAGTTACGGAGCCATGCACTCCAACGAACTACTCAAGCCTTTTGTTAAGGAGCGTTCTTTTTGTGTAATAATATCAGTTCTTCAAGTTAAAATGTTACTATTAGGTAATTGTTACGGCATGCATATACATGTAATGATAGGTATTACTCCGTATTATCTCTATTATTATACTATCCTAAGAAGAAAATCATACATTAATATTTTATAGATGTAAAGTAAGATATCAAATAATAATATCGATTCAAACATGCCTAAAACTATATTTTGGAACATGATGCATATATGAATATATTTGAATATTATGTATGAACAAAATGCTTACTAAGTATTCAAATATGAATAAATTAAGTATTCTTATTCAACACTATGTTGAAATATTTACAAAAACACTAAAAACTATCAAATAATATTTTGGATATTTTTTAATTATATACATATAACAATGTATGTTTAATACTATAAAATTATATATATATATATACATAGTTGACCGGGTTTTTCCGGCATTGACCGGGTTGAACCGCCAGGTCCGGGTTGACCTGTGACCTGGTCATTAGGCAGGTCGCTTCCCGGTCCGGTTTTTATAACATAGGTTTTACCTAGGAAAATAAAAAATTATTGAAACTTAAAAATTTCTATACAAATTTAGATTTCCTACTCTTTATAAATAGAAACACTTCAGAAGGAAAAGAGTTTGAACAATCATCATCATCATTACCCCAATGCCGCAAAGGCTCCCACTTACGGTGGAGTAAGGGGGGTCGGATGTACGCAGCCTTACCCCTATACTAAAGCATAGAGAGGCTGTTTTCGGATGACCCATAGTGAAAATCGCGTCAAAGATTACATGGACCGACTGCTACTTCATAACAAAGAAAACGAGCGCAAACAGTTTAGTGAGTCATTTTGCTTTATTCCATCATGTTCCAAGCCAAAAAATAGTGAGTCTTTGGCTCCATTGAAAATGATGGAATATATAATTTTTTTGGATTATATATAAAATTTATTTGTTGAGTTAGAAGCAAATTTTCATTTTGCCTCTAAATTTCCTCTTTGTACAGCTCTATATTTTCTTCCCCTAGTATTATCCGTGTTACAAATATAACATTGGGAAATGAGGGCAAAAAAAGCAAGTTTGCAGCAAGGAAAGACTAAATAATACCTTATTGTACTGGATTTTATACATATCCAGAGCAGTTTGAGGTAGACCAGGGAAGCAAAGCCTCAAGTTATGTAAAAGGGTTTCTGCTCGCTCAGCCAGAAAATGGTACCTCCCAACATCAGCTACAAGACCCTTAACCTTACCTCCCCAGGTTTTGTGCTTCGGTTTTCGAGTATTCGAATGATTTTTTTGGTCTTTCAGCCTCCATACATACACTGCAGCTTCAACTCTATTAGCCACTTCAAGTGAGTGATGCTCTGAGGATAAGTCCAAGGAATCAAGAAGACTTTCAGGAGAAAAGTTGTCAGCGGTGATATTGTGATAAATAAAATCACCCAAACACGTTTTTCCGCTCTGCAATTGTAGAGTGAAGTAGGATTTAGTGATCAAAAAAGAATATATTTGAATGAAAGAATAAGGGAGTGCTTAGATTCTAGGAAATGTTAGGAAAATGAAGAAAAAATGCTAAGAAAATTGGTTTCCTAGAGTTTAAAATTGCACTGGAATGTGCAGCTAGGAATGAAATCATCATTACTCTAGTACCACAAAGGCTCCCACCAACGATGGGGGAGGGGGTTCGGATGTACGAAGTCTTACCCCTGTACTAAAGCACAAATTTATGCAGAGACTGTTTCCGGATGACCCATAGTGAAAATAGAGTCGAAAATTGCATGGACTGACCGGTGCTTCATAACAAAGAAGAGCAGACATTTTAGTGATCAATTTTGCTTCATTACATCATATTCTCAAGCCAAAAAACTTTAGTATAGAAATAAATATATAAAGTCATACCGAATTAGGAAAAAATATCTAAAATAAACCTATCGATTTTGAGCTTCTTTTGTTCACCCAAATTTTCTTTGCATCGAATTTTCTTCTCTGTTTATATTCATATTTTCTTTCTAGAGTACTTTCTGGTTTCCAACAGAACCTAAAGGTTAGTCATCGACAGAAAAAAGAACAATAAATGTTAAGATTAAATAGGGGTTTTAAATGGGTGATATTAGCAAATCAATTAACAGGTTTTACAAGACTCACAGTGTGGTCCCATTAACCAGTTAAAGCAATTGTTTCTGAGCGTTAAATTTTATCCTTCCCAAAATACCTATAACGAACATTAGATTTCATGCTTTGAGGGAACAGTTCTACATATCTCCTATAAGGATTCATGTTTAACCACTTTCAAACTCTTTTGGTATAAAGTACAATCTAAGTAAGTCATTCATAAAAGTTATATTATTTACATGTCATTTTGTTGATTTAACAAAGTTTATCATAAGCAACTTTGTTATGAGGCTTTATTGAAAAAGCTCATAACATTAGTTGTAAAGATCCTTTTTAAAAGAATATTGTTAAAAATACTCTTCATCCCATTTTACCTGCCTTACTTTCCTTTTTGGGTAATCCCAAAATAAGTGTCATATTTCTTTTTTGGAAAGACATATGTGGTCTACAACATTTCACTTTATTATACTCAAGCCTCAACCACAACTTTTACTTTTTCAACTGATTTTATTAATAATTGTGTCACACCAAAACAAGACACATATAATGGGACGGAGGTATTACTTTTTTAGAGGGGGGCAGGGCAAGTAGTTAATGCAACACACGCTTGGCAGAATCATATTCGTATTTGACACTAGGGAAGTTATCGTGCCTTACTTGAGGCAGTTCCAAAATGAACACATTAGACGGTTACTTGGGGCAGTAGAGCTCATTTGATAAGGGTTGTCTTTTTGTGTTGAGAGGGCAGATGTTAGGTAAAATTTGTTTCAACAATATAGGGAAATTTCACAAGATAGGAGTAAAAACAATGTGGTTTCCTAAATAGGAGTGCAATGTTTTTTTCTTCTAAATGAGAGTAAAATACTGAAATCCTAAAACTGCAATATTAATGTCATAATATCATTAATATGGTAGTTTTTTTCATGATGATAATATTTATTCCTATTTGGGAAAAAATTATAATACTCATATTTAGGGCAATTTCTTGATGATAAAGCCCAAGGTTACATATTCTAATTACTATGCTAACAAGCAAAATAAGCTGATTAATGTTACAACTTACAAATAGGGCCTTAGCCGATAACGAAAGAAACATCAATATGCAAAGGAGAAAGCAAAGAGGATTAGACAAGCAGACTGCCTACATAGCAACATGTGAATATGAGAAAGCTATAGAAAGACTATCACACCTTGGGCAAGGTTTCCAAATAGGCTCTAGGGGTCTCCATTTCAGCAAGAACAGTACTATTAATAGCCAAAGCGGCCTTCAGTATCTGGTTGGTGCAATCCCTGCATTGTTGCAATCTCTTTCTTCCATCTTCTGATAACCCCTTGGGTGGGACTTTAGGGCAAGGAAGCCACCACTTGTCTTCCTCCCTAACCGAAGGCCTCCCAGACGAATAGGAATAGGAATTGTCTGATTCCGCAGCTAAAACCAACCCACGGTCAACGTACCAAAACTCTGTTTCGCAAAAGCCATCAAGAATGGAAAGCAGCATAGCATCAATCTTCTTGAGGGCAGGGAGGTTGGCATATAGATCAGATCGGGGCCGTGTCGCCATTACTTCATACATGGGCCCTCCTCCAGGAAACTGTTGTGTTGACGGTACAAGCTCAACAATGGAATCACTCACACATAAAAGCCACTCCATCTCCCTACACCACATATCCTTCTTGCGTGTAGGTAACGGCTCTAATCTCCAAAGTTCCCCGAATATAGTTGCTGCAATGTTATTATATAAATAACATGAGTACAAAATAAAAATATATGATTTTTCAACAGGAAAATAAAGTAAGTATAAAATTTTAAAAAGCTATACATTTATCACAACAATGCTTGGATATTGGCTTGTTTTGGGGGCAGAAAGGACATTAGGTGGTGAATTAAAGTTGTGCATGTCTAAAAAATGTAGAATTACAGTAATGTATAGATGGATTAGAAGCATGAAGTAAGAATGAAGGGATGGGGAGGGTGCTAACCAGAAAGATTAGTGATGGCATTTGAGATGGCAAGTGCTGTGCACACCCCTTTACCCCCTCCAGACATGTCCTCACCAAGAAGAAGCTTGGCAAATCTCTCCTTCATCAATTCAGCTTCTATAAGCAAAAACAATTAGAAAAGCATGAAAAAGAGAGGGGAAAGGAGAGGTATGGAATTTGACGAACCGGATAAATGAGATTGGCGGTTCCAAAGGAAGAAATCTTTGGGCGTGAGCGGTGGCACCGGAACGGAAGAGAGTCGGAAGGGTGGAGAAGAAGAACTGTCGGACTCGCTGACGTCAGCGCTTGGACTGTAGCTGCTGCCGCCGCCGCATGGCTGGCTCCGCTGACCGCAGCCCTCTTCCGACGACACACTCCCCATACAGTAACAGTATAGATGAGCGAGCAGGGAGGATTTTCTTCTCTCACACACACACACACACTATATAGACTGAACAGTGCAGCAGCAGCAGCTTCCTGGGTATGTGGATGGACGGCTCGCTTCTTGGGAATTGTGCAAAGCAATCTCATCCGTTTTCTAAACACTCACTATGCTTACAACTTACTTCATAAATGAATGTGTACGTCCATTAATTACTACTTACTTCATGAAGTAAGTAAGTAAGTAATTACACCTATTCCCGACATTACATGACATTCCTCACGAATGGATTATACACTGCATAATTAAGTCCTGCACGCCCATATTTGTACTGCTCCTCGTTAATTTCTCGGTATCCATCACTTTTATCTTTTTCGCCATCACTACTCAAAAATTACCCATCACTTTTACTCAAACTCCCAAGTCGATCAAATGGGGGTAACTCACCCAACTTGTTGTACCAATCTCTCTCTTCTTATAAAAACTTCACTACATTAGTTTGTGTAATTTAAAAAAACAAAAATGTGCAAATAGGCTCATGTACTAATAAAAAAAAGTCAAATAAGCCCTTATTTAGGAAAATTCTGTCCGGCCATCCTCATTTGGGGTGGTTCCCGATGGAATTTTTTGATGAAATTTTTTGAGCATCTTATTCATCAAGTCTAGTTTGATCATACCAAATTTCAGCTAAAACTTCAATCGGTAAGGCATTCAAATGAATTCTTGAAAATAACTGTGCAGTTATTTTCAAGAATTCATTTGAATGCCTTCCCGATTGAAGTTTTAGCTTAAATTTGGTATGAGTAAACTAGACTTGATGAATAAGATGCTCAAAAAATTTCATCAAAATATTCCACCGGGAACCACTCCAAATGGCGACGGCCGGACAAAGCCTCCTAAATAAGGGCTTATTTGACCTTTTTTTATTAGTACATGGGCCTATTTGCCCCTTTTCCCTTTAAAAAATGCACCAAATTCCTATTTGTTATATTTACTCATGTGCAAAACCCTATCTAAGAACAAATTTAAAAATTTATAAATTATTTGTCCTAATATTACTGTTTAGATAATGGGCCAGGTTCAATACTATCGACATGTTATACCCGAGCATGCACGTGATCAAACCCAGAACACAATTAGGCTAGCATAACCTGAGTAGTACAAATAAATATAAATATCTATAAACATTGGATTTTTACGCGAAAATCTAGAAAAGGGGGAAAACCACAAGACTTTTCGGACTAATGTTCAAGCCCGATCGTGAATTGAACACAACAGCTCTAAGGGGTCGACCATGCTGCATAACACGACGGTCGTTGTTCTGGAAAGGAATAGGCGCGCCCAACCGTGAACTAGACACGACGGGGATGAGGGGTCAGTCGTACTGCATAAGATGACGGTCGCCATCCTGGAAGGGAATGAGAGAGCACGGCCGTAAACTGAGCATGGCGACGCTGAGGGGCTGATCGTGCTGTATAAGACGACGATCACCAACCTAGACGGGAATAGGCGAGCCCAGTTGTAATCAAGATGATATAAGGGCTTATAGATGGCCTCGTTTTATGGTGCAAGGACTTATGGATGCATTAACTTATGGCGCATGTCCCATGTGCCGAACAGCGGGGGATCGGATGGCACTATGATTAGAAAAGAGGGTCCATAGTGACGGACCGCGGTGAGCTAGAACGGCAGTAGGACTAGACACAAGCAGGGTCGGTATTGTCAAACGGTGTGCCAACAGAACGCGATGTGGATGCTTGTGCGTCATACAACTTGTGGGGCCTCTTTCTACGTGTTCCGATTACATACATGATTATGGTTTCTTCATCTGCGGACAATCGTGTCTGGGATACACCATCCATTTCTTGCATCGATATTCACTTTCGTGATCAATGTCGGGCGTCACCTTGTCTTCTCGCTCGCGTGTGTCGGGCAGCCTTACCTGAATTATGAATGGATAATGCAGCCACATGGTCAAACATAATTCCTTTTTCTTTAAAATGTGTGTGACTACCAGCATAAGGGTAACAATAACCCTCGGCTCGACTCGTCATTTAGGTCTTCCGGACGCAGTTGTCCTCGGCAGGACCATCTAGTGGGTCGCCGGAAGTCACGTGGAAAAACACCTCTGGGTTGCGACTTAAGACTCATCTTTTCGCTAGGCGTGTCGGTAACACCCCAAATTCCACCCCAAAATATATACTAAAACAACAAGTATAAAGATAGTTTTCCTAAAACATTTGAGTTCAAAAGTGTTTAAATTGAAGCAAAAATAAAATACTCAATGGGTGTTACCCCCACACTCGGTTCTCATATAAGCGAATGCAAATGCTAAGCCACAATCCAAGATAATATAAGTACTAAATTCAAAGTTGAAAGTAAGTAAAACAATAACAAGTTCTGAAATTCCAGATCTAATAAATGTAACTAATACTAGTCTTCGTTATCTATCGATGCACTCTTCATCAAACGTAGTCTTCATCATCTCCACCAAATAAATTGCAAGAAAAAAAGAGATCAAAAATCAGTTTTAGAGCTAAGTAAGACTCACTTAACCCCGTAAAATAATATAGTTTGAAGGAAATAGATTTGATATGTAAAGTATAGATTCAAAAATCCATTTAGTTCTCAAAATACAAATTTGAAGTTTAAAATCACATTCATTATTCAAAACATCCTTTGCGTTCCAACATTAATAAATATAAACTTTATCTACTCACATCTCCATAAAAAAAAGAAGCAATACTCTCCACAAGATCAACATATCGACTTCCCCTAAATAACTTATAAATACTTATCCATATAGATTTCATATTCCAATAAATACTTATCCATGACTAATTCTCCAAAGTCATTTACTCTTCAATTCAAAAATAATATCCAAGTTAGGTGAATACCCGGTTGTCTACCACACCTATCATTATGAGCATGTTGTCCAATGTCCATAGATTACTCCAAAGATCATTATGAACTTGTAGTTCATAGTTTCCTCAAAACTTCATTATAAACTTGGGGTTCATAGATTACTTCACTTGTCATTATGAACTTATATATGGTTCATATATTACTCACAAATATCATTATGAACATCTAGTTCATAGGTTTCTCACATATCATTATGAACATGTAGTTTATAGATTACCCAAATATCATTATGAACATCTAGTTTATAGGTTACTCACATATCATTGTGAACATGTAGTTCATAGGTTATCCATAAATCATTTACTTCAAAATACTTTCCAAGAATATCTATTTAAGATTCACGTCTCAAAATCATGTGCCAAGCATCTCCCATTCAAGATCAAGCTCACAAATTAGGGTTTACCCAAAACTAGTTCCAAAATAGTATTTAATACCATATTCAAAACAATCAAATAAAGATATGTATGAATCCAAAATATACATCTAAATGTTCATACCAAAATATACATTTAAAACTATATAATACTTCCTCCGTTCTTTTTTAGTTGCAACGGTCAACATTTCACACTTGCCAATGCATGTCTTTGACTGTAATTATATCTTAATCTCTATTAGTAAAAAATATTTAAAAATTAGATTTTTAAAATTTGTAATGAGATGAATTGAACAATATTTTTTTTTAAAAATAATTTTCATAAAATAATAATATAAAATGTAGTCAAAGTAGAACATATGAATAGTGTAAAATTCAACATGTTGCGATTAAAAAGAGACGGAGGATAGTATATTTCTGTATAATCTCCACAATTTTTCAAGTTAAATAACAAATTTTCACAATTCACAATTTTGACTTTAGTAATTAAAATAATTAATTAGTCAAAATTCATACATTCCAAAATTCCCAGAAAATCATATCATACTCAAATAAGTCTATAATCGCCGAACCACACATAAACTTTCATACATAATCTCAAATCATTGCTCAAACCATAATTAATACATAATACGAGAGTCATCAAATCTTCATCGTGAACCTCCTGATGACCTCCAACGCTCTCAATTATCTCTCGAATGCATCTTGACTCGTCCCGATTGCTTTTCAAATGCCGGTGTCGGGCTCAAATTCCCTGATTTTGACTCCAAAACAATACAAACTCGAACCAACGCCCGGTAAACTTAACTTGAGCTAAAATTGAGACTTGTGACACCTTAAAGTATGGAAAACCATCAAAAGCCGATCCCAACACGCATCAAATGCGTGTTGAAATATGGAATTATCAGTCGACTTCTCTTCAGCCGCAGCCGCTACTTCGTAAACCTCCGCCAACTCCTCTTCCATGGTGACTTCCACCATAACTTCCTCGACTACGGCGCCGACTTCTTCTGTCTCCACCGACGCAACCGCAGTCATCACCAGTGCCGCTCCAGCTTTGACAGCGCCGCCACAAGTATATCCCTCTCAGTCGGCATCGGCTTTGTAGACGGACTCTTCCCCCTTCGTTGCAGATTTCCCGGTGCTTATTCTCTGTTTCAACGAATTACTCTGGTGTTTCTGTGTCAGCCCCCTGCAATAACCGAACCATGCGGCTTCTTCTCTACTCGATTACTCCCATGCCGACCGGAACGCCTCAGCCGCGCTCGAGTCCGGGATACTTTGGTTCCACTTTTTCCGGTGCACCTGGGCTGTCTAGACTGACTGATCATTCTCTCTTTCAGTCCCCCATGGCGGCGGTTGCACAGTCAATTTCTCCGATCTCCAACGTTACTCAAATTGTTACGATCAAGCTCAAGGTGGTAGAAGACTACATCACAAGGCGCACCCAGTTTGAGTCTTTCCTAGTCTCTCAAGGCCCGTTTAGCTTCCTGGATGGTTCCACACATGTACCTCCGATGTACACGGTTGATTTTAATAATCACCAAATCATTAATACAAATTAATACCATTGGTTATGGGTTGATCAAACAATTCATTCCTGAATTTTTGCTACCCTCACTCGTGATGTATTAATTGATGTACATGAACTTAAACATGCCTTTGAGAGTTGGGACACACTGCAAAATCGTTTTCGTTCTGCTAGTTTGGCTCGATCTATGGAACTTAATCATAACTTGTCCAATATGAAAAAGAAGGAAAATCAGTCAATGAAAAATTATTTAAGGGAAATTAAATACTTAGTTGATGAACTGGCTGCAATAAATTCTCCAGTATCCAACAAAGAAATTCTTCAGACCACTCTTATGGGGCTCGGACCGGAATATGAATCCACTATGGGCACTATTTCCCTTTTTCCTGACAATTTTCATCGGACGTCCTTCATCGAAGCCTGTTAGAAGTCGAACAATGGGTCCTTTTCCTTCACCAACCGTCAGCTCCTCCCGCTTACCAGGCCTTCAGTGTTCAAGAAAGAGGCATTGCACCGCGTGGTGGCCGCGGCAGAGGATGCCACAACAGAGCTGGACGCGGTAGGGGCCGCAGATATCACCAGTACGGCCAACAGCCCTTCTACGGCCAAGAGCAGCAGGGTCTCGGCCAGGGCAGCAGTCGGGGCAACTTCATCACTAGTAGGGATTCGGTCAGCAACATGGGGCGCAACAGCAACTGAGACCTCCATATGCAGGTTCCTCATCTGTTGAGGGAATTCTTGGGGCAATTCACCCCCCCCCCCCCCCCCGTTGTTGGTCAAATCTGTTTCTCTGCATGTCATTTTTCCCTCAGCTGTCCTCCCCGTTTTTCTCAACCGTCTGCACCCGCACTTCTCACCGGTCAAGCTAATGAAGCCCTGTGGTATCCAGACACTGGTGCCTCTGCTCACATGACTTCCTCTGAAGGTATTTTGAAAAATAAATCTACTTATTCTGGTCCAACTATTGTTAGTGTTGCTAATGGTACTCATCTCCCTATAAAATATGTTGGTGATATTTCTTTAAATTCCTCTGGCCACCCACTGCTATTGAAATCTGTTCTTATTCAGTTCCTCAGGACAAAATTTGGGGGCGGTTCTTCTTCGGGCAACAACTAATGGCCATCTCTATCCTTTCAGCTCGAGTCCATCATCTAGCCTAACATTATCTTTAGTTCTCACCACTGGCCTTGTGTGGCATCGTAGATTAGGTCATTGTGGTGAAAATATTTTGTGTATTTTAGGCAATCAAAAATGCATATGTAATAGCTCTAGTTTTTCTCATGATTGTATTTCTTTCCGGTTAGACAATTCTCAACGATTGCCTTTTTCCGATGCTATTCACGCTTCTTCTTCTCCCTTGCAATTAATTCATTCTGATTTGTGGTAGTCTCACGTTCTTTCTAATTTGGGATTTAAATACTATGTCTACTTTATTGACGATTTCTCCCGTTTTACGTGGATTTACCTCATGCATACTAAAACTGAGGTTTTTGACTCCTTTAAACTTTTTAAATCTTTAGTAGACAATCTTTTTAACTCTCGAATTAAAATTTTTTCAAAGTGATGGAGGGGGTGAATTTGTTAATTCTAATATGCAGCAATTTTTTAATTCTCATGGAATTTATTTTCAAAAGTCCTTCCCCCATACTCCTCAACAAAGTGGGCTTGCTGAGTGAAACACCATCATCTACTTGAACTTACTCGGACTATGCTTATTGAGGCATCTCTTCCTAATTATTTTTGGGTTGATGCATTGTTTACGACTGTATTAATTATTAACAGATTACCCAGTCCAACACTTTCTGGTCTCTCCCCTTATGAAAAACTCTTTCAAATTTCTCCTGATTATTCCCTTTTACGTGTGTTTGGTTGTGCTTGTTTCCCAAATATTTCTGCCACTTCCTCAAATAAACTTTCTCCTCGATCTATTCAATGTGTTTTTCTGGGATATGCATCTGGTTATAAAGGTTATCGTTGTCTTGATCCTAAGTCTAGCAAGGTTTACAATACTCGTCATGTGCGTTTCTGTGAAAATATTTTTCGTACACCACTTTGACTTCTCCTACGCATGCTACGTCTTCTTCTTCCCGAACTCCCTCCACCACACCTTCTCTATTTTTTTCCTCCTGGAGGCGCCCATCTCCTACCCCAGAATCCCACCCTCGGCCATTTGTGACCATATCCCCCAACCAACCAAATAGCCTCATCCACCGGGCAACTCAGTCCAGCCAACCAACCAGTCCACCAAGCCCCAGTTCCCCTACCAGTCCATTTCTATTCTCCACCCCGGACCAGACTCCTTCACCGGTCAGAACCCAGCCCTCCCACTCCTCGGCTGAGTCCAATCCACCTTCTGTTCCCGGCCCACTCTTTGTACCCAGCCCATCTCATCCGGTCAGCCCACCCCTCACACCGCCCACATCAACCATAACCAGCCCCGGAAATGTGACCGAACCGGAGCCTCACTCCCCTGTCAATGTCCATCCCATTATTTCACAACAACATATACAATACTAGGGTATGGTCGTCAGTCGGGGACTTGGTGCCGTGCGAGACTGTGGGCAACCCCTAGATTTAATTGTGTCGTCAAGGCAATGCCCTTCGCAGACGCTCCTATCATAAATTAAAGCTGATCAATGTGGGCCAACTGGCCCACATAACCCATTCATTAAATTAAAATGAAGGTGGATACTTATCATGTGACACCGCACCCGGATGTACTTGGGTTCGAAATTTGATATGTATTTGAATTTCCTAGCAAATAAAATTCGAGTAATTGATTGGTACATTTAATTAATGCGCGGTTAATTAAATTATTTATCGGGTCCAGTATATGAGAACGGGCTACCAAATATTTAGTTGGGCCATCGTGATAATTATAGAAGCCCAATAAAGTGCCAACTAAAGTTGATAAAAATATTTGGACAACCTGAGCGCTATTTTGGCCCAACCTGCCAAAAATAGCAGGAATAATTGGGAGGGACTTTCCACACCCACTTGGGGTAAACTTTTACACACTATTAGACCCAAATAATGGGAAGGGGACAAGTTGGCATGTGTTGGGGCGAAATGAAGGAGGTGAGGTGCAAGACAAACACCCACTCCCCTTGGCCTTGTCTCCTATGTTGATTGGAGTGGGATTGGAAGAGGATATTTCCCCTTGCCTTCTACACCATACAAACTAGAGGGAGAGCCAGAGGAAGCTTGGAGGGAGCTCTCACAAACTCTGGACGTGGAGGAGCACAAGGAAATCCATAGAGCAAGAAGCTAGGATTGAGGTAAGAACACAAATAGTTCTTTAACTAGTTTATTCTTGTATGATTTTTAAGAAATCATATGGTGGATTAAACCATGAGTTTTACATGTTTAAAAGTGTATTATACGGTTATAAAGTGGGGGTATTTAACTTAGAAGAGTCGTGGAATCGATAGGAGTTGAAATCGCCGGAAACCGCCAAGTATAGGAGGCTGTTCGTAGCTGCAGACCACGAAAGCCGCCCACCTTTCACGAAAGCCGCCCGGCTTTCGTCTGCTGCCCAGATTTTTCATCTCCAAACGGTTTAGAACGGGGATTGATCGAAGGGCTTACCAAGGACAACTATTTCAGCACTTCATAAGGTGAGGATGGCTGACTATGTTGCTTATAATCTTTGGGTTAATTTCGTAAGATTACCTAAAGTAATTAAATGTGATTTTCATGGATTATTAATGATTAATAATGCCTAAATGAAAATATTGTTGTCAATGAATAAAGGAGCATAATATACAAATTTAAGGATAAATTGTGTATGATTATGTAATATGAGCATATTGGCTTGATGAAGGGATTAATTATAAATATGGTGTTGAAATATAACTTTAACTTCATATAAGGATATATGAGTGATTAAAGGGTATATTTTGTATATTGATATGAACTATATTTTCAATGGAAAATTAGTTTGGAAATTGTCTATATGACTATGAATTGAAAACGAGTTTTGTTGGAATTTATCCGACTAGTACTATGATACTAGTCGGGGTTTTGGAATGAAATATGTTAGAATTGATCCAAGGTTTGGATTGTAAATTGTTGAGCCTTAAGTAGTCTTAAGAGATACTAAGGTGGATAAGTGATGCTAGGGGTAGGCCTTAAGGGATACCCAAGGTAAAGTGAATAATAAATTGATCCTAGGAATAGGATTGGCCTACGGGTGTATTCGGTAGTCTTTAAGGATTAGCCGATAGAGTATTGGTAATTAGTAAGGACCATGGCCCTTCCCGACTCTAGAGAGCGGGGTTGGATAGCATGGACTTACATCGTGATCACGGGTTAGGGTGGAATCCGAACCGGAGACCTTACGAGGCTCCCGACAGCGGTAACACATAAGATAGGACCCCGAATGGACCTTACCTTCCTACGGGACGATGGGTATGAGTTCAGGGGCGGGATGTTGGACTCCGGCCCGAGAGCCCGGTGAGGCCTCGGAGAGCGGTGACAAATCTCGTAAGGATGATAAGACCTACGGGCGGTGTCGTGTAAACGATGATTGAAATGAAATATGAAAAGGGGCCGCGTGCCGACAAATAAATTAATTAACTTATTATGATGATAATAAGGGTTAAGGAAGAACTATCATTATATTATGATATCACTCTATTTTGAGGGTCTTAGAAGTTGAAACATTGATTATACTTAGTATAGTTGTCATTGTACTTGTCAAATGCTTCCAAGTACTGACCTCCCCTTCACGGGGGAGGCCACCTCACAGTTTCAGGTAGGGAAAAAACCTTGCTACCATCACTCGTTGCTTCGGGGAGCTCAGGGAGAGAAGACGTGGTTCGTGCTTCCTCCGTTCTATTTTTAAACACTAAATTAATGCTCATGGATATTATTTTTGAATCATTATTTGGGCTTGTATGCCCATGTTTGCCAAAGTGTGGCATGAACACTTGTATCGAATATTTCCGCTGCTTTAAATGATTATTTTTACATTATGCTTGTTTATGGATGTACTATTGTGAATGATATTCGAGACGCCTAGTATGGTATGGATGAGTTGGACTGCGGTTGACTATTCGTACTGTACGGCGGGTTGTTGACGTGTCCGGTAGGTCCGGGGCGTGACATATCATTGGAGCTATGCTCGACATTATTTAATTTGGGAGATCTTGATCCCTATAAATAAATGTGATGGAACAATAATAGTAATAATATTGTTTTAAAGCTACTTTCTCTGTCTCACTATAATTGTCCCATTTTTCTTTTTCCACTCGTTCCACTTAATGTTTTGTCTCATACCATATTTAGTAATATTTGTGTGACTCTAATTTATTCTTACTTTATTCTCACTTTATCAATTCTATTGTTCTAAAACTACTTTCTCCGTCTCACTATAATTGTCCCATTTTTCTTTTTCCACTCGTTTCACTAAATGTTTTGTCGCATACCATATGTAGTAATATTTGTGTGACTCTAATTTATTCTTACTTTATTCTCACTTTATCAATTCATTATCAACCACATAACCATACTTTTCTTAAAAATCGTACAACTCTCCTTTGTCCCAATCTTAGGGGGCGGAGGTAGTAATATCTAAATGCATGAGCATAGAGGATCATGGTACTTAGCTTGGAACGCATGATGACTGATGGGCGCAGTCATTTGTAATCCATACATCTCAAATAGGCGAGTGGACCTCCATGTTTCCTTCCCAAGTCATTTACTTAGGAGCACGATTTTGATTAGGTCAACTTAAGCAATCAATTAAGGGGTGTTTGGATCTGCTTCTTAAAACTGTTTGTGCTTCTTCAGGGAGCAGAAAGATATATTGGAGTGTTTGGGTAAAAGTGCAGATGTACTTTTGGGTGCTCCAAATTACTCATAGAAGCAGTGTTTTAAAAATTGGGGGAGACCAACTTCTGAAAATTCGATTTTGATTCTACTTATGCTATTAAAATAAGGCATAACAAGTTCCAAACACCCCCTAACTTTAACATCTGCAGCAGTGGTGTACTGAGGATGGCGATGGTGGGGATCGCCATAGTAACAAACAACATCAGCCACAACTAGGGGAGAGCAAACCCGACCCTACCCGATTGACCCAATCGGATATATCCGATTTTATTTTTTGGGTCGGATAACCCGAGCCGAATGACCCAAACCCGATCCAATTTTTGCAACCCGAGAGTTAAGCGGGTAGGGTTACCAATTATGCTACTCGACCCGCCCGAAAACCCGAACTAGGGTAGTATATATACTACTTTGAATAATTATTCATGTTCAAATATCTCAATATTGTATGTCAATTACCATATTATGCATATTCAAATATTCCAATTGCCGTATTTGTAAAACTATAACTTTGAATGTTGTATTATTATGATTTTGAATGATATTTTGACCAATTATCATTTTATTTATCACAATATCAAATATGCCATCACCGTATATTATTATTTTACATGTTCAAATATGTCGATTACCGTATTTATACAACTATTACTTTGAATGTTATACTAGTATAACTTTGAATGATATTTTTACCAATTACCATTTTATTTATCACAATTTCAACAATAATATATTAAAATCCGAACCAACCCGAAAATCGAACCAACCCGACCGAAACCCGAACTTCTTCAACCCAAAAAACTCAATAAATTTTTTGATCGGGTAGGGTTTGAAATCATCGATCCGATACCCGAACGGGTTTACCATTTTTTAACCCGACCCGCCCGAACCCGACCCGTGCTCTGCCCTAGCCACAACTTCAAATTTGCAGGGGCTGGTACGCGATGGCAGTGGTTCTATGAGGACAGTCGGTCGACAAGCGGCGCTGACAAAAAAACAGGCTACAGATAGTGACGAACAACGATGTTGGAAGACCAGTAGCGTGCAGTAGCGCTAGAGACTCCCGGTCGATGTCGACTTCAGGTATGGGGACATTTTGTCCTTCCCATGCCAGTGTATGAGCTTTGAGCGGTCATTAATGGCAGTCCGACTTGGTCGCCAGAACAGAAATGAGATGGAACAGATAGAGGCTACTCGATGGCCACAACTTCCTAACCTGGAGCAGCGACGGAAAACCTCTGCCCACGGTGCGCGGCGGCAGCTCTACGACAGCGAGACCTGGAAATGGGGTAGGCGAGTTTCAGCGGTGCATGATGCAACAAGGATGGTGACTGAGGCTCCTGTGACCCCAACCCAGATTTGGAAATACTGGATCCGAACTTCCATATTCCATGGCTTGTGCTTGTCCTTTTTTGCTGAACTCAGTACGTCTTCCTATCAGTTTTTTTTGTAGAATGAAGAATGCATGAAATAAATATAAATATGTATATATTTGTTTTTTAAACTAATTCCAACAACCCTAGCTCGTGAGAGCTGAGGGGCGAGAGAATTCGCCGTCATTAGTGCAGCGCTGGGCATTTGTCGATCGGTAGTCACGAGGAGCGAGTCTTGGTCGACTGGTGCGGCAGGGAGATGGAAAACGCAGTTGCTGATGGATGAAGGGAGGATTGTGAACATTTTAAGACCTGGGGTTCCATCCTAAAAGGTCAACCTGATAGGAGGAGTAATCCATGTGTTAATATAGCACTTTGTTCATCCAAATGTTTCCAGTGTGGGACATTTAACATTTTTCATAAGGGGCCCCACACCATGGATCGATTTGGATCTGATACCATGTTAAGACCTGGGGTTCCATCCTAAAAGGTCAACCTGATAGGAGGAGGAGTCCATGTGTTAATATAACATTTTGTTCATCCAAATGTTTCCGGTGTGTGACATTTAACAGAAAAGGAAAAAGAACGGGTAGGGCAGCTCACTGCTAAGTATGGAGGGTTGGGAATTGGGGGTTTTTAGGATGAACTGCTGATTGACGATGAAGAGGAAGGGGAATTGGCGATTGTGGCAGCAAAGGCAAAGGAATTTCCGGTGATCGGGACGGTTCTTACGGACAAGGTCATTCGATTTCCATTCTTCAGGGGTTTCATGGTTGATCTATGGCGTCCGAACAAAGGTATATCTATACAAGAGATCGGTGAACGAAGGTATCTGTTTAAAATTTTCCATTATGTTGATATGAATCGTGTCCTGGATAATGGACCCTGGTTGTTTGATCAGAATTTGATTGTGTTAAAAGTTGTTCAACCGGGTGATATCCCGAGTAAGATGTTGCTAGATGAATTTGAGATCTGGGTACAGGTTCATAATGTGCCGTACAGTTTTGATAATTTGGGAACGAAAAGGAGGATTGAGAATCATTTAGGGGAATTTATCACTTGGGATGAGCAAAAAGTTGATAAAAAAAAGGAAAATTATATGCGTGTGAGAGTCCGTATGAACACAGGTAAAACGTTAAAAATTGGGACCATGCTAAGGAAGAGTAAGGGAGAAGTTTATTGGGTAGACTTTAAGTATGAAAAGCTGCCGAGTTTTTGCTTTTGTTGTGGTGTGATTGGACATGCAGAGAAGTTCTGCCCTCTTCTGTACGAAAAAGAGGGGCAAGCTATGACTAGACCTTTTGGACCATGGCTTAGAGCGAGTGGAAGGAAATCGAGGCCGAGCATGGGTAACAAATGGCTGATTTCGGAAGGGAGCTCCTCTGGTGATGGCACATACTCACCAAATATCACGAGGTCAGTGCAGGACGCGGAACTGGAAGAGACAGAAGGGAGTACCAAAGCGGGAACAGGGAATGCTATGCTCTCAGATGGGATAGAAGTGGAAGGAGTGCCAGGTTAGCTGAAGAGGAGGAGAACTTGGGCGGATCAGGCTAGGGAGAATGCTGCACATGATGCTATGGCGTTGGATTCCCCAAAAAATGGGGCGGTAGCGGGGGCTGGTCTCCATCCCCGCCAGATGACCTGATGCTAATCACGACTCTTTTAGTCGATAAACTTATTTACTCTCTTTATTTTTTTTATTTATTTCCCACGTTCTGGATGTTGTTTTTGTTTTGGTTGTGATGCGTTTTTCCAGCAAAAAAACTAGTGAAGAAGAAGAGATCGGATCCTTGAAATGAAGGGAAAACCTCCTATAAATAGGAAAATGTGAAGAGGTGCAAAAGCTACCTTAATAGGCTGGAACTCTGGAAGGCCAAAATGAGCATAAATGGGCTAACATAGTTCAAATGAGTCAAGTGGGCCTCATTGATCGGATTTCATAAGAGAGTAAGACGTTGAGCTTCCGGGATTATATAGTAGGTTGGGGTTCAATACCCCAACAATCACATATTTGAAAAAAAAAAAAACTAGTTACATTTTTGTCTTCTAGAGGTGTAAAGTTAACATTTTGACATTTTTTTCTAGAAAAACAACATAGGATTAAACTTGATAAAGAAAGTAGAGTCAATGACCAAAACTACAATATTAATAGTATAGCGAATTGGATATTAACTTGATTCTTGTTGTTTTTTTTTAATGAAAAATGGTCAAATAAGTTCTTTTACAATTGTAAACCCATCACTTTGACTCATGTACTAAAAAAATCATCACATAAACATGTTTACTCGAGAAAACATCACCTAGACCAATATACCTGAAGGTGACTATTTTTTGCTGATAATTGTATTTTTTTCATGTTCCATTTGTTCTTTACGTTTTTCTTTCTCTTTCCCTTGCGAGGGTTGGCCCATCTCCCATTCTCTTTCATTTTTTCTTATTATGATATTTTCTTAGTCTTATTTCATTCTGATGGTACCATGGATTCAGACCATGGCTCAATTACGTAGTCTAGCCCATAAACGGGATCATCCCTTAATGGGATGAGCCTAATTACAGGATTAGCCCATAAACAGGATCAGCGCTTAACGAGATTAGCCTAATAACAGGATCAGCCCATAAACGGGATTCATGATTAAAAGCCGCTTAGCCCATTATGAATTAGGCCCACGATAGGAACCCATAGCTAGGCCGGGCTGGACAGCAGACCTCGAGCCTGGGCGGAGTTCTAGTGAAGCCGGGATATTCCTAGGGCTTACGTGGCGAGCTATCACTCGGTGATAGATAATTGGCAACATGCAGGACTCATCCGGAGGACGGTGACTAAAAGGAGAAGGTAATCGTGTGGAGATCAAGATCGAAGAGTTCTATTTCAAACAAGAATACATACAGTTCATTAATTGAGCATTTGTTGTATTAGATTCCTCCCATAATTCTACCTTCTAATCTCTATAAATACTCGATGTAAACACCCTATCAAAGGGATCGGACCCCCGATAAAATTCTAAACCGAGGCTAGACTATTGCTAGTTCTCCGGAATAAAGAGTAAAACTGCCTTACGCTGCCATATTATTCTCATATGTATGTATATTTAGCTCTCGTAGTTGGATTTAACTCCATTACATTCTTTCTTCATTCTTGGGGAAGGATGAGCGCAGTGAAGAGACTGTCCCAGCTTGGGGCAACTTCCCACAACCAATCATCATCAAGAAATAACACAATTTTGAGCGGAAATAGTATATCCTCGATAACAAAGTTTCCGTGTATAAATATTACCTTTGCAATACTTTAGATCTTCCGGGATTGGTACGAGAAGTACTATTAGTCCCTTTAAATTAATCTCAAGTATTACAATCACCCCACTTATGAACGCAACATATTATTAGTGGTATGGGTAATACTATTAGTCCATTTAAAGTAATTCTTTTTTAAAAAAATATGTGATTGTTGGGGTATTGAACCCCAACCTACTATAATCCCGTAAGCTCAACGTACTAACTCTCTTACGAAACTCGATCAATGAGGTAGTGTACCCGCGATGGCGGGGAGTGGTATGAGTAGTATTATTAGTCTCTTTAAATTAATATCAAGTATTGTAATCACCCTCACTTAGGAACACAACGTTCTCGTTGCGCCTATAAACAAATCTCAATGAAGTCTAAGAATCTTCCCCGCTAAGTGTCCGCCCGATATGCAATGGAGCACACTGTCACAGGGTTGCTCTGGACCACTTGTAACAACCGGCCCCGCAGGACTTGAGGTGGTTATTCTAAGTTAAGCACGCTTAAATTGGAGTTCTTAGGTGATGAGCTCCCTTAAAAGGAGACGCACATCTGTTGGTATGAGTAGTACTATTAGTCCCTTTAAAGTAATCTCAAGTATTACACCATCATTGGCGAGTTACTGTGGCTGGAGTCACGGCGGCTGATGTCACTGTGGCGGAGTCACGGCGGTTGATGTTACTGTGGCTAGAGTCACGGCGGCTGATGTCACTGTGGCGGAGTCACAGTCGCCGACGTCACTATGTTAGTGTCACTGGGATGATGTCACTATGGCCTGAGTCACTGTGTTACTATGATGATGTCACGGTGACCGGAGTCACGATTGCCGGAATTACTGTGTCACTAGAGGGATGTGACTATACATTTGTCACTACAGTAGAGATTAAAGATGTAACTATGCTTTTGTCACATTTTCGAAAATTTAAACCTAATGTACTCCACAATTTTTTTGCCAACTACCCAATTTTTAGTAATATTAATGACAAAACCCCTATGATAAATACGGAGTACAGTGTACACTTTTACTAAGAAATGATCACGATAGTCATATACGGAGTACCTTTTTTTTTTTTAGAAAAGTCATACTCCCTCCGTCCCCTTTTAAATGAGACGGGAGATGGTGGCACGAGTTTTAAGAATAGTGAGTTTGTGTGGTTGATATTAATTGATAAAGTAAGAATAAAGTAAGAATGATTTTGAGCCACACAAAGTTTACCAAATAAGGTATGAGGCAATTAAATAGGGACATCCCAATATGGTAAAACGGGACATTTAAAAGGGGACAGAGGGAGTATACCTTTAGAAATAATTACAAAAATATGATCAAAATAAAGATGATTTACAAAAGTATGATTAATGACTAGAGTAGTAATGAAATCATAGTAATTCATGTTCAAGTTTTGAGCTTTCGTTACCACAACACTACATTATAGTAATGAATAGTTATATTTATATAAATATGTTTTATTTTAGTAATATTCTTATAAAAAACTCATACCTTTATTGGCAAGTCTTTTTTGTAAATTTATTTATACTTTAAAATTCTGATAAAAATTCCCAAATCCCAATTGATCCTCAACCAGCACGTCTGAAGTTGCTGCAAGATTTCATCTGAAGATCGAGAAAGTTGTAAACATGCCTAAGAAGATGGGTGTGAACAGTAAGGCCGAGGCATCTAGGGCCCGGAAGACCGCGGTCGAATCTGAACGGAAGGATCGTGAGGAACGGGAGAAGGAAGATCAATATTGGCGCGAAGCCGAGGGATCAAAGTCTCGCGCTGCTAAGAAACGTGAGGAAGAAGCGGAGAAACGAGCGGAGGCTGCTGCTAAGAAGGCGGAGGCGCGCCGTCTGGCTGAATTGGAGGAGCAGGAATTGGCCAAGTCACTGAAGAAGCCGGACAAGAAAGTTGATAGAGTATCTGTCCCGGTACCGAAGGTGACCGAAGCTGAACTCCGGAGACGAAGGGAAGAGGAGCAGGCGGCGATTCAACGTAGGGCCGAGGAGGAGAAGCGAAGGCAGGGCCGTGTTGCGGAGGAGGAGGAGTATGAAAGGATGGTCCTCGTTACGAATACAAATCGTGATGATTCCATCATTGAGGCTAGGTCAGTGGATGAAGCGCTTGCTCGCATGACTGTCGCTGAAAATTTGCCTGTTGATAAACATCCAGAGAAGAGACTTAAGGCTTCTTTCAAGGTATAGCCGTATAGGTCATTAATTTACTTTGTTTATTGAAAATTAAAAGAATTTAAGAAATTTTAGTTCTTCATTTTTATCATTGGAATTATATTTCATTGAATCTATAAATGAATTCGCGGATATTGTATACCGAATTCGTCAATAATCCAAAGTATATCCTTTGAAGGCATAAACAAATTTCCTGTGTATTGAATATATGATCTCTTCAAATTATGTTTAACCAAGCGTCAACGAGAAATATGCTTTCTTCATACATTCCTAATAGACTCATAGTTGGACGCTTAATGATTGTAGGCCTTTGAGGAATATGAGCTTCCTAGACTGAAAGAAGAGAAACCTGGGCTTACTCACACACAGTACAAAGACATGCTTTGGAAGCTTTGGAAGAAATCTCCAGATAATCCTCTTAACCAGGTAAAGTCTTTGTCATAAAGATATTTAAAGTGGCGGATCTATCCTACACTTGTTGTGCCAGAGTCACGGGTTTAGTGCTCCATCCAACACCTAGAAAGTTTTGTTTGTAATTGCTGAGTTTGGCTTATAGTCAACTAAGTACACAATTCCTACCAAAACCTTAGTTTTTTCTTATCCCTTAAAGTGTCAAAAAAGTGAGCAGTATTTTGTCTCCATTTTCGCTCATCCAAAAGAAGACCATTTCTATGTAGCACACTAGCACGGAAGCGTACGGGGAACATGAGATACAAACTTTCTAAAAATATAGTTTACAAAATGTGGGGGGACGTGTAAATGTTAAAAAAACCTTTCTAGGAACGATTATAAGTTGTCAACTAGGTAATTTTTTGGAAAGGAGTGAGCCTAATTGCTTCTTGGTATATATATTTTTTAATTTGTTTCAGTTACTTTTTTCATTATTATATTATAAAAAACATTAAATTTGATGAAAGAATAGCTTATTTGATTCTAATAGAATTTCTTCTTGGGACTAAAAATAAGTTTTCAACTAGGTCTTTCTGTTTAGATGGAAGGAGTATTCTTTGATTGAAAAAAATATTTTATTAAATACTTATACGGATGATGTAAATGATGATTGTTTCTTGGTATAGGTTTTGTTATTTTATTCTTTAATTATCCTAAGATAAAACTGTATGTTTAAGATGTGATTCTTTTGGGGTCATTTGGTATTGTTTTTACTTACTGTTTTCTTAAAATAAAGAACAACACTATGAAAACCAAAAAGTGGTTACTAGTTTTTTGGTGGATATTTTTATGATTAAGCCCATCAGAATACATGTATCATTACTTTTTTGTTTGTTACACAACTTATATCATATATTTTCAACAGTTGTAAAACCAAAACTGCAATTTGGTTGCAATTGTGAATGGTCCCTTGGTGTATCGCTTACTTCAATTCACCTCTTCTTGTAGTTATTTACTCACTTTTTTGCTCCGTTGATTTCTTGAGAATAACTTGTTGTGTAAAATGTTTTTCTCAGAAATAATTTTCTGTAAAATGTTTTGCGTACAAATTAAGTTGATCTATGTATATTGATCTATATATATACTACCTCCGTCCCACTAACATTGGGACGGAAGGTGGCACGGTTATTAAGAAAAGTGAGTTTATGTGGTTGATATTGAATTGAAAAAGTAAGAATGATTTAGAGCCACACAAACTTTACCTAATTTGGTATGGGACAATCTTAGTGGGACTTCCCGAAAAGGTAAAATGGGACAATCTTAGTGGGATAGAGGGAGTAACAATTAATGCAAGGTTTACCCAGCGAAAATGAAATATAGAAAGTCTTAAATCATTTTTAGGAAAATGAGGAAAATGAATTCGTGGTGCTTAAACAGGAAGTCTTCCTGCGCAAATTGTTTTCCTTTGCCAAACACACGAAAGCCCAGAAATAGTTTCTATGAAGAATGTTTTATTTAAATAAATGGTGCCTTAAGCTATATTTGTTGGTTGAAATTTAAAATATAGAAAAAAGGTATTCCAGGAGTTTAAGAAACTTGTTACTACGCTTATTATATTTTGGAAAGAAAAGTGCACCATCTTACTAATTTAATTGTCAGAAAGTTTCTAGTTAATAACTCTTTACCATCATAAAAAAAATCCCCTCATAGTTTGAAACTACATTCATAAAAATTAGATTGATATTCTTAAGTCTCGCCCCACATCATCCATACACAGTATAGGGAAGGAAAATATGTGAACTATGACTAACAACTAATGGTTGTTCGCTTAATCCAAACATTCTTAGTCCAGATCCTATAAACATGAAACTATGTTTAACACTGAACATTCAGTGGAAGATCATTCACCAAAATAACCCTGGGTAAAAAAGTGTAGGCCTGTACTGGGCTCTTTTTAATAAAAAGTCAACCTGTTCCCTCTAGGCATTCGGGCACATCTCTTCTCTTTTGATTATCTTTTGATTATCTTAATAGTTTGGATTTCTGGAAATGAAGATTTATAAATATATACTATATAAATAATTTATAACTACACGTTTCAAAAAATAATTAAATGATTGGATTTCTTGTAGAAAAGTGATTCTATGTTAGTTTTGTTCTACATTCAAATAGTTGGTATTATTAGAAATCATATTCCAAGTACTCCGTATGTATTATTATTTGTTTATAGACAATAGTTGGTAATCTTGGTATTATTTAAAGTTATTTTCCTTATATATAATTATTGATTCATTAAAATCTAACTTTGGAGAGAGCAAAGTGGAGGGAGAATATTCATGTGGGGGATTGATCTTTTTTTTTTTTATCTTTTTATCTTCTTTATCTTTCTCATGTTCTTTATCCTTTTATCTTTTTTATCTTTATTTTATCTTTATCTTAGTTCTTTTATCTATTTATCTTACCTTATCTTTTTATATTTTTTTATCCTTATATCTTCTTTTCCCAAAATCTTATGGGACTATGGCTTGGATGTTGTTGTTGTATCCTTATATCTTGTTTATTTTTCTTATGTTTTTTATATGTTTTTATCATTTTTATTTTTTATATATTCTTTTTTTCTTTTTTATCTTATCATTTTTATCTTGGAAAAGAGTCAAATAAGCCCTTCTACTATTTCCAATTCACCACTTAAGCCCATATATAAAAAAATATCATATATGCTCGCTTACTTTAAAGAATTGTTCACTCTATCAATTTAATTAGTTTTTGACCTCTAATAACAAGTTTCTTATACTAAAAACTCGAAAAAATTGTTAACATTTGAAGACATATTTGAAATTATTTAAATACTGTCTAATATTTGAAATTTTAGAATGTGAAAGTCAATATTTTTTCATTTTTTATTTTTTTTGTATATTCTACATCTATTTAAAACGTTTTTTTACATTTTTTATTTTATATGTTTTACATTTTTACTTTATTTTTTCATTTTTTTATTTTTTTTATTTATCTATTTTAACTTTTTAAACTATCTATATATTTTTAAATTTATACAATATTTTATATATAAGTTGCATTATTTTTCAAATTTATATGAATTTCTATAAGATTTATCAATAGTCCTAATTCTTTTTAAAAATAATTTGCTATAATAGGTCAAAATGGCTTGATTGATCGTGTTTTAATAGTAAACATATTTATTTGATGCTTTTTTAGGAGGAGGGTTTTAGTGATGGATTGGAAATAGACCAAGGGTCTATTTGACATCTCCCTTTTTTATCTCTGTCTTTGTCTTTATGGAATCTTTTTTATTATACCTTATCTTTTTATCTTTTTGACTTTGTTTTCTTTTTGGCTGCAATATAATGTATCCATTCGTGTTAGGTGACCCCAAAATCTTTTTGGGACTAAGTTAGTTGTTGTTGTTGTTGTAGTATCAGCCTATCTTTCTTATCTTTCTTATTTTTTTACCAAGGCTTAGATGATGTTGTTTTGATCTGTTAAAATCGTCAATTTGTTATAACATGATATAAGGGGGAATCTGTTTATGAACATTTTCCCTCCCCGTACCCAAGAAATTAGCATCAGGATCTCTCCCTCCCCTCTACTCTATCTGAAGGAGATAACATTAAAATCCCTCCCCTCCACTACATTGAATCAAACCCTCCCTAAATGAACTCGGAACATGGCGGCATGCTTATGTTGCCGTTGGTGTTATTTATGTGTTCTCGTAGCCATATGTTAACGGTTTCTATTCTAACCACTGGCACCTGAAATGTTGTCTATTGCAGATTGCAGATAAACAATGAGTGCATCCATCTATTTCATTGAAGGTTTGAATGCATTCCTGTTGGTGAATTATTGTGAAGTGATGTCATGATTACTTGATTAGTTTTTGTACTTCACAACAAGCCAATCCTCTATGACAGTTTAGCTCCATGAATCATGGAGACATGGAGTATACTATTCTTACATGAATATGAATGCTGGTAATCCTCTTCGATCCCTAGTGGAGTAGGGAGCCTGCATCGTGCTGCCTTTGTTTATTTTTCTTTTCGAACTGTTCAAAACTTGTAAGCTGTACTTGAACAATATGTGATGGAGGAAAATTCCACTACCAGTACAAGATACTACTACCTAGTACCTACCTGGCTACCTTCATGACTCAACCCCTTTGAAGATATTGCACATTTTTTTTGTTTTGGCAAATGAGGAAACTTTGATGTCAAACACCAAGGCTTGAGCATTTCATCCAAACAATTCTATCTGCCGTGTGATATAAATATGGCTGTTGAACCATGATGATGTGTGTTGGATGACGATCCTTGGTGGTTCTTGACTTCTTGCTAGCAATTCTTTGAGAAATGTGGGTCGTACACGTCATGACACATGCAAAAAATTACTACGTATTATCGGTGTGAGACACAATTCCACTTTACAAAATGAAAAAAGATTACTTGTGCATAGAAATATGTGTGGCGTGTAAAATGTCGTGTACAACTAACTTGTACACATGTCATAGTTGTCATTATTATTACTTCGGTTCCAAAAAACTTTACAATTTTTAAAACTTTGATAAACTATACAGAATATAACTATATACTTTTATTGGAAATTATTTATGGAACGAAATATTATCATTTTTATCAAAAGTACTTTCATAAATTGGTAAAAGCATACAATTTGTAATTTTCTAATCAAAATCATCGTTCAATATTTATGAGAGATATCAGCCAAGGAAGTATTACATAAAAGTGTAAAGGCAGTAATAAAGCTAATGGAGCATTAGCATTCTTTGAGTTGTTGACATCATCATTATTATTTTTATTACAAGTAAAAGGTCAGTTTGGTCCTCGAAGTTGCATAAAAGAGGTCAAATAAGTCCTTATATATGAGGTTCTATCTGGCCGTCGCCATTTGGGGCGGTTCTCGGTGAAAGTTTTTGATGAATTTTTTTGAGCATCTTATTCATTAAGTTTAGTTCACTCATACCAAATTTCAGACAAAAATTCAGTCAGGAAGACATTCAAATGAATTCTTGAAGATAACTGTGCAGTTAAAATGCAATTATCTTCAATAAATCATTTGAATGTCTTCCCGATTGAATTCTTAGCTAAAATTTGGTATGAGTAAACTAGACTTAATGAATATGATGCGCAAAAACTTTTATCAAAAAATTACACTAGGAACCGCCTCATAAGGACTTCGAGGACCAAACTCACCCTTTACTCTTTTTATTACATAAAAGTATAAAACCAACAGAGCATTAGGGGTTAAAGTCGATATTTTAATTGGATTGATTTTTTTTTTTAATTTAGCCTCTTTATGTTAGGGGTGGATTCGGGCCGGTCCGGGATCAGCCGATTCAGTTTCGGGTTCGGAACCGGTTGGTCCCAGTTCTAATATAGTGGAGCTGGGTACCGACCTGGTTTGGTACGATCGGGTCACAGACCGGTCAGGTTTTTATTATTATTTTAAATTACCTAATTTATACATCAACTGGTAGACATTAAAAATGAAATGAAGATTTATTTGAAATTTGAATTACAATTAAGGATTGAGAATAATTCCAAACATCAATGCTAATCGTCAGAACTTCCGCCAGCGTCTATTGTCTATTGTCGTTTTCTCCATGAAGTGGCGGTCGGGGGTGATGCAAAGTTTTTGAGTTCTATGTCGGGCCTTCAATCAATCATGGAAGCAAATGAGTCTTATCCCAAATAAGCCTAACAGCCCACTTCACGTTCTCCACCACAGTTCCTATCGCAGTTAAACCATCTTTCACACATAAACTAAGAATATGGCATGCACAACGCTGATGAAAAACCCTACCTATCAAAGTAGAATAACCACACAATTTAGATATAACAACAATATTATTTCTAGCAGGGGTGGGCATAACGGTTTGGTTTAACCGAACCGAACCGTACCAAACCGAACTAAACCGAACCGAAACCGACCCGTATGCAATTTGGTACTATTTCTTTCAAACCGTATTAAACCGAACCGAACCGAAACCGATAAAACTCAAAAACGAACCGAACTAAAGAAACTCAAAAAAACTTTCATATATTATTAAAATTGGTGGTTTAATTTGGTTTGGTTGGGGTTTACTTAAGTAAACTGTTTGGTAAACATTTGCTCAAATCGAATGGTTTGGTACTTTGGTTTGGTTTGGTTTAAAACGGAAAAACCGTAAACTGAATCGAACACCGAACAACACACACACAGACACACACACACACACAAACACACACATATGTGTGTAGTATGGAGATTGTAAGTTTGGTTGTACCAGTGAAATACGGCAATATGTTTGTCCATTATATGTATACATTAAGGAAGTTATAGGTTTAGTGACTTGGTGATTTGGAGTGAAACATAATTGTCCAAACTCCTAAGCCCTCACCCACTTTTATTAACCATTTAAATCATTGCTATTTTGCTCATTGCACCACATATAAATCACTACTTATATTTTATTTAGGAAAAATTGATAGGAATAATCCCAACTATTGGTGGTCCGCCCATAATAATCCCAATTATCGATTATTTTAGAATAATCCTAACTTTAGGGACCTTCCGCCAATAGTGGTCCATATAAATAAATTCATGTAGTTTCTAAAGTGGATGAGGAGTGATATAGCAAGTAATCCCTATAAATAATCTCAACTTTTAATTTTTACACTTAATTTCAATTTAAAATTCACTGTTTATAGGAGGCAATATATGACCACGGACCATTATTGGCGGACGATCCATATAGTTGGGATTATACAAAAATAATCAATAGTTGAGATTATTATCAGCGGACCGGCAATAGTTGGGATTATTATTTTCAATTTTTCCTTTTATTTATGTTGGCACATTGCTTGTACACCATTGCTATTTTACTCACAACACCAAAAAACTCTATTTTGATTTTATTGCTTTGTTTTAGTTTATTTGGTTTGGATTTAACCTAAAATAAACCATTTCAAATTAGTAAATGTTGACTTAAAAATATGAAACTATACATTATTTTTTTAACTTTATAAACCGAACATCAAACCAAACCAAACCGAAAATTTCTCGAACCGAACCGAAACCAAACCGAAATACATTTTTCGCCAAACCGATCGAACAACTTGAAACCGAACCGAACAACTAGAAACCGAACCAAACCCGATAAAAACCGAACCGTAAACCGATTTGCCCAGCCCTAATTTCTAGCATTATCAAGTCCAACAACAAACACTGTATCATTCAAATTGTGTTCAGTTAAAATATGTTCAGCAAACATATAAATATTATCATCAGTGTGTCAGTAATTATATTCTCGAAAAGCGATAACACGTTTATGCATTTCCCAGTTATCATTCATATAATATACTGTCACACCCAAATAATACAAATGTCATATGCATCCTCCCATATATCACTTCAAATATTAACACGCCCATCAAAGTTTGCGAAGAACAGTTTTAATTTATCCTTTCAAAAAAATATAGCCTTATAACTTCTTTTTTAATAGTTTTGCAACTAGTTTCGAAATCAAGGATTTAAATTTTTCGCTTCATTATAAGCAAAATTACCAAAGGATGGATCATTTGCAAACCTCGATATTTGTATTTGTGTCCTCTTGCCTTTCAGTTTCGTCGCCTCTGTGGGGTATCGGGCCTTCAAATGCCTATGAGCGCCGTTGTATCCCATCGACACCCCAAGCTCAATACTTGCTTACAATGTTTGCAAGTTGCATACCACTTATTGTCGGCATATTCTTTTTCTTATCAAAATGTTTTATAAAAAGAACATATTTGAATTTTTTACCTGGTTGGGATGGACCAACATCTTCTTCCTCCTCCTCGTCAGGGGTTTTCTCGTCGCCTTGTTCCTCTTCGACTATTGCCGGCTCCCCATCGTCATCGTGATCCTCGAGCTCTTCCTCAATCTCGGAAATGTCTTCTTGTTGGAAATTAAATATTTGAGCCAGTTGGTCGTCGGACATCGCATCTCTTCGATTGTAAGACGTGTCAAAATCATCTCGGCTTTTGAGTAGAAGACCCGACATGCCCTTTACATTTGCCTCACGAAGAAGGATGTCCTTTCACAATCTCTTTCTTTCGGTTGCGTTGAAGGTCACCCAAATCTACAAAATGTCTAAGTTGTGACATCTTAAAATGTAACAAATATTAAACTCTAACAAATATTTAAATGTGAGTACAATGTAACTAAAATATGACTTTAATAAATACTAAAATGTGAGTTTAACATTAAAATGTAATTAAAATGTGAGTTACTAAAATGTAACAAATATTAATATATGATAATTAAATATGAGAATGTGGGTATATTAATTGCAACTAATATTAAAATGTAACTAATAAGAGTATAATGTAATATGAGAATGTAGGAAATATTTAAATGCAACTGATATTTAAATGCAACTACTATTCAAATGTGACAAAATTTTATATGATAATGTGACAAGTATAGTAAATGAAATTAGTATGTGAGTGTGAGTATAGTAAATGCAACTAAAATGCCACTACTATTATATTGTAACTAAAATGAGAATGTAAGAAATATTTAAATGTGAATAATATTTAAATGTAACTAAAATTCAAATGTCAGAAATTTTTATATTATAATGTATGTATTATTAAATGTGACTAATATTGAAACAAGTTTTAAATGTAAAGAAATAATATTAAAATCTAACAAATATGACTGATATGATAATGTAACAAGTATAGTAAATGAAATTAAAATGTGAGTATTGTAATTGCAATTAAAATGAAACTATTATTAACTAATAGGATAATACCCTTAATATATATAAATGCAACTATTATTAAGTAATAGGATAATATACTTAATATATAAAAGCAACTATTAACTAAAATGTGAATAATGTAAAATGAGAATGTAACTAATAGGATAATATACTTAATATATATAATTTATAATATAAATATATTTCTTATATTGTGTGTGCATATTATATATATTATATAAAATTATATTTTTGACAAATAAATGCACATACTATAAACTATATATACTATACTTAATAAATTAATGTTAGTTTAATTAAAGTAATTAATATGTAATATAATGTTAATAGTATATAATAGGCTAAAAGGTCAAATAGGCCCTTGAACTGACTTAAAGTGTTCAATTAGCCCCTTATATAGAAGGTTCTGCCCGGCCATCGCTAATTGGGGCGGTTCCCGGTGGAATTTTTTGATGAATTTTTTTTGAGCATTTTCTTCATTAAGTCTAGTTTTACCCATACCAAATTTCAGCTAAAAATTCAACCGGGAAGGCAGTCAAATGATTTTCCGAAATGTACTGCGCTGTTTAACTTTACAGTTACCTTCAAAAAAATCATTTGACTGCCTTCCCGGTTGAATTTTTAGCTGAAATTTGGAATGACTAAACTAGACTTAATGAAAAAGATGCTCAAAAAAATTCATAAAAAAATTTCACCGGGAACCACCCCAATTGGCGACGGCCGGGCAAAACCTCTTATATAAGCGGCTAATTAAACATTTTAAGTCAGTTCAAGGGCATATTTGACCCTTTAGCCTATATAATATATAAGTATACTACTATAAGATGAGTAGTATACTTATTTTTATTACTTTAATAAATGTACTTCATATATATAAGTAGATATAATAATATGCAAATATAAATAGATAATAAGTATACAAGTTGGAGGAAGTGGTCCAGCCCAGCTGATCGCCGACTCACTCTCCCAGTCTCCCTTAAATGGGGTCTCGAGTTCGAAAGTCAATGGAGTGACTTCCGCCCCAATTACTCTAGGCATCCCCAGACCCCTCCCCCAGACGTCACCTAAACTAAAAAAGAATAAGTATATAAGTTGATGTAAATATAAGTAGATAATAAGTATTTTTATGTAATATATGTAAATATAAGTAGAGGACTTTTCATGTCCAGCCGGTCTGACGGGAACCGCCGTCCGGCCGAGGGCATTTCGGGCACTTCCCGGTGGAATTGTTTGATGAAATTTTTTGGGCATGTTCTTCATCAAGTCTAGTTTATCCATACCAAATTTCAGCTCAAAATTCGATCGGGAAGGCATTCAAATAATTTTTTGAAGTTGACTTGGTTTTTATATGTATACTTTGACGCAGTCAACTTCAAAAAATTATTTGAATGCTTTCCCGATCGAATTTTGATCTGAAATTTGGTATGGATAAACTAGACTTCATGAAGAACATGCTCAAAAACATTCATCAACAAATTCCATCGGGAAGTGCCCGAAATGCCCTCGGCCGGACGGCGGTTCCCGTCAGGCCGGCTGGACAAGAAAAGGACTCATATAAGTATATAACTAATATAAATAGATCAGAAAAGTTCGGACAGAACCCTCTATCCGAACATCCCCGTTTGAGGCCCTTCCCGGTGGAATTTTTTGATGAAATTTTTTTAGCATGTTCCTCATCAAGTCTAGTTTGTCCATACCAAATTTCAGCTCAAAATTCGATCGAGAAGGCATTCAAATAATTTTTTAAAGTTGGCTGCATTTTTATATGTACATTTTGACTAGTCAACTTCAAATAATGTTTGAATGCCTTCCCGGTGGAGTTTTGAGCTGAAATTTGGTATGGACAAACTAGACTTGATGAGGAACATGCTCAAAAAATTCCACCGGGAAGGGCCCCAAATGGCCATGTTCGGACGGCGTTCGGACAAAAACGTGCTGGACAGGATCATTTCTCATAAATAGATATAATATATTTTATTATAAGTAAATATAAGATTAGAGAATTGTGTAGAGAGAATTGGAGAGTATGAAGATGGAGATGATTAGAGGGCAAGGAGAATTGAAGAATAGGTGTAGAATTTTTTCAGAAATAGGGGTGTTTATAATTTTTTTTACCCGCACCCCACAAACCGCCCCAACCCCCACCCCAACGGCTACATAGCCTACATGCCATCCCAACCCCATCTTTTTTTTAAATGACTATTGGGACCGGATGTCCGGAACCAGGCCCGAGACCAGCCAGTCCGGTCCCAAATATTGTTGTCCGAGCCGGTCCTTCCAAAGAGCCGGTCCGGTTACCGGATCGGTACCGGTACCGAGAAACCGGTCCTGGTCCGATCTCAAATAGTACCGGTCCTAGGCCGGTCCGCCCGTACCCAGTCAAACACTAGTTTAAATCTGATCTGATATGAATTGATCCAATTGAATAAATCCTTAATGACTCGGTCAAGTTGAAGAATATATGCAACTACAATCCCAAAACAATATTCACTCGATAACATATGGTTTATACTTGGCGAGTCAAAGGCTTCAAAGTAATAGGTTAAAATCATTTACAATTACTACACCGGATTACTAGGGGCGTCTTAGATCCCCTATTTCAAAATAGAAATTTCAGAAGTAAATGTCAGCCTGCTTTGATTGTGCTTTAAGGTCCTTTAGCTTCTTGAGTATGTTTGTAAAATAATCCTGTAGGTATTTCTCCAGTGTAACTATGTCTTTTGCATCCACACCTAGAGTCTTGTAAGTCTCCGACATTGGAACAGAAAAAACCTCATCACCGGTCAAAACCTGAAAATTTCACCTACCAAAGATGTCATATTTGGCCCATGGTGCTTGCATAAGTGCATAAATAGTTTTTCTGTTCTCTTGGGGAGCATTGTTGTCTCAACGTCAGTTAAGCCCATTATTGACCCTTTAATGTACCAATAGCCCCATTGAATCCAGAGCTGATCATTGAAGGGGTGAAGTTTTTTTGTGAACTTTTATGTTCAATGACACAATCAATTCAATGCAGAGTTACATATTTTCTATATTTTCCATTTTTCAACATCTGATATTGTCCTTGCATAATTTCTTTCTGTGTTTTTTACATTTAATTAAATATTTTTTTTTCAATCATTTTTTTGGCCAAACGGGTATACCTTAATCAGTTAACATTTCAGGCTCAGAAATCCAAAGTCTAGCTGAAGACAACAACCCCCGACCTAGACATTAGAATTCAGCTTCGCCGGGGCATAGCTCAACTGATGGGAAGAGGAAGAGATCATGAGTTCAATTCCAAGCAAAGACTTGGACTGCAACCCACTTTCTTGAGTTCGCGATCAAAGCTCAATTTAAATCCCTCTTAGATAACTTGTTGTTCAACTGGTCCAAGGGGCCCTAAGGGATGGGGTGTCATCCTTTTTACGGCTGAGCTTCAACTTATTGTGGCAAATACAACTTCAATTTTTCCCCTTTCAGTGCTTGTCTGATTTCAGGATCCTCATGTCTAACCCAGTTGCTAAGAGGGAGTTTTGGTGGGTAATAAATACGAAGAGTCTGAACTAGGTTTACCTATTATGTGTCAAACAAAAAATGTAGTTTTAACAAAGAAGTGATCACACCTCTGAAAATGCCAACCGGTCAGCAGCATCGTTTGTCCACTCAAAGAAACGAGTGAGTTGGCGTGTGAAACGCAAAACTGAAACTGGAACTGTGGTGACGTTCGCATCTTGCCCAGCCAGCCTCTCGCACAATGTTATCACCTGTATGTGTGTACATAGTAGGGGTTTAAGCAACTAGCTTAACAGTAATGTATAGTTAAAAATACACATACACTTGTTCAAAGGCAGAAAGTGCTATAGACACCATAAAGTAAAACTTTGTAGAGACAATCTATCAAGCTGCTCAGTTTAGATCTATTACTTTTGTGCTACAAACTAAAAACCTAACTTCTGTCAAAAAAAAAATACTGTACACAATGCAAAAAGTGATTGGACTAGTTCTAAATTTTTTATCCCAAAAGTATTAGTAATAAAAATATTTCTGTCTAACCAACAAACATATTTTCTTGTAAAATTTGCGGTCAAGGAAAAACTGCTATGAATCATTAATCAAAACTAAAATTAGTTTGTAGGTTTAATTAAATGTATAACACATAACTTGTCCAAGACTTTTTTTTTAGATTACAACATAGCTCTTCAGAAACTCTTCAAAGACTTGGCTTTGTATTGAAAGATAGCGTCCTCATTTTACATTCCTATGTTTCTGTGCGACATAGCTGGATAGAGATGGGTCTCAAACTGAAAAGAGATAGGTTGTAGGTCCCACATAGTGGGACCCATGAGACCGTCTTGAGCATTTTATTTTGCACAAAATAACAAGTAAGACAAAAACAATCTAATATTGTAACCTTAAGGGAAACCAATTTTACCTCTTGGGTCGTCCATGCCCGAGGACCTGCAAAAGTTAGAAGCTTTCCATTGATATTCTCATTGCGCAAAGCTATGAAGGTCAATCGAGCAATATCCTACACAACGAAGGGCATACTACTTTGTTAAAATACAAGTTGATCCTGACGAGGAACAAACCGACAAAAACTAACTTGAGTGTCCATATATGCGATCCGTGTAGGAGCGTCAGTTCCCCAGACAGATTTCTCTTCTAAAACAGGTACTGCATATTGCCCAATCAACCCCTGCAAAACATTCAACATCAACTTAATGGCTGCCTCAGAGCTACTCTTTCACCTTATAATATATTTACGAAACACTAATTTATCCGCTATTGAATTGGTTAATAATGAAAAAACAGGGATGGTGGTATTTTTTTACTAAAGTTCTGAGTTTTGTTAAATTTTTCTTCCTGCAGGGATATAAGGTTTTAACACGTTTTGAGATGCATATGGTAGGGTTAGTGAATAATGAGTAGTGTTGAGAAAGTGTAACAAGTAGGAAAGCAGGTGAACACATTAAAAAAAAAAAAAGGATAACTACTTAACTAGTACAGAAAAAATAGGAAATAGGGGATGAAAAGGTAAGGTAAAAGTTGCAAAATGGAAACAAAGCAAATAGATGGAACAAATAAATAAAAAGGAGTATATTTCTTCTTTATTTTGTCAACAAAATATAGTTCTACACAGCTGAACTACCCATAAAAAAGGGAGAAGTCTGCTACATTTGCTACAGTTTTGTGTGAAATGGCTGAACTATTCATACAATATTATTTAAAATATATTTTCTTAATAAATCATTTAAATATAGAAATATCATTTACTTCAATTTCAGCCACTTCAAAAATATACTAATTCATGGAATAACTCTGTTCATAAGCCGAGCATGAAGTTGGCCACACTAACTCAAGATTGCTTTACAAAAGGAAAATATAGTGATTGTTGACATGTGACTGGACGACAAGAATACCTGCATGAAACCACAGAGGCGAATAATTATGTGGTTCAGACCGGAATCTTGAAGAAACTTCTCGGTGCAGAACTTGATCTCCATGAGAGGAACTTCTGGATGCTTGTCACAGTTGTGGATTGAGAAAAAAATGAACTTCTGAATGCCCATTGCTTTTGCGCATTGCATTAGAGCAACTTTTCCTTCCCAGTCTACCTAAATAGTTTGAATGAGCCCTTTAATTACTAAATACCCCCAGTAATGTGATAGGAACAGAAAAATAAAATCAACGGGGTGAACCGTTGCCTAGATAATCAACGATAAATAAATACCGTTGCCCAGAGCCAAAAGACTAAACCAACTTTTATTCCAAGATAACAAGAATGAACCCTGGCGAGGGGTATAAATAGCCTTCTACAAGCCACCCTAATCAAGCCCAAATTAATTAAATCCTAATTAGGCCCATACTAACTCTACTAAGTATTCTACTAATAAAAGGCCCAAAACAAAACATAACATTAACTTAAAATAATAAATAAATAGCTATAAGGACAGCCCATGACCGGCCCACGGAAGTGGGCCCAAGCCCGGTCCCGCCCCATGCTCTTCCCGCTTCATACCAATCCATCCCCCTTAAAATAACCTTGTCCTCAAGGTTGAAAACTCGCGGATCGGGGACTGAAATTTCCAGATATAGTATAGACTGGAAAATATCCTTCTTCTCTTTCCGGAACCCTTTCCTGGCCAGTTATTTCACAGAATTCATGCTGCTTGAGGTCCAACTCTTCATCCTCCTCAGCTATCATTACCCGCAGCTGCTTAAAGGGACAGTCATGTGTTGGTGTAAATGGTTTCTTGCACCTAAACCATAATCCTTTCGCCCGCAGTTCTGCAAACTCTTTCGGCGGAAGTCGAGTGAACTGAGAGCGTGTCGTAGGCTGCCCTGACTTCGTCCCTGGAGGCTGTCCACCATCTTTCGCAAAGCTGCCCTCCGAACCCTGTAAGCTGCCACCAATAGCAGTCAACGGGGAACCTGTGTTTGCCCTTAAAAGGCTGCTAGAACGTACCCCAGACGAATGATAATTCAGGCTGCCACTTTCTCCACTTTGGACGGACAGATTATGCTCCACTTTGCGAGCTAATTCCATAGTCATCTCAAGGTTGTTTGGTCGAAGTAATCGAAGCGAGCTTCGAATTGTTTCCTTAAGACCGCTCATATAATATCCCAAATAGTGCTCATTGGACAAACCAAGGACTTGGTTTGCCAATTGGACAAAAAGAATGTTATAATCCTCCACAGTTCCAGCTTGCTTGACTCTAGACAGTCGTTCAAACCGGTTTCTCTGGTATCGGGAATCAAATCTGGCCACCAGGGCTTGTTTGAAATCTTCCCAGCCTATACCGGGTTTGCGTGATCTCAGCCAGGTTACCCAGTAAAGCGCTCCACCTTCCATGGCCACCACAGCGGCAGCCACCTTCTCCGGTAGGGTTTCGTGTAGTTTGAACTATTGCTCCACCCGAGTGATTGATATGAAGCAGAATCTAGGCTTGGAAGAAGAGGGGAAGAAGCCCCCGTGGGTTTACCGAAGGCGGGACGGGCTTGAGCCCACCTTCGTAAGCTGGCTGCGAGGAATTTAATTAATTTTAATTATTCCTTTTATTTTGTTTCCTAATTTATTTTGTTTCCTAATTTATTTTGTTTCCTAGTATGATTTAATTAGGACTTCTATTAATTAGAGGTTTCCTATTTCTATTTAGTTTCCTATTCAGTTTTGGATGTAAGGGTTATATAAACCCCTGCCTAGGCTTATTCAAAGGAGTGATTAATAATATTGGTTTTAGCTATTTAGCTCTGGGCAACGGATCCAGCCGTTGATTATTCTGGGCGACGGGTTACCCCGTTGATTGTTATTTTTCTGTTCTTATCAATTGGTCCGACCTGCCGGATCCCATCCCGCCACAATGACGAGATCTATCAGTGAACATTTGTCAGAGATGAAGCAAACCCTGGAAGCAAACGGCAGGCGGCTGGATGAGATCGTCGCATCCCTTGCGGCGCTGACCAAGGCCCTTGTGCCATCGATCACGACGGAGACACCATCAGACACAGTCATCGGTGCCGCCATCGTAGCGGCAACACACAACGATAGACCTCCGCGCAGGACTCCTCCAACGTTGCTGCCCATGTTTGACAGAAAAGAACCGATTAGGTGGATAGCTAGGGCTGAGCAAAAGTTTGAAATTAATCAAACCCTACCTGAGAGGAAAGTGACAGCAGCTACGGTAGCCATGGAAGGAGCTGCCTTGGACGGGTTGACCTGGTTGAAGGCACAAAAACCGAGCATGACCTGGGAGAAATTTACACAAGCACAGGTGGCCCGATTTTATTCACGGTTCAAAGAAAGGCGATTCAAACGGCTGTTCGGGGTCAAAGAGTTGGGAACCGTAGAGGAATATAATAACCTTTTTGTTCAATTGGCCAGTCAGGTTTCCGAACTGTCCGATGATTATTACTTGGGGTATTTCATGAACAAGCTGAAAAGATCAAGTGGCAGCTTTCCTCAAGATACGGGGCAGCCCCCGGGGACAAATATGAGCCGGTTTCCGGATTTCAACCTTGAGGACAAGGTTTTTTCGAAGAGGGATGGAATTGATATGAAGCAGAATCTAGGCTTGGAAGAAGAGGGGAAGAAGCCCCCGTGGGTTTACCGAAGGCGGGACGGGCTTGAGCCCACCTTCGTAGGCTGGCTGCGAGGAATTTAATTAATTTTAATTATTCCTTTTATTTTGTTTCCTAATTTATTTTGTTTCCTCATTTATTTTGTTTCCTAGTATGATTTAATTAGGACTTCTATTAATTAGAGGTTTCCTATTTCTATTTAGTTTCCTACTCAGTTTTGGATGTAAGGGTTATATAAACCCCTGCCTAGGCTTATTCAAAGGAGTGATTAATAATATTGGTTTTAGCTATTTAGCTCTGGGAAACGGATCCAGCCGTTGATTATTCTGGGCAACGGGTTACCCCGTTGATTGTTATTTTTCTGTTCTTATCAGTGATCCACCCGATCGGGTCTCCCCCATCGAACGCCGGAAGTAAAGTCAGAGTAGGGTTGCGCAGCACCCTGTCGAGGTGCGGCACTGTCATCGCGGCACTGCCGACTCCAACTGCGGCGGCGGCCGGCGAACCAGGCAACACCAACGCCCGAGTCAACGCGGCCAGCGAGGCAGCGATCTCCGCCAGCTTCGCACCCTAATCTTCGAGCGTTTGGTTCATCCGATTCTGCTCGATTGCCATCCGGGTTTGCTCAGCCCCCAGTCGGGCCACTTCCTCTCCCATTCGGATCTGCTTGTTCTCCATCTCTGTCAAGCGTTTGTTCTGAGTTCTGGTCATCTTGGCGGGACCGAATCCGGCATGTCGGACCAATTGATAAGAACAGAAAAATAAAATCAACGGGATGAACCGTTGCCTAGATAATCAACGATAAATAAATACTGTTGCCCAGAGCCAAAAGGCTAAACCAACTTTTATTCCAAGATAACAAGAATGAACCCTAGTGAGGGGTATAAATAGCCTTCTACAAGAAATCCTAATCAAGCCTAAATTAATTAAATCCTAATTAGGCCCATACTAACTCTACTAAGTATTCTACTAATAAAAGGTCCAAAACAAAACATAACATTAACTTAAAATAATAAATAACTATGAGGACAGCCCGTGACCGGCCCACGGAAGTGGGCCCAATCCCGGTCCTGCCCCATGCTCTTCCCGCTTCATATCATAATGGTATCCAGTGAAATACCTAGCGAGTAAATATTCCACTTTTTCATCCCCATAACTATCAAGTCATATCCAACTTTCATGTTTTCACTTGGGAAGTGATTATGGATGTTTTTGCTACTTCATATCATTCTAGCTACGTATCTTAAAAAAATCAACCTGGATACAAACAGGTTAAGTGATCAAAAGAACTACTAGCAATTAAAGAAAACCATAAATATGCTCCACCATCAAAATAAATAATGGAAGTTGATTGCCGAAAGTGAAAATGATCTAACAATCATGGGAGCGTGACAGAGGATCAAAATTGGAATACTTTCTTGCAAATATTGGTTTTTGCACCCCATCATTTCATACTGCGTATGACATTATACCACAGAGCACTCTGTAGTGGGTGATTTCCATTAGATTTTAGCCACATTCGTTAGACTTTGCACTTCCAAATCTACCTTAATGTTTGACTTAGCATCCCACTCTTAGGTGCCAGATTTCCTTTTTATTACAAAATGTTTTGTGAATGAATCAAGTGCAAAACCCACGGGCCACTTACAGTTTTTATGGGCTCCTCAGGACGGCCAGTAGCACAGTCGATAACTGTATGGATCCCAACCAATGTAGCCGGTATTGTCTCTGGTTTGCTCAAGTCTGCCTGATCACAACAACCACTGCTCTAACTAACTTCAAGATGGTGCAGATGAAGAGTAATTTCGTCACACATAAATGTCTATCTAGGGGTGGGTACGCATAGTTAGGTAACTGAGCGAACCAAAATCCAAAATTGGATACGAGCTAAATACAGAGCAAGTGTTTTGGTAGGTCCGTTTAGTTTTTTGTAATTGCAGATACATTTTTTACAAAAACTTTATTTCATTAATATTTTAGAAAAAATTAAATAAAAAAACATTTAATGTTTTTAGTTTTCTTAGATTATCCTTGACAATAGTGATAAATATATCAATTTTAATGATATTAATGGTATTGATTGATAACATGAGATTATAATTACCTTTTTTCTTGGAAATGAACTGTTTTTTCCAAATTTGAAAACAAAACACAGTAATTGCCTCTTATGGATGTGCTTGAGTACATGCTTGAAGAAAACCGTTGAAGGTTTGGTGTGGTAAAAAAAATCTCCGTTTTAGATTTTCTTTCCAATTCTTTTTAAGGAAAATAAAAATTAGTGCCGTCGATATTGTTTTTTTAGTTTGTCCAAGACTTTGTAATTTCACTTTGATTATGGTGAGCCTTCCGAATAGGAAAAACAATGGGTGCCTTAAAGAGAGTGATGAAGGGTAAAGAGCTCACTCACATTGACAACAGTGGCACCCCAGTGACGGAGGAAGTCAGCAGGAGTAGGCCTAGCCCGAACGAGGCACCTGACGTCATAGCCCTCATCCAGAGCTCTCCTCACAATCTGCCTTCCTAGGGTTCCGGTGGCGCCCACAACCATGATGCTCGTGGGTCTCACCGGAGTCCCAGGAGGCATGTGAAGAAGATTCCTCTGGGAATCGCACACAATTCTGCTCACCCTACGGTTTCTGCCTGAATTAAACAGGGCGCAGGTCTTCACTCCAAGCAACAGAATATAGGAACAGTGAGAGGAGAGCGGCGGGCGTACCTCTTGAAGAAGAATGAGGCGAAGGCATCTCGCGCCTGGAGTGTTTGGGGCAGTAAGTGCTGCTGAGTGGGGCGGCGGCATGGAGAGGGGATGCCATCACGCCGGTCCGGTCACGACGTTTATGAGCTGTCTAGGTGAAGACGTGTGGATTGAAGAAGCGAGGGAGGAGGAACAACAGATGTGAAAGTTGCCACGTCCCCGCATATGCAATACCAGCTACATCAATCATGGACAGTGCCTAGGGATGGGCACGGTCCCCGTCCAATATTTTATCGAACTCCTACTAGTACCCACACCTATTCAAACGATTCAGCTCCATCTAAAATCTTTTCATTTTCAAACGGGACTGTATCATCATGCCATATTGTCATACATGTATCAAACAATTTCACTTTTTTTTAAGTGTTTAAGAAAAAATTAAAGTTTAGTCATCTTCCAAAAATCCACACAATTTGTCAATTTCATATTACATGATTAATACTACCTTTGTCCCTTAATTAAAGTCACATTTGACCCTTTAAGTTAAACTTGTTAAACTTTGACCGCTTATTACTCAAAAATAATAATGTTTTATCATTTTTTTCGGGGTTGAAATTAATTATTTGTGCATTGACATCTACACTCGAGCGTATAAACTGACGTGTGATCCAACATGTACAAGTAACATTTTTAATCAATCATAGGGTGAAAGACTTCATGTGAGGTGTCTCCAATTAGAATTCTTAACATGAGATTTAATGAAATCCTACTAAATCTATCTAAGAGAGTGTCCCCAGTATAGATTCTGAAGGATTTTAATGGAGTTTAGAATTTCGTCAGAATTTAGATATCTCCGATTTGAATTTTTGTGGAACCTATGAAAATGGTGTTCTCAAATATTCCATAAATTTCCACTATTACTTGTCTGGATGAATTTTAATTGAATTTAATTGATTTTGGCTGATTCCTACATACAAAATATTTCACCCTTTGGATTCCAAGATCCATTGTCTTTTGAAATAAGAAATTGTCCTAAATATGTCTAAAACATAGATAAAAACCCAATGTAGAAATTAATACTATCGTATGTTTTATTCCTATTATGGGAGTCATTTGTTCCTATTCTGAGTTTTCGCCATTTCCATAAAGTCCATAAAACCACTGCTTCATCATCGCTCTCTCTTGCTCTTATCTATCCAACAAACACCTATTGTTGGTGTTGTCTGCCAGATGATTCCTCGGGGTACTACTACTACTACTTCTTCTTCCTCTTCCTCCTCTTCCTCTTCCTCTTCCTCTTCCTCCTCCTCTTCTTCTTCCTCTGCTTCTTCTTCCTCTGCTTCTCCTCCTCCTCCTCCGGTAATGTCCAAGATTATCAGGCTGTTCTCTCATTTTGTTCACTCTGCGGTTGATTTTTTTTATTGGAAATTTCACCTTCCTCTTCTTTTTTTCGTTTAGTTGGAAAAAACATTCTGACTCTCCTCATCTTCCCTCTTTTGATTGGTACATTCATCGTCAACACCAATTTTAGAGTTTCGGGTGTTCTTCGTACTGCTCTTCCTCCGCCAACTTCTCTTCTTGCTCTTTTTATTCTTCTTGTTTACTGTTTTTTAAAAATGTCACGTTTGTTCTCAAGATGACATTTACAGATGTAAAGAACATGGAAGACACTCCCACCTCTTTCACTCTTTTAAAAATGCCATGTTTGTTCTGAAGAACAAGATGGAGATAAGAAGGAAAAGTAGAAGAAGAAGTTTACTGGGCATGTAACAAGTCCTTCATAGTGGCTAACACTCATCACAACCAATGAACACACTTTTGTTATAGTCGACATTCATTGCAGGGTTAGCAGTTCACGAGCTGAAGAAGAGAGTTTTGCAGGGTAATTTTAGCATTCCAACCCACTTTTAGTCCTATCGCATCGAGCGGAAAAGTAGTAGTCCTATAGTGTCACTTTTCCCATGTTTTGGTCCCATTGGGGATTTTTCTCTTCTATAACCCATCAAAGCTATAGTAGGGAACACTCTTATAAAGCTCTCAACATTTTTACTAATATACTCCACATTAGGGCTGTGCAAAATGGTTTGATTTAATCAAATCAAACCGAAAATTGAAAGTTTGGTTTGATTTGAGTTTATTTAAGTAAACCGTTTGGTAACAATTTTCTCAGACCGAATGATTTGGTTTGGTTTGGTTTAAAACCAAAAAATCGTAAACCGAATCGAACACCAAACAATTTTGTGATATAATATAAATACTTTGTATTTATCTTCATTCTTCATCTTTATGATATAAATAAATGATTTAGATATGAAAAACATATGTTTAGCATACACCGATTTAACTTCTACAATTTTCATACATTCATATGACAAATTAGCTAAAACGACATATTTGCATTTGTTATAGTTTATACTCTACCTGTTTGGAAAGATGTTTGACGATACATTTATATTTTTTTACATGATTAATTTGAATAAAATTGTAAAATTTACAACATTTGTACCACCAACATTTACTTTTCTAACTTTTATTTCCTTTTAGATTTAATTTAAATAGTGATGAAGTATATGGCCCGGGAACCCCCGGTCCACGGACTCCTACTACTCTAGCACAGGCCCAACAAGCCCAAGAAGCACAAGAGGCCCAAAACATAGCAGCCCAAGCTCAAAGGAGCCCAAGGTACGCTCCCGGGAGTTTCAAGTGGGGGACTACGTCCTCTGACGAAGGGAGGCCAGTCAACCCACCGAAGGGGGTAAAATGGCACCCAAATTTGAAGGCCCCTACATCGTCACAACCGTCATCAAACCGGGAACCTACAAACTGAGATGCCCCAATGGAACCGAAGTCCCTAGACATTGGAATGTACATCACCTAGTCAAATTCTATCAATGACATATGAGCGGCCGAGCCCTCATCATCAATGTATTTCATCAAACGGCCCAAGGACCCCTATTCTTCAGAAGAAAAAAACGTGTTCAAACGTGAAGTACCAAGTACGGAAGACATATGAGTGCCCAATCCCTCTTCACTAACCTATATGAGTGATCAACGGCCCAAGGCCCCTTCCTCTCATGGGGGGTGAATAAAATATAACATCATCAATCAAGGTATCAAGTACCAAGAGTGCGGGATACACCCACCACTCTTAAAAACACCAAGTGTTTTTATGTAAGCTGTTCCCCTAGAGGGCGCCCCCATGCATACATTGTTTAATTCATACTCATACATACATACAAAAAAACGGGAGGTACAATACCCCTCGGCCCCGGCAGGTACCAAGTGCCCCCGGCTATTTGTGCTCCACACACAAATAAAACTCTTACCTGAAACGCTTTCCACGCCATCCCCCAAGGGGAGGCAGGCAACGGACCATGTCCCGGGCCCAGGATTCGACTTTCATAAACGAAACACTCCCCTCGCTATCCCCCAAGGGGAAGCAGGCAACAGACCATGTCTCGGACTGAGGGGACGACTTTCAAAACCGAGGCGCTTTCCGCGCTATCACCCAAAGGGAAGCAGGCAACAGACGATGTCTCGGGCCGAGGAAACGAACCTCAAACCCTTCAGGATCTCGGAAGGTCAATCCCGAAGGGGGAGCCAACGGTTTATTCTGTTGCCTCCCATATAGGCCAAGCCTTTCCTAGAAACCAAGTTTCTTGATGCCCCTCCTACAACGTTTAAAAAAACAGAGAGAAAGAGAATGTGTAGGGGGAAGGAACTCCCTAGATATTATGCTCCCGGAGGCTCTTCTACAAGAACAATGCCACAAGATTATTTCCCCGAAGGCTCCTTGTTCAAAGATTGGACGACTCCCCACATCAAAGTCACTTGCTCGAAGGGATCAAGGTCCTAATTTACAGCGAAGGGAAAGTTCTCTAAGTTCAAATCAATCTCGATAGGAACAACCGGAGGCATTCCCTGGGTGCAATAAGGATCGGTGAACAATCTCAAGAATTTCCTAAGGCCACAGCAAGGAGGTTCACTACTTCGGGAGGCTCTCTAGGCCCACCACATCCGAGGGCTTACCACAAAGTGGACACCCCTCGGCTATACTGATCATTATGTCACTCAACTGGCCCTACGTACCGAAGGCATGGCGGCTATTTTCCTTGGAAAAATCCTAAGTCCATATACATGAGGCCTCTGGCAATTCTACCCCACAACCGAAGGCTGTGACCAAATTTTCCTTATATACAAGCTAGAGTCTAGCATAAATGCTTGTTTGTGTGAAGACTCATGTGTTTCCTTGTTTGTATCGAGGGCTCCCGGGTACACTCAAGCTTCTAACTTAGGAAATTTTCTAAGTCCACAACTATCAAGCCCCTGGAGGTATCACTGCAAGCCGGAAGCACCGTCATACTATTCAGCATGGGTTACTAGCTGCGCGTGGCGAGTGGTATGGAAACAAGGGAATTATTGGGCCCGCTTCTCCCGAGGGCCAGCCTTGACATCTATGGGGACCGTCTTAGAAACTTCCTAAGTACACGAAGGGAACCCCTCAGCCAAGCGGGAGTCATCGGAGGGCTTATCCCCAAAAGAACTGCAAATACTTGTCAAATTTTCTATGTCCAAAAATTTTGGTCCCTCGGGAAGAAGGCATCCATACGAATGGAAGAAAGCATACACAAAAACACTAGAAGGGGGAGGTATTCAAACAACAACTCCGAGGGCATATGACTGGGGGCACTTGGTATGTCCTATTTGAAAATTTTCTAAGTCCACAAATGCTCTGCCCCCAGACATTCTTTAAGAAAGACAAAACCATGCATTCATACACAAAGGCTAAGGGACGAAGGCATGCATTCAAATTCAAAGGAAGAAGGCATGTATGGACGAAGGCATTCATTCAACAAATAGCTCGAAGGCATCAACAACACGAAGGCTTAAGAAACAAACAAATGCATTCGTTCATCAGCAAAAATATTTCAAAGTACAAAAGATGTTTGGTTTACAATACATGGCCAAAGCTAAAGGCCTACAGACTATTACAAAGTTATACTTACAAGAATTTCTAAGTTTGGGCTTCTTCAACTACGTCTTCCTTCGGCTTAGAGGCTGCGTCGTCTTCGGGCTCTTCATCGTCATCACATCCAGCCAACTCAGAGTCCTCCAACAACTCCCTTTCTTCACCCTCGAGAAGAGGAATCCTGACGTCTGGCTGGAGGGGAGGGAGGCCGTACACTTCGGGTTTGAAATCCTTTGGATCGATGCCGTAGTGCCGGGCAAGCTTTCTGTAGATGTTGGCCTGGGTGAAGTATTCACCACCTTCATAGTAGCTCATGCCCTTCCGGGCCAACCATAAGGCGTCGGGGCCTGCCACCCATTCTTCAACAGCCTCCGGTACAATCGAGGCCACCCATTCTTTATGGTCCTCGGCTCTCCAACCCCCGGTCTTGAAAGCCTCAATGGCGTCCTTGGCAGACCCAGCAATTGCCTCCCTCCTCGCCTCCTCGACCTTCTCAGCAGCAGCCTTAGCAGCAACAACGGCAAGCTCCTCAACCTCGGCCTTGCCCTCGGCTTTACCCTCCCTTCGGGCATCCTCCAACCTCTGCTCCACCTTCCGGAGGGTTTCTTCTAAAGCCGCCATCTTCCTAATGGCCTCAGTATTGGTCGCGACGAGCTTCCTCAGAGCCTCGTCTGACTCCGCCTTCTGAAGGCGCAACTGTTCTGCCATTCGGATATGTTCTCCGAGGGCTACACTGGCCTGCAAACGTGCAAAACAAAACAAAGGATCAAACCACTACACTAAGGAAAGACTAAGGACAAATGACTAAGGGAAGGAGAAATAGTGAGACTTACAGTTACCGAGGCCAGCAGAAGCTTGGAATCAAGGGCCACATCGTCGTACCGGCCGAGGGTCGATCTGTCCAGTGGAGGAATGGCCCCATTCAAGAACTCCTTCGGATCCAGGGTGCCATGCATGATGGCAGTCCCCTTCTTGATGGAGAACTGGATATTCTCCCAGGGCCATGGCTCGTCTCCTATCTGATCCGGAAGGGGAGCAGTAACAACCACCACCGGAGTGCCGGAGGATGAATGGCCCTCGAACACAACCACCGGCGCCCCTTTTTCGCCAGTGGCCTTCTTAGCCCTTTTGCCGGGGGCCGCCGTGCCTTTCCCGGGGGCCTTCCTCTTGGCCGTCTCGGTTTGCAAAGTTCCGGTCTCAGCGCCAGCAGCGGCACTAGTGTTCTTAGAGGGCCCCTCGCCCCCTGGTCCTTCACGACTTCATCCCTCGGGAAGAAATCTTCAACAGGCCTCTGTTATGAGGCCCCCCCTCCTTCTTTTTCTTCGGTTCCTTGGCCAGCTGCTTCTTTAGCTTCGCAAAGTTCTTTGCGTCCATTTCTACACCTGAGGAAAGAAGGAAGACATACAAAGTTAAGCCACGCATCAAGAAACACAAAAAATCCTAAGTACATAACCAGGAGCCCTCGGCAATCACCTTTGGCACTCTCGTAGACCCTGTCTATCGGGGGGTACTTATTGCCAGCCTCCCCCACCAAGCGGAACCGCCGGAAGCCTAGCCGAAGAAGCTCCTCCGGAAGAGTGGCGTCCTTGATTGTCTTTAGCTTGTCAGGCCCCTCCGGCTTCTCTGCTAACTTCCTCCAATTCTTCGCAAGGGTTGCGCTGCCAACCTTCGGGTGCCTTTTGAAGTTGTCCCGAAGAGGGGCGGCAAACGGATTCTCTGCCATCCGAATATAGCAGAACTTATCTTTCCATCCCTTGTGAGACGAAGGGATTTCGGAGAACAACCTGAACTCGGGGGCCTGTTGCAAGTTAGCGAAGCCTCCGGCATTAGAGTGACCCCCCGGCATAAGTTGAAAGAAAGGAAGAATTGGTCCAACATGGCAACATGGGCTCTACTCCCCTCTCCTGGCACAACGACAGAAAGCCCGCCAGATATGAGTGGCTATTAGGAGTTAGCTGGCACGGGGCGAGTTTTATGAATCGGAGGTATTCAAGGATGAAGGGGTGAATGGGGAAGCGAAGGCCCAATTCCGCGGACAAGATGTGTACAACAAAACAGCCTTCAGGTGCGTGCAGTAACACATCATTTGTCCCCGGCTCCACCACCCGCGCTGAAGGCCCGACGAAGAATTGTGTCGCCATATACTCCGCATGTGTAGCCTTAGTCTTCACCTCTAAAGAAGCTGTGTTGAGGTAGGAGTGCCCTTCAGGTATTCCGACGGGTTGGCCCGCATCGACGGCAGCCTGTTTTCTCTTCTTGGGTGTTGCCCTCACCATCTTTTTCTTCTTACCCGAAGCCACATTGAGAGTTTCCGGGTCGAGGGGCCTAGAGCTTCCGGCCTCAGCGTCATTGCGAGGGGGCAGCACAGCAACCGTTACTCTCAGCCTCTCCTTCTCCTCCTCCTCCTCGGCCACTTGGACGGCGAGGGCAAGTTCTTCATCCTCGACGACTTGTTCAAATTCTTCTGCTTCGGCCTCGTCCCAGAGGTTGCCCTGGATCTCCTCAGCCACATCGGAGTCGTTGTTCATCGAGGGTTGCTCGCTGGAAGATTCCACATCGGAGATGCTTTCTGACGCAACCGAAAGCTCCCTCGAGATGTCTTGTGAGTCGTTTTGTGGTGACATTTTTTCCGAATGAGTGTCGAAGGGTTTAGAGGAAGAAAGCTATTCAAATGATCTAGCCGAAGGCTCCTAAGGTCTCTAACACGAGATCTAAGGGACGGAAAGCAAAATATACTAAGGAAGCAGAACAGGGGAAGAACTGACCTTAAAAAATAAAGTTTGATCGAAGGAACTTGTTTCTCTCTCTAGAAAATTTGGCAGAGCTCCGCTATCACTCAAATTCGCGCAAAGGAAATGGGGTTTGGCCTTGGGGTATTTATAGGCTCCCTGCCTCGAAAGATGGGCCTCGGTTTGAAAGCCCATCATTACGGGCCGCTGACTTAGCCAATGGGTGGCACCCGCCCCCTTCGACCAACAAGCGCATGCCACGTGGAACCCTCCTCCAACGGTCATGTCCCAACGACTATATTTCGAAGAACACATTGTGCCACCGGAGAAACCCTCCGGCACCCACATATTACCGCCTTCGGTGGTCAACTATCACCAAATGCCTTCGAACAGCAGCAACAATGCAACATGAGCCTTCAGCTTATCAATGTTGACACTCCCCAGCACTGAGACCCCTCGGGATCATATCCACACACCGTAACTCCTTCAGCCCGAACTTATCTTCGGTCTAAAGGAGTGGGGGACTGGGAAACCCCTCAGGGAAACTATAAACGAAGATGACTTTTACAAAAACAACACATGTAGCCTGCGGGCAAATATCAACACAATCCCCTCGGGTGCATCCTATCACAACACCCCCCGGAAAAAACGAAAATGTCAAAATTTCCACAAATCACTTGCAATGACAAAGCAGCATTCACCACAACACATACAGGCAACACATCTACATTTCCCTCAGAAAGCCCTCGACATGTGGGGGACTGAGGGAATGCCTTCGGCAAAAGCAAAGGGACCGGTTAAAGGGGCCTACAAAACGAGGAAGCCTTCGGGTGAATCACCACAATTACTCATTTTCCCTCAAGTACCTTTCGGCAAAAGGAGTGGGGGACTCCTAATGGTGTATATGGTCCGGGAACCCCCGGCCCACAGACTCCTACTACTCTAGCACAGGCCCAACAAGCCCAAGAAGCACAAGAGGCCCAAAACATAGCAGCCCAAGCTCAAAGGAGCCCAAGGTGCGCCCAGAGTAGCCTTCGGCAATATGGCCGAAGGCTCCAGAACTCACAGGGCAGCCAGATTTTGAGCATTCAAAGCTACTGGGAGAAAATGGCAGAAGACAGGAGCCTTCGGCATTTTCGTACCTTCGGCATCAGGGAAGCCTTCGGCTGTACAGTGCCCTCGGCTACATAGAGCCCTCGGCCGCGGGGGGAGCCCTCGGCCCACAGCTCAATCATCGAAGATTCCTTTTGGAGACAAACAACCACCGCATTTAATGCGGCGTCACATCCACCCACCGCATTCAATGCGATGCACATGCGAATGCCAGTGCCACCCAATTGAGGTGACCCTTCGGCCGTTAGATTGCTGACACGTGCACTCTCATCGCATTTATTGCTGCTATAAATAGCAGCCCCTATTCCTCTTGTAAAGGATCCGATACCAGAACATTTCGAGTTCATTACTACAATCGCCTCTCTCTCCCCTACTTGTTTGCTCTGACTTCTCTCTAGGTTGTTTCCGTAATAACCCCTCGGATAAGCTACCCCCGGGTACACTTTCCATCAAATAGTAAATACAAGAATATGAGATGGACTATCATTTTCAGTTTCTATTTTTAAAATATAGAACGTGATAAAATAACATATTCTTTCCGTCCCACTACCAATGGACAAGAGGTAGTGACACACAAATCAATAAAAAATGGTTTATGTGATTGATATTGAATTGGTAAAGTAAGAAAAACATAAGAATGCTTTAAAATCACACAAACTTTTCTAATTTTGATATATGGCAATCTTAGTACGATGGACCGAAAAGGTAAAATGAGACAATCTTAGCGGGACGAAGGGAGTAATAAACACAAGGAATCGAATCAAATTGAAGTAAAATAAATCTAGTAATTTTCACTTTGGTAAACCGAACTTCAAACCAGACCAAATCGAAACTAAATAGAAACACAAACAATTCCATGGTACAATAAACCAAATGGAAACCTAAGAATACCTAACAATAAACCGAACTGGGGCTCCTTGCTACATAGATCCGAATCCGGACCTAATCCCTTAACCGAACTGGGGAAAGCCTTTAGCTCCTCTGGTTTTACTTTGACTTTCTCTCCGGTAACCCATACGTCAGAGTTAACAACGAAGGCTAAAAACGAACTGGCTTCGCTTCCCCCCGGTCCGCTGTCTCCTCTCCCGTTTTGCTTTCTATGCTGTGGAAGTGTAAGGTAATAAAACTCCATCTTTTCCATTTCGATTTTCCGTACTTTCCCCTACGCCAACAATCATCGGTTCACACATTATATCAAGTCATTATCATCGACAACAAGTCGGCTCCCTTCATTCATCCTTAATATAATACTACGTATATTTCATTGATATTGCTTAAGTTGTTCTATCCTCACCATTGCTATACTTTACAGAATCTTTGCGGTTATATTATCTTAGCTTTTGTGGCTGATAAATTGATTATAATTACATTAATAATTAATTTGGGATTAAGCTTCCTCTTGATTAAGCTTATATCAATTTAGGAGATTGAGTACTTCGAGCCAATGCAGGCTTTGCATTATCATTGTTAGAACTTCGAACCTTGTAGTACGTTACTACGTGCGCTTTGACCCTCGTTTGGTTCAAAAGAAGTGAAGAAAACTGAATATTTACATGGATGATATGTTTTGCTCAATGGAGGAAGCTACGATGGATTTCATTTTAGAGAAATACCTAAAGATAATATACAACAACATTACCCTAGTTCTGCAAAGGCTCCCACCTACAGTGGGGTAAGGGGGCGGATGTCCGCAACCGTACCCCTGTAAAAGCACAAAGAGACTTTTCGGATGACCCATGAATACCTCAGTCCGATTAGTCCATTTATTCATGTATTCATTTTTTGTACTTAAAATACAGAAGTCTGTCTATAACAATAATAATGTATAACAATCTTGAAAAAAGCAAATTCAAGTAAAACCACACCTCCAAAATATTCCAAATTGAGGTAGTGATATATGATGTGTGTGGAAGAGACCACAATTTGTAGACTTTCCTGCCCTCCCTCATATCCCCACCCAAAAAAACCGAGCACACATCATCCTCCATTTTCCTTCCCTTCCCTGCGAAGCCCTCCAACCTAACAAGAGCTAATTGCTTTGTTGCTACTTAATTATTTATGAGGAATGACATTTCACCATAAAGTTGATTTTGTTGTGGTACTATTCTGAACTTGCGGTCTCATATGACACGTTTCATGCAACTGGTACTGAGATTCTTTATTTTGCATTTCACTTCTTGGGCTCCTCTTTTGTTGGACGCTGTGTGTGATGAGCTAAATGAGACTGTATTGCATCTCATGGTTGGATTGTGTTAAGGCTATGCTTGGAGTTCGGAAAATTGTAGGAAAGGGAAACATTAATGAGATTTTTCTAATGTTCAGTCTTACTTGGTCTGTGTATGATAATACTTAATACTTCCTCTGTTCGGTTTTAAATGCAACATCCAAGATGGCATGGGAATTAAGAAACTTAGATAAAGTGTTGTTTCTTCCCATTCTACCCTCAATTGCTATTATTATTGCAACATGTACTGTCAGGCTATCTATACCATTTTTCTTTCTGCAAGAGTCTATCTACGGACTATGGTGCTCCTTCTCTTTCAGATCTTCCTGCCAAATGAGTTAGAAGTGTATAATAAAGCTCTCCACACACAAAATCTTATGGTGGTTTATCAACAAAGTCGCGTTCCAACTTCATCGACTATAATGATTTTCTCCATCTTTGATTCTCTGTGATATAGCCCTGCCAATTTCTCTTAAAGTGGTTGTCGAGTATCTGGAAAAACATAATTTGCGTTGCCTCTAGTCCGATCATGAAAGGAAGCTGCTGGTGCAAACGAATTTGCATCTTTCGATGTTGCTGGTTAATCTTTATACACCGCTTAAAAGCAAAACAAAAATCATATTTCCAAAAAGGAAGAAGATTTGGAGTGGAAAGAAATTAAAGAAACAAATGATAGTTGGTCACATCACATGGCATGGGAATTAAGAAACTTAGATAAAGTGTTGTTTCTTCCCATTCTACCCTCAATTGCTATTATTATTGCAACATGTACTGTCAGGCTATCTATACCATTTTTCTTTCTGCAAGAGTCTATCTACGGACTATGGTGCTCCTTCTCTTTCAGATCTTCCTGCCAAATGAGTTAGAAGTGTATAATAAAGCTCTCCACACACAAAATCTTATGGTGGTTTATCAACAAAGTCGCATTCCAACTTCATCGACTATAATGATTTTCTCCATCTTTGATTCTCTGTGATATAGCCCTGCCAATTTCTCTTAAAGTGGTTGTCGAGTATCTGGAAAAACATAATTTGCGTTGCCTCTAGTCCGATCATGAAAGGAAGCTGCTGGTGCAAACGAATTTGCATCTTTCGATGTTGCTGGTTAATCTTTATACACCGCTTAAAAGCAAAACAAAAATCATATTTCCAAAAAGGAAGAAGATTTGGAGTGGAAAGAAATTAAAGAAACAAATGATAGTTGGTCACATCACATGGAAGAACAAGAAAGAGATTTTACACAGAATATAACCCATAAGAGAAAAGTGGAAGAAGAGGAGAGAGATGAGAGGTTACTAATGGCGTGGCTTACGATAAAATCATTTGTTAGGTGAGAAGATTAATTTGGGTGGATATTGATTGATATTAAAAGGCTGTGAGTAGGGGTCTTGTAGTCATTTTGGCTATTTTTTCTTACCAAAAATAGAATGTTGCAATTATTTTAAAACTGCCGAATAAGGGAAGTGTTGCAATTTTTAAAGAACGGAGGAAGTACTATTTAAACAGAACAAGCTTCAACAATTATCTTAAAGAGTTGATTAGTTTCAAACATTTGTTATAATTCCCATTTTTCTTTCCTTCCAAATATCTTCCCTATTTTCCTTCCCTAGCGTTTCTCGAGTTCCAAATGGATCCTAAATGTTTCATATTTTTCCCCAGATGGATCAACAAATAGCAGTTTCTTATAAAGCCAGGGAATATGGGGCAACTACTGAAAGCAAGACACCATCAGTTCTTGGAGTTTCTAAAAGCATTACAATGCAGGAGGAGAGTGGCCCCCCCAGTAGTGAAGCTTCTAAGATTTGCGGTTCTAAAAGAACCATTCCGGATCGTCCTGTAAGCAGCAGTAATTCTGGAAACAGGCATCTGGTGTATGTCCGAAGAAGACCTGAAATGCAGATGAAGGAATCTAGTGTTGGTGTACCAGAAACTATAGAAATCCCAAAGCCTTCAGTTGTTTCTTCTTCTTCTTCTTCTGAGAAGTGCAATACTTTTTCATCTAATTTTGGTAATGCACATTCGTTGGATACTACTAAGAGAGCGAAACTTAAACAGTGGGAAGAGCGGTGTTGCCAGTTGCAGAATGTCTTAAATAGTTTGGATCAATCAAAGCAAGAGGATTACATCCAGAGTATGTCCTCTCGACACCCAATCAGCTTCAACTTCTAAGTGTCTGCTTGTGGAGATGGTTTTAGAGGGGTTGACTGAAGGGCTTAGTCTACATAAAGGGCAGCCTGGTGCACGAAGGCATCCCCGCAAGGTGAGGGTCCGGGGAAGGGTCCCACCACAAGGGTGTATAAGGGGCAAATCTTCCCCCGTCAAATTTTGACAAGAGGCCGCTCCCAAGACTTAACCCGTGACCGAGGTCATACAACAACACCTTAACCGGTGCGTCCGTTCAGGGCTTAGTCTACATATTGTTAAATATTCAATATATTATTAGTATTGAAAAGTTAACATAGTATGTGGCCAAACAAAAACTGGATCACCTTTTCCCCCATTGTTAAAAACATTTTATTTATCAAGATATAGACTAAGCCTCTGAAGCTTGTCCCTCCAAAATTATCCATCCAAACAGATACTTAATGTTGATATTTGGCATTATTTTGGCTAATTCTTAGCCATGCCTTTGTTTTTTCAATTCAATCTTTTCTTGGCCAGTGCTTAGATCTCTATCTTCAGTTGAGCTCAGTAAACATGCTGTGGAACTGGAAAAGAGGTCAATACAGCTTGCATTTGAGGAAGGTAATCCAAACACTTATGTTTGCTTTTTATCACGTCCCTATTTTTTCCTGTTATTTCTACTTAGATCCTTAGCCGACCCCAAAATCTTTTGGGAATAAGGCTTGGATGTTGATGTATTCCCACTTAGATCCCTAGTGAAAAAAGTTAAAACCACATTTAAATCGGAGAATTTTATCTGTGAATTTTCACTACTCACTTCAAAAGGATAGGCAACTGATACGAGACTCAATACACCACCCCAGAGGGCCACTAATCTTAAGTTAGCCCAAACAGGTGTGGGGTGGGTGTCTCACATACCACCATCAGACCATAGCCCGATACCATGTTATCTAACTCACTTAAAAAAAGGAATCTTAGCAGGAAGGATCTCTCTCTCTCTCTCTCTCTCACACACACACACACACACACTAGACTCAAATCCGACTCCAGATGTGGGATAATCAATAGTCGATAACCGCTCTAATAAGAAGTGAATGTAAGGATGTGATTAAGTGAGTGTATTTGTTTTTCCCAGTAAAATCCGTAATGTGCTATAAGTTGTGATTAAGGAGACAAATTATGATATGTATGTATTAGTAATTATTGGTATTAAATTGAGTTCTGTTGCTCAACCTGGGTCAGGAAAAGAGATGCGATGGGTCAAAGTGTTGGATGTCATGGGGAAAGATTGGAAATCCAGTGCTTGTTAAATACTTCACCGATAAAAGACTGAACGAGAAAGTTGTAGGAAATATCCAACTGTATTGATGATTTAGTTTTTTAAAGCCAAAGGTTGTGTGCATAGGGCAAGTCTGGTTTTAACGTCAAACAGTCGAAGTAAATAATGTCTGTGTTATAAGTTTTTTATTATCTGACTGCCAGGCTGATCTGTAGCATTTAACACACACTTGCTTAATATAAATATACACGACGGAGTAATTTTTGTTTCATTTTGTAATCTGATGGACTAATGTGTATATTCTTTTGTAGCATGTACAATAATAGTTGAATCTCTTGTGAACTGGACTAATGTGAAAACTTGTAATTTATCTTTTAAAAATAAAATAAAATAAATTCAAATTTAGAAATAAATTCTGAAAATTTTAAAATGTACAAACAAATAGAAATTTAAAACTAAAAAACAAAACTGAAAAAAATCGAATTAGTCAAAAATATATGGTACGATTTTGTAATGCGGTTTTTTAAAACAATTTATATAATTCATATAAAAAAAATTTAAAAAACGAATTTGTGATGAAATATAAAATTAAAAGAAAATATAAAATATAAAAAATGTAATTATTAGAAAAATTTATTGAAATTCAAAAACTGTAAAATGAAAAAAAAACTAAATGGTACTAAGAAAAATTTAGGAAAACTAAAAAAAGGTGTAGACAAAATTTATAATAATAGTTATAGAAGTTTATTGTTATTTTTTTAGACTAATTTTTTTATTGTTACTTTTTTGTTGCCCCATTGTTTCATTTTGTTGATAACTCTGATTTGTTTTTTATTGTTTTTTATTGTTTCTTTATGTTCTATGTATTTGTTGACATTTAAAAAGTCCAATTTATCAATTTTGTTGATACACACTATACTATGTATGTAGTCTATATTTCAAAGATGTAACAACTATAAATAGAAATGTAAATAAACAACAAACATCAGAATTTTCAACAAGAAACATAATACAACAAAAAACAACAAGATGAAACAAAAAGCAACACATATGGTACAACAAAAAGAAACAAAATATAATTTGAGAAGTAATCTTGGCCATTAAAATGAAAAAATGAGTGGATCTGATCATTTTTAAAGGAAAAATTCAGTGTCAAAAGTGATAAATATGCATGACTACGAAGGAAAAGTGCATTAGACTGACAAAAAAGTGCATCACTTTTTGGGAAAAACATAAAAAGTATAGAAATAGTTTGTGATATTTTTTTTGAAGGTGAATGTGCATCCTTACATACCGCATATGCACTTTTACTATTATGTATCACATTTTGGTTTATCGTGAGTTTTGATCTCTACCATCCATTTTTAAGTAATCAAGGGCTTAGATCAATTATCACTTTTCATGAGAAAACCTGTTTGTATTAGAACTCACCCCTATATATATGTATAGCTATTACATGGGGAGGGTTCTAGTGAGAACCACTCTTAGAATGAGAACCCTTTTTAAAATGAGAACTTCTGATCTCCATCATTTTATTTTACAATCAATGGCAAATAATGACAATGTGACATTTTTGTAATTATTCAGGATTAATTACAAAAAAGCCTCATTGGAATTTAGGGTAATTATGAATGTGACACCATGTGAATCTTAATCAATGATTAGGGGTGGGATAGGTCCGGTCTGGGTCGGTTTTTGCTAAACCCGGAAATTACCCGGACGGTTTCGGGTTATGATAATTAGGGACCGAAACAAAGCCCATTGTATTCGGTCTGAGTCGGGTTTTTGGTAGCTCGGGTTCGGGTTGGGCCGGTTAAAGCCCGAACGTGAAATATCTCATTGTTCTTTTATATTTTAACACCTATTTTCAAATAAAATTAATCAAAAGTACAAACCGCAAATAATAACACAAATATTAGTCTCCAATATCACCAACCATTCAAATCCAAAGAAGATAATTATCTTAATATTTTATTTCAGATGCATATGAATAAATAATATAGGTTTCTTAAGAATATTACGAAATAAAATTTATAGATAAAAATGTGACTAGAGTTACTATAAATATATTTTCATGGTCTTTACGCTAAACAAAATGAACATAATTGTAATCACTAAAAGTTACTAAATCATTTTTTTATCCACCGTGATTATAATCATATATTAGGAAATATCTATAAATTTATATTCATATATTATATTAATTTTATATTAAAACTAATTGTTTCGGGTTTTTATCGGTCCGGGTCGGGTTATAGATTTTAAGGCTCGAAAATGAGCTCGGAATTTCGGGTTCGGTCCGGATTTTTTTAAATTCGGGCCGGTTAAAAAGAAAAAACCCGGACCGGGATCATAATTCGGGTCGGTCCAGGGTTGGTTTCCGGGTCTCGGTTTGGTTTTTCCCACCCCTATCAATGATTGCAATAAATGAAAGGTACAGATTAAAAGTTCTTATTTTAGGAGAGGTTCTCACTAGAACCCTCCCGCTATTGCGTATGACTATATGTTGATACATATTGTGTTAGCTTAAGGATGTGTTACTCCCTCCGTCCCACTAACAATGAGAGAAGATGGAGTGGCACACAAACTAATAAAAAGTGGTTTATGTGATTGATATCGAATTGATAAAGTAAGGATTAAGTAAAAATTATTTAGAGCCACACAAATTTTACCAATGGGAAATTATGACCACAACCACATATTTACTAAATACAACCACAATTATTTTTTCATTCCAATTATATCCTTCAAATAAATTAGCACTGTCCGTGGAATGACAATCTTGGAATTGTTCTTCCAAATGAACCTTAGATTTCAAAGGCTGCCTTTGCTGATTCCCACCTGGCATATGGAGAAGTATCAAGACTTTTTAGCACACTCACCCGCTTCTGACATTACACACAAGGCCGATGATTTGAGATGCAAATTAGCCTTGGGATCCGCAAAGGTAAGTTTTCTTTGTTATTTTGCAGACTAGGATGAGTTGAACAGGATGACCCCAAAGCGATTTTTCTACGAGAAAAACCAAGTGTTTTGTGTTTCATTGGGGTGAGCTGGTTTAAGTTTCTGGAGCAGTAGTGATGAATGGTGGTTCCAGACTTCCAGGCTGTGGAAGATCAGATATTGTATGGAATTGTGTGATGTTCTTTAGTTTCAAATCATGATGTGCTATGACTGCTTCCGCTTCTTCCCCTGCCTAATTCAGCTTCAATCTGATTGACAGAGTGAAAAGGCTAACTTAGGTACGGGGATGCTTTTTCGTAGAGGATCGACATAAGTGCAAGGGATTTCAAGGTTACGTCAATAGGTGCAAGGGTAACTTAGGCTTTTTATAATTTAGTGATTGTCAATAGAATTTGGTAGGACACAATCTTAGTAAAATAGACCGAAAAGATAAAATGAGACAATCTTAGCGGGACGAAGACAATACGGAGTACTACCTCCGTCCCACTAAGATTGGGACGGAAGAAGGTGACACGATTATTAAGAAAAGTGGGTTTGTGTGGTTGATATTAAATTGATAAAGTAAGAATAAAGTAAGAATGATTTAGAGCCACACAATCTTTACCAAATTTGGTATGGGACAATCTTAGTGGGACTTCCCGAAAAGGTAAAATGGGACAATCTTAGCGGAACGGAGGGAGTATTAATTACTAACTACATTGTCAGGCAATTACTACATACATTTGCTCCATTAACACATCCATACACCCACACTCACACAAGCTGTAATTCCATTAAAACCTCTCCGTATGACTTAGCTAGCTAGACTGTTTCTCACAGTTAAGTCATTTTTCATTCCCCATATTGTAGTTGCTCTAAAACCCGAAACACAAATACTCTCTAACACAATAACATCAATGCATTCAATCAAACTCATAGACAAACACTTTCAAACATAAATTCATCAACACTAAACTGACTGAGGTATGAAGAACAAGATGAAGGTTACAAGTTACGACTTACACACCTCTTGGCTATCCAAGTTATGACATTGATCCATTCATATTACATACAGCCATATACATGCATAATATATGTGCTTGCATGTGTATTATGTGACTACTCGCAAGCTACTATCCATAATGAAGTAGAATGCATGACCTTCATCCTGGACCCCAACAAGGAAGTATATTAAATCGAAAGGCATTTCCCAGTTGTTAGAAGACTTCCATTGATTCACTTGCTTGAACCGGTTTATTAGTGTTTGAAATTCACCCAAAAAATGTACTCCGTACTTAAGAATCAAATTGAACTATTATATCAAATGTCATCCTTCTGGGCTTGAACACTTCTAGACATACATACTTTGACCCCAGCCAAGGAGCACCCTCTTCAAGTTTCTCATTGCGATTGCACTACCATCATCTCTGTAGAGACAGAAAAGCATTGTTACTATGTCCATTGGGTTTTAAATCAAGAAATAAAGGAGCCCAGTAAATAGAAGGTGTGACAGTTGGCATACAACAGAGAACATGATTCATGAAGGCATAAATGGAAGCACTTTAAAACTCTAATTGCTAAAATTGTGAAGAGCAACAAAGAACCCAAACACTGTAGGAGGAAAGAAGATTTGGAGCTGGAAATTTAAGTGAAAGTAAATAGGGAAGATAAAGGGGAAAATTTAGAAGGAAAGAAGATTTGGAGGAAAATAGAAATTTGGTCCAAATTCCAAAAATCAATTTTAGATATTTGTTCAAACTCATTTTATTTATATATCTGTGGTGCACAAAGAATAAGAACTCTAAAATTAAAAAATGTATGTACAGTTTTCAAAAGTTCTCATCAAATTTGATTTACCCTTCCAGGGTACCACCAAACATGAAAAATATTATTTTCTTAACAATTTCCACTTTCCCTACCATTTCCTACATTCCATACATAACCTAAGAAGGGAGGGATATAAAAATAGAAATCAAACCTTTGCAAAATTTTCTGCCAGTCAGCTGTTCCATACTTGTCATCTTGTTTCTGTTGGTTCAACTCCATATAATTCTGGTAGGCCTTGGTCCCTCCCTTATCCCTAGAAACCATCTCCATCATACGCTCTTCAAGTTCATCAGATTCACGCTTATTCCCCACCCTACGTAAACCGTCAATAACTGGCATAAAGGATGCAGGATCAAACCCATAACCAAAAACCATCATCCTATTCAAAACATCACGACCCATTTCCACATTCTCTTCCTTGCACAGTCTGTCTATGAGATCTCTGTAAAAGAATCCACTCACATCAAAGCGTCTTTCTAACGAGGCTTCAAATAATGACTTAGCCTCCAAGATTTCTCCCCCAGCAAGCAGCTCGTTGAACATTATTCTATAAAGAGTTTCTTTGTGGCCATAGATACTTAGTGCAATTTCGAACACCTCGTGGGCTGGTCTGAACTCTCCAACCCCACAGAACGCTTTGAGCAACAGCTCAAAGGTATGTGTATTAGGCAGCGTCTTTTTTCGCAACATTTCTTCCAGAAGGTGGGTCGCTTCTTCGGTTCTCCCTTCTTCACATAGACACTTGATCATGATATTGTAGGTGTGAACGTTTGGGAAAATCCCATTCTCTCTCATTTCATCCATCAGCCCAGACATTTCGAATATTTGATTTTTGGACCCCAATGCAAAGATGAGAGAGTTGTAAGTTTGCAAAGTCCTCTCACACCCTTTTTTCTCCATGTCCTTCACGACCTGAAATGCAGATGCAATTTTACCCCTTTTACATAAATGATGCAATATTGAATTATAAACAATTGAATCAGGAAACAGTTTCCTCTCCATCATCTCAACAAATATTTTCTTGGCATCACCTAATCTCCCATCCTTGCATAAAGAATTGATAACGGTTGAATAAGTGATCAAGTCAGGAAAACACTTCTTTTCAAGATCAAGAAAAGAATTCCCCAAATTGCCCAGAAGAGCAACAGAAGCGCTTCCATGAGTCCACATTTTCTCAACAATTTCAACCGCTTTGTCCACCTTCCCAATCCTACACATACCACCAATCACGATATTGCAACTTGAAGTATCGAAAGGGTAACCCCTTTCCTCCATCTTCTGTAACAACCTATCTGCTTCTGATACCTTTCCTTCTTTCCACAAACTATACAGCAAGATGTTACATGTCCGGGTATTAGGAATACACCCACTGTTTTTCATATCACTCAAAATTTTGTTTGCCTCTCTGACCTTACCTTTTAAACAATGGGCATGGAGGAGAGTAGTGTAAGTGACCGTGTCGGGATAGACCCCATTCGATTTTAATAAGCTCATCAATGATCTAGCATCGGCAAGCATTCCATTCTTGCAGAGACCATCTATCAGGGTGTTATACGTATAGATATTCGGTTCTACTCCATTTTTCACCATATCAGTCAAAAGAGATTGGGCCTCAAACAGCTTTGAGTTCCTCACCAGTCCAACAAGCAAAATATTGTAACTATTCACATCGGAGAAAATCCTGCGCTTCTTCATTGTCTCAACCAAGGACTTTGCTTCCTCTATCATTCTTTGCTTGCAAAACCCTTCCAACATCACATTAAAGGTTATATTATTAGGCTTTGGCAAACCATACCCATCATCACCATCTACTTCCATGTCCCTGAAAATCCTTGAAGCTTCGCGAACCTTCCTAGAGTCACAGAGAGCTGAAATCCTAGAGTTGAAGGTAACAACATCCGGAGAAAGCCCATCCTCCTCTCTCATCCTCTGCACAAGTCGCTCAGCTTGATGCGCTTTGCCTTCCTTACAGAAGGTTGCAATCAAAGTGTTGTATATCACGATATTAGGACAAAGGCCCATCTTCTTCATCAAGTCCAAAAGTTCCAAAGCTATAAGAGCATGCCCGGATGAGCAATAAGCTCGGATCAAAATGCCAAAAGTATACTGATTAGGCGCACATCCTTTTTCAGGCATTTTGTCGAACAGCTTGCGGGCATCCTGTAAGCAGCCGGAGTCACAGAGAGCGGAGATGAGGAGGTTTAAAGTGTAAGTCTGGGGTGAAACCCCGGCAAAAACCAAATCCCTGTACAGGCAAGACGCGGAGGTAATGTGACCGTTTCGACGAAGAGAAGTTTGAATGAGGAGATTGTAAAGAGAAATGGGCGGAGGTCGATCGGGGAAGAGGGAGCGGAGCGGGTGTAAGAGAGAAACGGCGCGATCGAAGTGGCCAGAGGTGGCAAGGATCTTGACGAGGGTGAAGAGAGCGGGAAGCGAGGCGTGGGATAGGAGGAAGCGGTGGAGGGCGTGGAGTTGGGAGAACATATTGGCGCGAATGAGGATGCGGGTGATGGGAGGGATGGATGGATGGGGCGGCGGCGATGAATTGGGAGCAGAGAGCACCGCGCGCTTGAAGATGAGCCATGCTAGCTTCGGATTGTTTGTGTTCCTGATGAGAGCCTGAGTCAGTGTCTTCCCTTCCATAAATCATCTCTATTTCCTGTCACCATTCATTCACGAAGCAGCCACTCAATTCAACTAACTAGCTACACACCACATAGCTACATGCAAGGCGGAGCCATTGGCCTCGAAACTCAACCTATATACAATATACAAAAAAAAAAATGTTAGATAATTTTTAAACAATGTCCAATTTGAATATTTGATATGCAGTTCAGATAAATAGACACTTGTAGTAATAAGATAGATTGTCTTTGATCTGTTGCGGAGTCGTGTCACGTAAATATTAAATGAATTATACTCTATTTTTAAAATTTGGGAAAATAATCTATAGTATGCATCAAATTTTTCTAATTTTACGTTTAGATAGTTCTAATTTTGCAAAAATCATAACTTTTTTACTCGTAATGAGTTACGGGGGCCATGATATATCAAATCAAAGATATTTCAATGCTCTATACTCTTAAACTTTCAGCGGGATCGACTGACCACCCTGACCCCCCCTTGGCTCCGCCCCTGGCTACATGACATAGATAAATGACATTTGCAGTGCCAAGATATTCACTTTAGGCAAATGACATTGGATTATCACTAGAGAAAAATCAATGTTGCTGTTAGTATAAGTATGCACAAGTTCTACATAGTATATATATAGAGGGAATATATCTGGTCAGGCGTGCCTCATCAGACATGCCGTGTGGACTTGCTCGTTTGAGACTTTTTTCGATAAATTTTTTTATGAATTTTTTTGAGAACATTCTCTATCAAGTTTAGTGTATGTATATCAAAATTCAGGTCAAAGTTCTATTGGGAAGACAGTTAAATAAATTGTTAAAACATACTACGCTTTATATATGTACATAATGCACAATATGTTTCAAGAATTTTGAGCTTAAATTTGGTATGCATAAACTAGACTTGACGAAAAATATGGTCAAAAAAATTTATCAAAACATTTCACTCGAAAGACCTCAAACGGGCAAATCCGCAAAGCAAATAGCCCCTCCCCCCCCCACTATAGCTAAAACGGCGATTAGGCCCTTGTACTTGAAAATCACCAATTGAACACCTGAACTTTTAAATACCGATCAATTGAACGTTTTAGCAAGTAGCTTCAGATTTCCAAGGAGTTAGCCAAGCTATCATAGCTCGATTCGCCAATTCAAAGGACTCCAAAAAGAACTTCTCTCAACTCTTGGGAGTCAAGCAAAAGGTGGACTTCAAAGCTATTGTTATATACACGATTGTTTATATAAGTGCACTCAGTGGTGTACTCACATTGATTATTTCACGCATATTATAAAACAATGATCACATTAAGAAAAAATAGTGTAAAATCAATTATAAATAAAATAAATTGTGGGCAAAAATAGGGACAAAAATATTACAATAACATGATTTAAAATTTCATGGTAGATAAAAGGGAGATTTGCAATTTTAGTCATATAACTTTCGGTTGTTATATGCATTGGTCCTGTAACTTTAGTCACTTGTAAATTTGGTTCTGTAACTAATAAATCTTTTGCAATTTAAGGATCTTTCCACTAGAAAGTACACTTTCCGGCAAAAAAATCCGTCGCTGGCGCCATCTTTTGTGGTATACTATCGCCGGAAAGTGTACTTTTTAGGGAAAAAGTCCTTCAAACACAAATATTAATTAGTTACATGACTAAATTTGCAAGTAACTGAAATTACGGGACTAATAATGAAAACTGTCGAAGCTACAGAACGAGATCGAGAATTGCAAATAACCCTAGATAAAATTTAGCTTTGCTAAAAATTAATTTTGATCACACAGTTATAATTTATTCAAAATTATGTTAACAATAAAAATCAAATAAGGAATCAAATATGTATTTAGAATTAATTTAATGTACATAATATATACGCAGTACTGATTTTTAATATACTTGTGAATTCGAAATTTAATTAAATTAATTCTAAACACATATTTGAATGATTGAAGTTCAACCATTTTTTCCAATGAGAACCTCTCTAGGATCAATTAATTACGCTAAATGAATGATTGAAGTCAACCATTTTGTGAAGAAGAAAAATTCACTTGTGTAACTAAATGAAAAGACTTTGTTTTATTTTGAGATGCGAATCACTTTTGCTTGCAGATCGGCTTGTCATAGGGCCTCCTCATTTGAGGTTGAGGGTTGTCGTACGAATTCTTTATGTAATTCACGCCACCTCAAGGCGTTGGTGAAGATGGCCACAACTGCTTGTCGTCCACCTTTACAGACCCATTCCTCCAACGAATAAAAAAAGGCAGAGGGAGTACATTGTTATACTACGGAGTACTGATTTTGAAGTCAACCATTTTTTGAAAAACAAAAATTCACTTCTGTAACTAAATGGAAAGACTATTTTAATTCGAGAATGTGAATCACTTCTGCTTGCAGATCGTCTCATCATAGGGCCTCCTCATGTGAGGTCGAGGGTTGTCGTACAAATTCTTTATGCAATTCACTCGACATCAAGGCATTGGCGAAGATGGTCACAACTGCCTTGTCGTCCACCTTTACAGACGCTTTCCGCCAACGAACCAAAAAGGCGGTCAAGGTCTCCTGACGCCCCTGCTTGACTCCCAGGAGGTGACAGAAGTTCATTTTAGAGTCCTTTGAACTCGTGAATCGAGCTATGAAAGCTTGGCTAACTCCAATAAATTATGTATCCTGCCATTGACCGGGCTAAACTTGCAAGTGTACAAGTGCTGATATAGTAATAAATTCCGGTAAAATACCGGGTCGAATCCACAGGAAAACGTTGTTTAATTTAGTCCGAGAGTAGATGACTTTAAATAAATAAATGAGTAAAGTGCAGGGATTTTGAGTTGTGTGTTGTTGTGAAAACAACAACTTGATTCTTCTTTTTAATTTTCAGAGATATAACTTAAATTAATTTGATTAAAGTGATTGATAACAACAACAAAGGCTTCGGGAATCACTTAAATGCTTTAATAGGGTTGAATATTAGTTCTTTACCAAAAATTATGAATACGATGTCACTAATATATTCTCAACTCCGGTTAAGGCAGCGAGAGCGTGGTTTTCGTTACGTGTAAATCCCGTTACGGCTTACATTCATCTACCGAAAACCCCGTTGAATATCAAGACATCACACCCGTATCATATAATACCGGATATATTTCTATTCTCAGTAATATATTTGTTTATCCTTTAATGTTCATAGTTTAGACCTCAACGTTAATTGCAAGGATAAACTAAGTTTAACATACTTCTATGTTGTACACCATAGTCATAAACAATCAAAATGTAAAGGATAAATCACAATTTATTGGTTTAGAACTTTTATCAAACACCTAGTGGGCATAGAAGTTCATCCCTAGCCTTAGCTAAGAACTTAGCCTTTAATGCTCATATTAATTACAAAAGTGTAACTAAGATAAAGGAAATACAATAACATACAAGAAATAATACTTAGAACCAATTGTAGAGGAGAGAAATAGCTTCTTCTCCAACACTTCAAGAGAATGCAAAAGTAAAATATAAAAAGTGATTTTTTTGCTCCAAAGATGGAATGATGATCTTGTTTGATGAATTGGGGGCTTTATATAGGCTAAAGATTGGCATCTTTTAGTCTATTCAAGCCCAGCAATTAGGCATGGGAGAGATATTTGATCAGATCATGAAGAAGGTGAAGTTTTCCCATCAAAATATTGCTGCACGTCTTTGTGTTTTATGCAGAATCGGACCTAACCGGCGCCGGTTTCAGACCTGACCGGCGCCGGTTCTTCACTGGGTGCAGGGAAATCTGAAAAAAAGACCTAACCGGCGCCGGTTATAAGGGCAACCCGGCGCCGGTTAAGCTACTGGTTTGCCACTTATGTGCGAAAACATCAGACCGGCGCCGGTTTTGTCCTGGGATTTTGGGGATGTTCCGCTATGAATTTGGACATGATTCCTTCACCAAAGTTATAGATAATGAAGTGATGGTCCCTGATAGAGGTAATAGTCTAGAGGGGGGGGGGTGAATAGACTTTTAAATCTTTTTGCAACTTTAAAAACTTTCCCTTCTAGATGAGTTGATCTATAATCTTTTGGGAGATTAATAGATGCACAGCGAAAGTCTTTAACATATTGATTATTATTGTGTGACAGCTTTCTAGCTTGAATGATGTTTGGACTTTGAACAATGAGCAGTTGGCTTGGCAGTTGCCTGGATGGCAGGGAACTGCTGAGGCAACTGCTAGTGGAAAATGGGAGTTTGGAATAGATGATTATATGGCCTTGTACAGAATGATGAGGGCTTACTGAATGTGTGCTGAGGTGGAGAAAATAAGATGTTTTGCCTAAGCAGAAATCTGAGCAGTTGGGTGGACCCAGGAATCTGCTAAGCGGTCTGCTGCTTATGAAAGCAGTATTTATGAGAACTGGCAAACCAGACCTTTAGTAGTGATATTCCAAAGCTCGTGTGAGATAGTTGTCTCAAGGAAAAGTGAGTTATTAAGCAGTAGGATAAGCAGTGGAGTCAAATAAGACTACTGCTTAGGATGCTGCTGGCAAACTATGATCCCTTTAGTGAGAAGTGTTGGGTGTGTGCTCTGTTGAGTGAAAGTAAATCAACACATGATATATCCTGGTTCAGAGGTGGTGTAATCCTCCTACGTCCAGTCCCACCCTATTTCAGATGGATTTCCACTAAAGTATTAATCCCAATACACTTAGTGCCAATCTAGCTTTTACAACACTTAGGCTTAGATTGAAGGTTTTTCACAATGAGTATAACACCACTCAAAGTTACTCAGTCCTTAGACTTTTCTCAATTGATCCAGTGGGGATCAAAAGGTACTCTATCTATCTAACCACACTTTAGGATCCGAACAACTGTTCTCCTAAGTGTTTACAACAGTTTGATACAAGAAAGTTCTAATCTCCAACTAAGAACTAAGCTCTAAAATATGAAAGTGTTGAACTAATCTAAGAGCTTAGTGAAGCATGAGTCTAAGCAGAGAGTAAAGTTGAGTTTGCACTTTCTCTTTTGCTAGATAGCTTGTATATGCTTTAATGGAAGTATTTCTCTACTTAGGATGCTCAAGCTTAATTCGAACTTATGCTTCTACCTATATTTATAGGCCTCCATAGTTGATTAATCTCATTCGTTGGTTGAGATGAATTAATCCTTGGCGTTGAAATTCTGGCAAGGATAAGTTGTACACTTGTCTTCTTGTGCTGGATCATTTATCGAAGTTGTCTTCACTTATTGGTAGCTGGTGGATTACTTTATGTGTCCCTTGCTGTAGGTCCGTGTACTTGATTCAGCATTTAATGTCGGTCAAGCTTTGTCTTCCAATCATACACATTCAATGTATGATATCCGAGTACAAAGAAATGTGACAATTAATTAATCTTTGAGCCAAATGACCTATACCGGTAGGATCTAAATATCCTATTAAGGTAAATAAAAATTACCTTGTTGCATTTTTACTCTTCGGTAATATTTCATTAGACTCAAAAATTGTACATTTATTTTTGTCACTTATGAGAAATTTTAAAACAAATGTTCTAACTTAATTAGGACACAATGTACTAAAGTGGAGTATAGTGGCATCATCAAAATCTATCAAAATTGGGTACTAACATGAAGTCTTCTATCCACCAAAACTTGAATGACGTGATTGTATTCAGCCAATCAAAATATATGGATAAAGCACTGAGAGGTATGCATCCTGAAATCCCACCAGCAACATCTGACTTTGTTGATTGATTGAGTCTTGTTCCTTTCATATTTTGGCCATGACGTCTTCATAACATTTGTACCTTATTGAGTCAGCATTCACATGAAACTCGAATCGAGTGATTTCGAGTTCTATAGAATACGTTATACTCAAATTATGGGCAGAACATCATTCTCTTGGTCCAAAAAGTCGTTTATTGCAATGTCTTATGCTCTAGCTTTCATTCTGGAGGTATTTGCCCGATTTCTCTTCTTTTCTTCAACAAATAATTATAAATACTTATGTTTAACACAAGTAAATATAACGGCTATCAGCCATCCGGCAGGGAATCATACCATTCCCAAGCTGGTCCATCCAGAGTCACATAGAATCCCCGACATCTGATTACGTCTTCATAGTTTATCATCACCATGCAGACCATGTATCTAGAGACATAGTGTTGGGGGCCAGTCTTCTCCTGGTCGGCCTCAATGTTACAAGGTTTATATCTCTGAGGCAGCAGGGTATCCATAATCCGCTCGATAAATGGCTCGGGAATCCTCACATCATGGGTGGGTTGGCTCCACCATCCACCACTCTACTCAAGTCTTCAAGGTGTCTTCTGAGGTCGCCCACATCTTGGCCATCCTGATTGCACGAATGGGGGGATATGATCATTAAGGGCTCGCCGATGTCTGGGGATCTCGTGCATGGGATCCCCCCATGCGCATTGTGGCAGTGAGAAGAAACAGTTGTAGAGGACACGCTTCTTCGCTCCCCTCGACAGTGAAAGAGAGCATGTCCTGGACACAAACTCTCTTTCCTTTTTTATATTGATGGCACATGATTGGGAGAAGGTTGTCTTGCATCCATGTTGGGAACGATTCTGTGGAAGTTAGGGAAGGTACCTGATCAGATGGTCCTGCTACAGTTGGCTGAGCCGGTTGCAGCCTTTGCAATGCAAGAATTTTGTTTTCTAGCTCTTCATTCTTGGCTTTGAGTGCAGCAATCTCCTACTTTATTTCATTGGTCAAAGCAGACTCCTGAGAGGTTTTGGTTTTGAGTAGAGCTCTTGTAACATTTGAGATTTAATTTAAACGGATTAATAGTACTACTCATACCAACAGAGGTGCATCTCCTTTTACGGGAGCTCATCCGCTAAGAACTTCAAAGTTAAGCGTGCTTGCACGGGAGTAGTCTTGGGATGGGTGACCCCCTGGGAAGTTTCTCAGGGCGCGCATGAGTGAGGACAAAGTGCGCGGTAAAGGCTCGTGGTGGTTTGTGAGGACAGTACTATTGGTCCGGAGTAACTACCTCGGGTCCGGTGGGGCCGGGGTGTTACAGCTCTCTGCTCAGCATTGAACACTTGTTGGATCATGGAATCTTTTCTGATATGGCTGTGGACTTCTCCAAATCTGATGTCTAACCTTTCTTCTAGTTGCTTCTTCATTTTGATGAGTCTCTTGTGTAGTCTGACCTCTGCGCGGCTGATGAATTGTGTTGTAGCCCTTCTTTCTCTGATGAAGACATCTGCCATGGTTGCAGTGTCCTCTTCATCATCCTCGGGGTTGAGAATGAATGTGGGAGAGTGCTGCGCTATTTGTTGAGTAGAGTCTTGAGAGTGGGAACTAGACGTCTGCTCTTGATCTGCAGTGGGTTGAGCAGTGTGGTGGAGTGGAATGGTGGCAGTATGCTGCTCAGTTGGCTTTTGAGCTACTTCCTCCATTGCTTTGGAGGTTTCTCCACCTCCTCTAGTCTCAAGTAGTGATCTATGTAGAGCTATGTGGAGTTCTTTATCACTGGAAGAGGAAGAAGAGATGATTTGTTTACCTCTCTTCTCTGGGGGGCCATTTTGATTAGTATGGTTGTCATCATCATCAAGATCATCATCATCATTATCAGTGGAGTGCACTTGTTGTGGCTTATCAGTCAGCTGTTTCTTCTTCGAGAGATATATCAGATGAATCTGGTGGAGGTTGGTTGCCTTTGCTATATCTTCAGTGCCAAGCCAGGTGAGAGCAAAGTATTCTTCACTGATGAATTTTGTTAGGGTCATGGCTTGGTGGAGAATTTTGGAGAGTTTCCATTCTCTCCAAGCTTTGACTCGAGTCCATTCCGCCTCTAGTTTTTGTAGTGGAGTTGGTGAGAGATTTGTTGGTGAAGGTGGAGCCTCCTGTTCTTCTTCCTGAGTTGTCACCTCTTGACGATTTATAGAAAGTGGAGTTGCAGAGATAGCAATACCTGAAGAGGAAGTAGCCTGTTGTTCTTCGCTCGGTTTGGAACCTCCACTTTCTTCATGAATAGTGGGTAGTAAGGAGGCAGCTTCATGAATAATTGGAAGAGGAGAGATAGCTGCTTCCAATTCCAGTTGTAGATTTCGAGTTGGGGCAGAACATGACTCCTTCTTGGATTTCTTTGACTCAACCTCTTGACTCTCAGATCGAAGTCTTTTTAGTGATTGAGTTTTGATCTTTCTAAACTCCGTTTTGAGAGGCTCATCCGAGAGAAATGTGTCTTCTGGCTTAGGTAGTTCAGGGGCTCCTTGATTGGACTTGAGAGAGAGAAATTTTCTCCAGTTGGTTTCCTCTTTAATGTTGCTGCGAGCTCCCTTTCTTCTCAAGATTTCACCAATAAGAAAACCATACCCTAGCCAGGGCATGGTGTTGGTTGCTCTTTCATGATATTTCTTTACGTATGCCAACATGTTGGTGAAGACATATCTTGCCCAGTTGAAAGGTGTACCAGAAATTATTGCTGCCAAAGGAGTTGCTCTCTTCTTATTTATTTCATCAAGTGCAGTATTCTTGGAGTCAATGCACTTGTAGAGTATGCTTAGCAGAAGGGCATACTCATGCACCATCTTGTTGGTCTTGAGATTGAGAGTTTGTGTGTTCTGTGAACTGGGTATCAAGACCATTTTCTTGAACTCTTGTTCATTGAGTTTGAAGTCTTCAACTAATGGGGCTTCATCTCCAGGTAGAGAGAGCAGTAGTTTGATGTTTCCTTCTTCAATTTCCACTGGTCGGCCCTTTATCCAGGATTTGAGAGTGCCTAGGGTGGAGTTGAGATAGAACTCTGCAGCCACTTCTGGGTAGAAGTATGGATAAGGGTAGGTTGCCATTTTGAGAAGACCTGTGGAGTCAAGTTTCCTTAGTAGCTCAGCCATAAGATCACTGTTATTGGCTTTCTTCATGATGATGGAGGTGTTAAGGATGGAGCCAATGAAGACCTTTTTGGAGATGTGTTGAAGAGATGCCATTTTTGTTTGGTTGATGAGTGGAGTGAAGTATTTGAGAAGGATAGGATGCAGGTGAGAGCTTTTGAGAGTGATTGAGGATTTTTAGAAAGAGTATTGAGAGAGATTGCAAAGAAAGTGTAAAGGAATTGTACGGAGGAGATATTTATTCTCTATCGGAAACTAGCCGTTGAGATATAGCCGTTAGAAAAAAACGGCTGTACACGAGTACCATTTACTCTGTTCACACTTGTAGCAGAGGGCTCAATGTTGGGTAGTTTTTGATGGTTTGTGAAGGCGAAAGATACCTTTTTAGAATCCTTGATATGAGAGAATCAAGATGACATATGCCACGTGCTGAGATTCCATGTATGTTGACCAGAAAGTGAGCCAACTGCTGTCCTGAGACAGGCTTCTGCTCCTGAGGCAGACACCTGCTGGCAGACATCTGTTTGAATTTGTGAATCAGTGTCTTTACCTCCATTGTTCCTTCCTTGTTCCAAACTTGTTCTCCACTTTATGAAAGTATTAGTCCAAGTTTTCATATTACACATATAGCAGTGAGCTAGGTGTCAGATGCCTGCTGACCCTACTGCTGCTGAAGAGCAGTCACCTGCTGAGCCTACTGTTCAGCCTTTCATATTTGAGAGTCGTAGATGGACTTTTCTGGACCTGGATGCTTCATTCCTTGGTGTGTTTTCCTTTAGCAAGCAGCAGAGTGAGTGGCAGGCTGCTGCTTAGGTTTCTGCTTAGGCTGCTGCTACCAGTTCCTCCTCAGCATGTGGCTAGAGGTTCTCCCTGGATTATGGAATTAGGTTCCCCCTGAATAGATGCAGGGTTATTCCTTCGCTTGATCTAGATCATCCAACATACCAAGCTCTTGCCTTAGTTGGTTGAATCTAGCTTCATTCAATGGCTTGGTGAAGATGTCAGCCAACTGCTTTTCGGTGGGGATGTATTCAAGCTTGATGGTCTTCTTCTCAACATGTTCTCTGATGAAGTGGTGCCTGATCTCAATATGCTTGGTTCTTGAGTGAAACACAGGGTTATGAGTGATAGCTATAGCACATGTGTTATCACACAGTATGCTAATCTCCTTTGTTTCTTCTCCATAATCCTTCAATTGCTGTTTCATCCATAGTATTTGAGCACAGCAGCTGCCTGCAGCTATGTATTCAGCTTCAGCAGTGCTAGTAGCAATTGAGTTTTGTTTCTTGCTGAACCAAGAGACAAGTCTTCCACCAATTAATTGACAAGTTCCTGAGGTGCTTTTTCTATCAATTTTGCATCCGGCAAAGTCAGAGTCTGAATAACTATAGAGTTCAAAACCTCCATATGTTGGGTACCATAATCCAGAGTTAGGATTGCCTTTTAGATACTTCAGAATCTTCTTGGCAGCTAGAAGATGGCTTTCCTTAGGCTTCGATTGAAACCTTGCACACACACCAACTGAGTAGGAAATATTTGGCCTACTAGTGGTGAGATATAACAAGGAACCAATCAGACCTCTGTAAAGTGTGGGATCAACATCTTTGCCATCTTCATCCTGACTTAGACCTTGGGATGTATTCATGGGTATTTTCACAGTGGACTTGTTTTCAACTTTGAACTTTTTCATGAGATCTCTTGTATATTTTGCTTGGTTGATGAAGATACCTTGAGGAGTCTGCTTTACTTGTAGTCCCAAGAAATAGTTCAACTCTCCCATCATGCTCATCTCAAACTTGTTTTGCATGAGAGTTGAAAATTTCTTACATAGTGCTTGGTTTTAACTTCCAAAGATTATGTCATCAACATAAATTTGGACAAGCAGCAAGTATGGTCCTTCTTCAATTTTGAATAGTGTCTTGTCTACTTTTCCTTTAGTGAACCCGTTACTCACTAAATATTCAGAGAGAGTGTCATACCATGCTCTTGGGGCTTGTTTGAGTCCATAAAGAGCTTTATGCAGCTTGTAGACTTGATCTTTCTCTCTATTGATTTCAAATCCAGGAGGCTGTTCCACATAGACCTCCTCTTCTAGTAGACCGTTTAGGAATGCACTTTTCACGTCCATTTGATAGACAGTGAATTGTTATGGGCAGCATAGGCTAAGAATATTCTTATAGCCTCTAGTCTAGCAACAGGAGCAAAGGTTTCATCAAAATCTATACCTTCTTCCTGGTAGTAGCCTTTGGCTACTAATCTTGCCTTGTTCTTGACAATTGCGCCTTCCTCATCCATCTTGTTTCTGAACACCCATTTGGTTCCTATCACATGTTGGTGATAGGGTCTGAGCACAAGCTCCCACACATTGTTTCTCTCAAACTGATTTAGTTCCTCTTGCATTGCTTGTATCCAGTCAGAGTCAAGTAGGGCTTCTTCAATTTTCTTGGGTTCAATTTGTGAGATGAAGCATGAGAATAATGCTTCTTTTTGGATTGCTGACCTTGTACGAACCCCTTCATGGATGTTTCCAATGATTTGGTGTGGAGGATGTTTGTTCAACCATCTAATGTCAGATGAGGTTGTTTTGCTTTGACGTTGTTGGTCATCCTCCTCTTCTTCTTCGTCACTATCTTCTGGTAGAGTAGGGTGATTAGGGATTTCATGAAGGTCTAGAAGGATGTTTGTTGGTGAGTCACCTGCTGGCAGTGGGCTGACAGTTGAGTCAGCTGCTGGCCGTGGACTGACATTAGATTCAGCTATTTTTTCTCTATCATTTCCTGGAAGGCAGCTTGGAGCCTTTTCAGTGTCCTTCTTTGAGTTGGATGACTCACCTTCTTCTTTAGATTGAGCAGTGGGGTGATTTTCAAAAACCACATGGATTGATTCTTCTACCACCAGAGTTCTTTTGTTGAGGATCCGGAATGCCTTGCTTGTTGCTGAGTAGCCCAGGAAGATCCCTTCATCAGATCTGGGATCAAATGGCTTGGGATAGTCTTTTCCATTGTTTAGAATGAAGCATTTGTATCCAAACACATGGAAATGACTAACATTAGGCTTCCTTTCTTTCCATAGTTCATATGGAGTCTTTTTGTAAGTCTTATGAATGAGACTTCTATTCTGGGTGTAGCAAGCAGTGTTGATTGCTTCTGCCCAAAATCTTTTGGGTAAACCAGCTGCTTCTAAGATTGTCCTTCCGGCTTCCTTGAGTGTCCTATTCCTTCTCTCAGCAACACCATTTTGTTGAGGTGTTCTTGCTCCTGAAGTTTGGTGATGGATTCCATTTTCTTCACAGTACTGAATTACTATAGAGTTAAGGAATTTAGTACCTCTATCTGACCGGATCTTCTGGATTGAGAGACTTTTCTCATTTTGAATTAGTTTCATCAGTTCTGGAAGTTTCTTCTCTGTTTCATTCTTTTTCTTTAAGAATACGGTCCAAGTGTATCTAGAATAATCATCAACTATCACCAGGGTATATCTTCTACCACTTAAGCTTGTTGGTTCAACTGGTCCAAACAAGTCAAGGTGTAGTAGGCTTAAGGGCCTAGTTGATGATTACAGTTCCTTTGATTTGAATGATACCTTGGTTTGTTTTCCTTTTTGGCAAGCATCACAGAGATGGTCCTTCTTGAAACTGATCTCAGGAAGTCCTTTCACCAATCCTTTTCTGGACAGTTTGTTGATTGTTTTGAAGTTGAGATGGCTTAATTTGTTGTGCCATTCCCAACTCAAATTTGAATCTGCTTTTGTCACCAAACAGATCCCTTCCTTTGCTGAGCTCCAATCAACAATATACATGTCCTTCTTCCTTCTATCAGTGAGCACAATTTTGTCATTTTTGACATCTCTAATCAAGCAGATGTCTTTGGAGAATGTAACATTATAGCCATTGTCACAGAGCTGGCTTGTGCTTATGAGATTGAACTTTAATCCTTTAACATAAGATATGTTTTGGATTGTAAGTCCATTGATGGATAGGTCTCCATCTCCTTTGGTTTCTCCTTGTTTTTCCACATTCCCAAAAGTCACTTTGGGTCCTTCTCTTGCCATATAGTTTGACAGGAGCCGCCTGCTGCCTGTCATGTGCCTGGAGCAGCCTGAATCTATGTACCATGTTTGTGAGTCGACTGCTCCAACACCTTCCTGTATTCATCATTGTTGAACAGTAGCCCACAAATTAGTGGGCGACTTTCTTTGTACAAGTTTAGACATCCATGCTCATCTAGAACCATTTATTTCTAAGCAGATTGGTCTATAGCCATTTGAAGTATTATAATCATGGGGGATGGCTATGTATTTGTTAATCCTTTTTCTTCTTGAAGTGGAAAATGGACTATTGGCTTTTGGAGGAGACTGCTTAGTGTTTTGACTGTGGTTGGTCTTATTGGTTGATTGCCAACGGGTTCTTGGGTTTTGATGGTTGGGAAGTTTTTGTTTATACAGGAGATTGGATTTTGATTTGGGAGCAGGCAGGTTCCTTCTTATGGGAACATTTTGAGAATGAGATTTTTGGTAGATTAGCTTTCTTGTATTTTGTAGGTGGCTTGTGGAGGGTGAGTTTTGAGTGAGTCTGGTGGGGGATACATATCCGAGCCCTCTTCTCTTCCTATTTAGAACAACTTCAGCAGTAGAGTCACAGGTTTTACTATCCATGCTGAAGTTATTCATTTTGTCTTTCAGCTCTTTGTTCTCTTTTTCTAAGACATTGTTTTTGGTTAAGGCATCTAACAATTTATTATGAATAGCCTTAATGTCTTGTTTTAATCTATCATTTTCTGATCTTAAGAGAACATGGTGTTTTTGGACTTTTTGGAAATCTTGTAATAAAGATTCCAGAGTAATATTGGTTGGTCCAGAATCACTAGAGCTATAAGAAGAGCAGGATGTTACCTCAACATCATTGTAGTGGTCTTTGGCCATTAGGCATTTGGGGGAGCTGCATTCATCATCTTCACTGAGCCATCTGCTGCTTTCTCCAGTGAGCCAGCTGCCGCCTTTTTCAGCCACCTGCCAGGATCCCAGGCATAGAAGTGCTTCTTCTGAGCTTTCAGATGAAGAGCTTTCATCACTTGAGTTGCTTTCATCTTCAGATTGGGGTTCCTCCTTTTTCTTTTCACTTACAAAAGCTTGCCTTTTGCTTTTGAAGTCCCTCTTGTAACTAGCTTTGGGACCAGTCCCCTGCTGCCCTTGATACTTCTGGGCTAAGGGCAGAGGGCATTCATTTTTGTAATGTCTTGGTTGTCTACAGTTGTAGCACAGAACAGTTTCCTCACTGGATTGAGGTCTCCCTAGTTTTCTAGGTGGCAGGTTGTATGCTTTCTTTGGAGCAGTTCCCTCCTTCTTCATGAATCTTTTGAATTTCCTCACAAACATAGCAAACTGCTCGTCAGTGAGGAGATTATTTAGGGATTTTTCAGCATATTTTGAAGTGCTTGGCTCAGACACCAGAGCTAGTGTCTTGGATTCATCTTCCTTCTCTTCTTTGATCTCCTTCATTTCAAAATCATAGGCCTTGAGATCACTGAAGAGTTTGTCCGTTGACAAAGTTCTGAGATCTCTGCTATCTCTCATAGCAGTTACCTTCATGTCCCATTTTGAGGGCAGACCTCTCAAGACCTTGAGGGAAATCTCCTTTTGAGATAGCTCTTTCCCAAGGTCAGAGACCTCTGCCACAATCTTCAGGAATCTGGATTCCATCTCATGGATAGATTCAGTTGACAGCATTTTGAAATCCTCAAATTTCTTGAGGGCTATGGTCAATTTATTGTCCTTCTCTTGTTCATCTCCAGCTCCAATCTTTGTGAGCTCATCCCAGACATCTTTGGCAGTTTCGCATTTCCTGATTCTGGGAAATATAGATTCATCAACAGATTTGAAGAGAATGTCTTTGGCAATGTTGTCAAGATTGTTTCTCTTCCTGTCCTCAGTTGTCCATTCCATTTTGGGTTTTGGAATGTACACATCATCTGTCCCTTCTGTGGTTCTGGATGTGATGACCTTCATTATTTTGATAGGTCCATCAGTGATTACTTCAAGCATCTCATCATGTAAAGCACTGAGATGTGCTCTCATCCTTATTTTCCAGTCATCAAATTTGTTCAAATTGAACAGAAGGTTCTTGGCTAGCTGACTGTCCATTTTTGAAGATGTTTGGGAAGTAGAGTAGTTTGGATCTTTAGTTCAAATTAGTCAGAAACTGACCCTAGGAACACTTGCTCTGATACCACTTGATGGTCCCTGATAGAGGTAATAGTCTAGAGGGGGGGGGGGGGGGGGAATAGACTTTTAAATCTTTTTGCAACTTTAAAAACTTTCCCTTCTAGATGAGTTGATCTATAATCTTTTGGGAGATTAATAGATGCACAGCGGAAGTCTTTAACCTCTTGATGATTATTGTGTGACAGCTTTCTAGCTTGAATGATGTTTGGACTTTGAACAATGAGCAGTTGGCTTGGCAGTTGCCTGGATGGCAGGGAACTGCTGAGGCAACTACTAGTGGAAAATGGGAGTTTGGAATAGATGATTATATGGACTTGTACAGAATGATGAGGGCTTACTGAATGTGTGCTGAGGTGGAGAAAATAAGATGTTTTGCCTGAGCAGAAGTCTGAGCAGTTGGGTGGACCCAGGAATCTGCTAAGCGGTCTGCTGCTTATGAAAGCAGTATTTATGAGAACTGGCAAACCAGACCTTTAGTAGTGATATTCCAAAGCTCGTGTGAGATAGTTGTCTCAAGGAAAAGTGAGTTATTAAGCAGTAGGATAAGCAGTAGAGTCAAATAAGACTACTGCTTAGGATGCTGCTGGCAAACTATGATCCCTTTAGTGAGAAGTGTTGGGTGTGTGCTCTGTTGAGTGAAAGTAAATCAACACATGATATATCCTGGTTCAGAGGTGGTGTAATCCTCCTACTTCCAGTCCCACCCTATTTCAGATGGATTTCCACTAAAGTATTAATCCCAATACACTTAGTGCCAATCTAGCCTTTACAACACTTAGGCTTAGATTGAAGGTTTTTCACAATGAGTATAACACCACTCAAAGTTACTCAGTCCTTAGACTTTTCTCAATTGATCCAGTGGGGATCAAAAGGTACTCTATCTATCTAACCACACTTTAGGATCCGAACAACTGTTCTCCTAAGTGTTTACAACAGTTTGATACAAGAAAGTTCTAATCTCCAACTAAGAACTAAGCTCTAAAATATGAAAGTGTTGAACTAATCTAAGAGCTTAGTGAAGCATGAGTCTAAGCAGAGAGTAAAGTTGAGTTTGCATTTTCTCTTTTGCTAGATAGCTTGTATATGCTTTAATGGAAGTATTTCTCTACTTAGGATGCTCAAGCTTAATTCGAACTTATGCTTCTACCTATATTTATAGGCCTCCATAGTTGATTAATCTCATTCGTTGGTTGAGATGAATTAATCCTTGGCGTTGAAATTCTGGCAAGGATAAGTTGTACACTTGTCTTCTTGTGCTGGATCATTTATCGAAGTTGTCTTCACTTATTGGTAGCTGGTGGATTACTTTATGTGTCCCTTGCTGTAGGTCCGTGTACTTGATTCAGCATTTAATGTCGGTCAAGCTTTGTCTTCCAATCATACACATTCAATGTATGATATCCGAGTACAAAGAAATGTGACAATTAATTAATCTTTGAGCCAAATGACCTATACCGGTAGGATCTAAATATCCTATTAAGGTAAATAAAAATTACCTTGTTGCATTTTTACTCTTCGGTAATATTTCATTAGACTCAAAAATTGTACATTTATTTTTGTCACTTATGAGAAATTTTAAAACAAATGTTCTAACTTAATTAGGACACAATGTACTAAAGTGGAGTATAGTGGCATCATCAAAATCTATCAAAATTGGGTACTAACATGAAGTCTTCTATCCACCAAAACTTGAATGACGTGATTGTATTCAGCCAATCAAAATATATGGATAAAGCACTGAGAGGTATGCATCCTGAAATCCCACCAGCAACATCTGACTTTGTTGATTGATTGAGTCTTGTTCCTTTCATATTTTGGCCATGACGTCTTCATAACATTTGTACCTTATTGAGTCAGCATTCACATGAAACTCGAATCGAGTGATTTCGAGTTCTATAGAATACGTTATACTCAAATTATGGGCAGAACGTCATTCTCTTGGTCCAAAAAGTCGTTTATTGCAATGTCTTATGCTCTAGCTTTCATTCTGGAGGTATTTGCCCGATTTCTCTTCTTTTCTTCAACAAATAATTATAAATACTTATGTTTAACACAAGTAAATATAACGGCTATCAGCCATCCGGCAGGGAATCATACCATTCCCAAGCTGGTCCATCCAGAGTCACATAGAATCCCCGACATCTGATTACGTCTTCATAGTCCATCATCACCATGCAGACCATGTATCTAGAGACATAGTGTTGGGGGCCAGTCTTCTCCTGGTAGGCCTCAATGTTACAAGGTTTATATCTCTGAGGCAGCAGGGTATCCATAATCCGCTCGATAAATGGCTCGGGAATCCTCACATCATGGGTGGGTTGGCTCCACCATCCACCACTCTACTCAAGTCTTCAAGGTGTCTTCTGAGGTCTCCCACATCTTGGCCATCCTGATTGCACGAATGGAGGGATATGATCATTAAGGGCTCGCCGATGTCTGGGGATCTCGTGCATGGGATCCCCCCATGCGCATTGTGGCAGTGAGAAGAAACAGTTGTAGAGGACACGCTTCTTCGCTCCCCTCGACAGTGAAAGAGAGCATGTCCTGGACACAAACTCTCTTTCCTGTTTGATATTGATGGCACATGATTGGGAGAAGGTTGTCTTGCATCCATGTTGGGAACGATTCTCTGGAAGGCCGTAGTCAAGCTAAGGTTTCCATAACCCGCTGAAAAGTCGCCAAACTTGCCAAAGTTTGCACACGATCCATACCAAGAACGAGATTCCCTATCACAGGTGATCAGAATTGTGATGGACGAGTTGCAGGGTGCTTGGAACTCCCACACCACGCAAATGATTCCTCAAATCGCCTAGTGTCAACACGTTGTCATTCCACCTTCGAAAATCATTGAGCTGAGAATGAGATCCTCCGTCTTCAATCACGACTTGGTCCATTCTAGCATCGTCTTGGTTACTGCCAGCTCGGTTGTGACTGTGTGATCCGACCATCGTGTTCACCGTAAATCGGAGTTTAATTTTAACTACAAGAGTTATTTCACGTAAACGATTTATTTGGGCAGCGTAAGACAATATTATTAATCGAAAAAGTGGATCCCTTTTAGGGTAAGCACATGGAGTATTTGTAGACATAGGGCTACAGTCGTCTAAGGACATATAACCGGTACATTTAATAGTCTACTCATGATGGAACTCTTCTGGCGTACCTTTTGAACTCCACATTTATTAATCTTTTATGTCCACGTATCTTCTGTTAAGTTCCGGCCGCTACCAAATAGCGATGTGTAACTGATAGCTTGTCATGTAAGCCCTAGGTTGAGTCCAACCTCGCTGGAAACCCACCCAGGCTCAGATTCCTTTCGCGGGTTATGGTCCCCTAATAGTCTCAGATGACTTTGTTAATTAATTCATTAATCCTGATTAATGGGCTAATTTTTATTAATCTTGTATAATGGGATTCACATGTGCGATCTTTAATTGGGTTATGGTCATAGTCCATGGTGTCATGAACATTAAAATTTTGTTTGTTTAAAAATATAATTAAATTCTTCTCGTTATAAATTTTCAAAAAGTGAACTTTTTGAAATGGAAATTAAATGTATGTTGCTTGGCGCACCACAATTATTACTTAATGAGTTAATGTAACTCTAATAAGACTAATTTGTCCTTTGTTTAATTAAAATCAAATGAGTTCACGTTAATAGGAGTTCGATCACGCCAATGCACAATATGCACTATCGTTTCCAATCAATTTTAAAATTTATGCTCCATCCAATAGTTTTCACATTTTCACCCATGTGGCAAACACTTATTATTTTTGTAAAACATTATAAGTTCCTATTTTAACAAAAATATGTTCCACTAAAAAATGTCAAATTAATTTTTTTATGATCTTTGCTATGACACCAAATACATCTATAATTTTTTTGAAAATAAAATTATTCTGATAAAATGAAACATCCCAATATTGTCGAGCATTGTATGCGACGAATTTAATGAAACAGAAAAAGATAAAATTAAATAAAAATAGTGAGAAAGATGATTTGAGATAAATAAATAAATACCTTGTAAGTGTGAAAGTTCAGAGCGCCATTTCTTAAAATAATCTCCATATTCATCCCTCAATATATCTAATGATGGTAAAAGTTTGTGAGACCATTATGATGTGACATTGTTACATACTCCGTATATTTATATAATAATCGTTTGATGATATGTACTACCTTCGTGTTAAATACATCAACAGTCAACTTTTCACGTTTATCGATGCAGAACTTTAATCATTAGTATATTTAATTATTTTATTAAAAATATTAAAAATAAGATTTTGAAAATATATGATTAGATAAATGTTTTCTAAAAATAAATGATTAATACATTAATTAATAGGACGTAATGAAAGTAAAACATGTGAATAATGTAAAATTAATGTAAAGTTTAATTATGAACGGGATAGTATATTTTAATGATATACTCCCTCCGTCCCAAAAACAAACTCCCACTTTCCTTAAATGGACGTCCCAAAATTAACTTCCCGTTTCTATTTTAGGAAAGTTTTTAAAGGCAAAAACTCATAAATGCCCTCCTCATATCCCTCCTTCCTCTGCCTATTATGCGCCCCATTTACTCCGACCCCTCCTTTCAACCCCACGCAATTATCTCTCTCTGTCTTCTGTCAATAACCTTCTTCACCTCTCCACTCTCCCCCCTTTTCATCCATGGAGAAGACAAACATCATTGTCCTCCCTCAAATTCTCCCGCGGGATGATGAAACCCTGGGTCCTGAATCAAATCGCCGTGATGTTGAAACCCTAGATCTGAAGAACCATGTCGCGGTTCCAGAATCAAACCTCGGTGATGATGAAACCCGAGATCGAAACATGCATGCCGCGCTTCCTTCTGTCATTGACAGCTTCCCTACAAACCCGAATTCCCCTGTCGCTATGGTGAACAAACCCTCAGCAGAAGCTATTTCAGACGAGGAAGGTGTAGAGTCTGACCAACGAGGGTGGACCTCGGAAACCGACTCTGGATGGGCCATACGGAAGAAGTGGGGGTCTGACTGCGTGGAGGACACTTACGAAGGCTTTCCAGCTTCAGAGGACGAAGGGGAGGAGGAGGTGAACTCGGAACCTCGATGGTATCCAGAGGAGTTAGACCACCTCTTTGGCCATTGTCGTAAAAGGCCGTGGATGCCTTGGGGGACTGATTCCTCATAGGGGAGGCTTCTAATCTCTTCTGTTTTACTATATGCTCCTGTCTTTTGTAATGTTCAAGTTGCAGAACTGATTGTGTTTGCTTATTGAATGAAGTTTGTTTATTGAGCTTGTGATGCCCCTCTATTTTGTAAACTGAGTGTGTTTGTTTATTGAAGTTGTCATGCCCCTCTATTGTGTAAACTCAATGTGTTCGTTTATTGAACTTGTGTGCCTAAATCTAGTAGTCTGTGTATCTTGATTGATGATGATGGGGGCTTTGTATGATCTAAACATTGTGAAGACAGTTTGTGAATTTATGGATATTTGGCTTATTCTCTCCTTGTGTCACCCACTTGTACAAAGTGTTGGAGACCATTTAGGGAAGTCTGTGCACAAGCAATTGATGTTTTTGTGTAGCATATGATTTGGGCTTACTGAATAAAGTTTCACTGCACATAGGGTGGTTTTTGGGTGTGTATTGTCAAACACTTGTAAATTTTCAACCTTTGTGTGCTCAGATGGATTGATAATGCAAAACATTAAATGTTTCTTCTACATTTGAATCACTGTGGCCATACATTTAATACTTGTATGCCAAGAATGTAAGAAACTACAAAAATAGTGTACTATGGGCACATATGCCAGTACATACAAAAACTGTACCCCATCTCTATAAGGGAAGTACATACAAAAAAGATTACCCTCCATGTGCCTGAGTTCATTGTTGAAGATCTACTTGATCTTCACTTATGAACTCACTTCCATGGCCCTGATGTCATGCTTCTGCCTCAAGTGTTTGCATCTCTATGAGTGCTTGTTTTGCTTCATTCATTATGGCATGGCTTGTTTCCACATTTTTGGGTAGCAACCCCTGTCTTTCAAGTTTTTCCTTTCCAACATGCCTCAGCTTGAAGTTGTTCCCCCCTTTGTGCTTTAGTATGTCCTCCATAACATACTGAAGGCTGAGGAATACCTTGTTTAATGTGCTGGGTGTGAGAATATCAAATGCTAATGTTACAGCTTCTACTAATTGGGAAATTGACTTAGGGGCTTGTTGTTCCTTTAATGAGTCAATGGCCCTAAAGAAACCCAAGTCAAGCACATTTAGGTCTGGACTGTTAGGGGGCTGACACTTTAACTGTATGTCCCAACCATCTTCACTTGCACATGTGAGAAAATCTTCATCTGTCATAAGCACATGAGGCGTTGCATTGTCTTGCTGAATGATTACTTTTTTGTTCACTCTGTCTGGCCATTTCCTTTTGATGGCAGGCAGAACTTGCTGCAACAACATGTCTCTGATTACAGGCCTTGTCACATTTAGTATAGGCTTTGTCTCTAGTGTGCCTGCTGGCCTATTCTTACTTGATCTCTTAGCCTTCTCTTCAAATGTGAAAGGAAATATACCTATTTTCCCATCCCATATGACATCCCCTGCATCCCCAAACCTTGGTCTACCCACAACAGTTAAAAACATTATTTTGGGTATGAATTTCTTGGACTGGACAGATCTATATGGATCTTCTTCACTATGGTGAGTGTAAAAGTTGGTTGTTTCCTTAGATAAGAAAAACCACTTTTCATCAATGTGAACATGGTCATAAAAATCATGAAAAGTGGGATTTCTTGGGGGGTTATGACTTATCAAGTGGCCTAAACAAAACTCTAACCTTTTAATCTTGCCTGCCTCTTTCAATAAAGGTTTGATTGCATTTGAGTGCCTTTTGTTTTGCTTAACTTTCACTAGTCTGTGCACGGTTGACTTTGAAACTTGCATGGCAAAACCTAAAGACCTGATGTTCTTTCTCTTGTGCAGTGGGATTTCCTTTATGTTCTCCAAGTCAACTGCTACCCTTTTTCTGCCTACATTTCCCTTTTGTAGGCTTTGAACATTAATGGCTAAACCTTGGTCCATTTGTTGCTTTGCTCTTTTCCACAACTCACGAACTGCCCATCTTGAAATGTTGAACTGTGATGCTGTACTTTTTACAATACCCCACTGAAGTCGCCCCTCATTGTAGTTTACTAAGAGAATTTCAACAATCCGTCTCCGCTCTGCATTTGTTAACTTCTTCCTTTTGTTGGTTGGTGCAGGAGCATTTAAAGTCATGGAAACCTGTGCCTGGGTTGCTGTGTTGTTGTGGTTGGCATGAGGAGTTGCAGGAACTTGAGGGTCTTCAATGCTCATTTTGTTCTTGTTGTGAAAGAGTAAATGAGAGTAAATGAAGAAAGATAGGGTAGATATAAATAGAGTGTAATGGGAGGGAAGTTTAAATTATTTGGCCAAAATGTTGGAGGGAGTTTTTTTGTGGTTGAAAGTCTTTAGCAAAGATCAGATTGTGTAGCAAAGATGGTTTAAAAGTCTTCCCAGTAATACGGAGGAGTATTAGATGTGATATGTAATGAGTGTTATTGAAATGACTTGTTGTGATATTTAATTTTTTCACCCCAGTACTGTTCATTACCCCCTTCCTTTTATTTGCTCTGGCCGCAGCCCTCAAGGCTAATTTTAGAAAGTCAAAGGCAAAATTTAATCTACCTTAAATTGTGTAAAAGTCAAAATGGGAGTTTGTTTTTAGGACGGAGGGAGTATATATTTTAGAAAGAAAAAAGTTAAGAAAAGGTGAAAACTTATCTTTAATTTTGTTGTTGTTGGGAACTTATCTTTTTATTTAAAAATCTATAAAAGATACGGAGTAAGTGACTAACAAGTAAATAGGACAAATTAACAAGATGTGCATTGCTGTATTCGAATGGAGAGCTCATCCGCTTTACCCATTTCTTATGTTCCTCAACCGGGATGAATACCATGACCGGTGCACAATACTTCCCTTCATTTTGTATTTTGCTATGATGATGATGATGATGATTCTTATTATTATGCTTGAGCTCAATTTAATGATTTTGCTTGATTATAAGGCCAACGAAGGCTCTTGGGCGGTGGGAGGAGGATGGCGAGATTGTTGGGGGAAGAGACTGTGTTGCCGGCGGGACTTGGCTGGGCTGTACCAAGGGGAAAATTGCTTTCCTTACCAACGTCCGGGAAAAGGAGCTCAACCTCTCGTCTTCTCAATCCAAAAGCAGGGGTGAACTCCCACTTCGCTTCTTAAAGGTACCCACCCAATTGCCCCTATCAATTCTCAACATCTTACAATCATCAGCATCCTGATAGCTTCTTATTTTGTTTTGCCGTGTCTAGCATAAAACGATCCATTTCCTTTGGCTATATTGCAGTGAAAAAACAAATTAGGTTTTTCCCTTGCTTTCCACGGCTAAAAGTCTGGTTTTCTTCGAATACACTTCTATGGGGCCTAAAAAGTTTTTCAAGTATCACTCTTTTGTTTTAAACTTCTCATAGATGGAATAAAAAACTGGACTTTCAAGGTTCATTTAGAAAGCAGAAATGAACAGGGAAACAAAAAGGAAGGACTATCTAGAGGAAAATGCAGGGCCGTTTTTTAGGGAGTTCAATAGGTTATCTAGAACAGGGCCCCCGAATTTATGGGGCCCCAAAATTTTAAATTTCTTTTAGTATTATATAGTATGGAGTAATATTATATATTAATACTAATTAGTACAATACGTTTAGTAAGGAAGAAAAATATAGAACCATCATTTTTTTCGTTGGTCCTTTTACTCATTTAGTTCTTTTTAATGAGTATTCAATTGATTTGAATATATATGTATTTGGATTGACATATTTTAAAAATTTATACTACCTCCGTCCCTTTTTATTTAGCTATCTTTGACTTTTCCAGTCAAAGGTGATAAACTTTGATCCATTATCTTAACTAATATATCATGTAAAACTTAATAAATTTATACTTTTATGATAGTATATTTTTAACAAAGAACATTTTCATATAATTTTCACATTATCAATTTTATTGTGTATAAATATATTATTGGTCAAAGTTGAACAACTTTGACTTGGAAAAAGGTGTTTGGCTAAATAAAAAGAGACGGAGAGAATATATTAATGACTTAATGTAGGGCCTCGATTTAACATTTAGAACCAGGGCCTCCAAATTCATTAGACGTCCCTGGGAAAATGTAAAGGTAACAATGCAAAAGATAGATGAAAAATAGTTCTAATAAAATTATTCTATAAAATTGTTGATACTCATTTATGTTTATTTACTTATGTCCATAATATAAATACTAATATTACTAATTAAATGTAAATGAAAAATTGAAACACTAATGATATTTAGAGCCCGTCGGATAACCCCTAATTTTGACCTTATCAGTCTTGTTAGCCAAATTAAGATTCATAATTAAGGTTGGAGTTATTTATTTGGCTAACTTTGTTGAAGCTACTATAGAGATCATTTTAGTTATTTTCATATAATTTTTCCGTAAATTGATTTATAAAATATATTTTAAATATAATTGTTCCATAATTCAGCCAATTCAACCATAACTTACAAAATTTAAGCAAATTCAGCCGACTCAGCCAATTTCAGTGTTACCTAACATGCTCTTAATTTTCCTATTGCAATTTTTCTAAGGTACTGTTTCAGTTCTCTACAAACACATGTTTGAACCTGTTGATTTTGCTTCCGCAAAGTTTTTTGTCTTTGTTTTTGTTTTTGTTTGTTAAAATCTCTAAAGTTTGCTTGCACTATTGTTATTATTATCTTAATTTATATTTTTAATGTTCAAGTGATGGTAATGTTTGTGGTCTCAGAGCAATAAGAGCCCTCATGATTTTGCGGAGGAACTTATGGGAGAAGCTGACCTTTTTGGTGGGTTTAACCTGGTGGTGGTTGATCTCTGTTCGATGATTGTGCTTTACATGACCAATAGACCAAAGGGAAGAGGTGGAGTATTAGTTACAGAGGTATCACCTGGTATCCATGTCTTGACTAATGCAACCTTGGACTCTCCATGGCCCAAGGTAAATAATTATTAAGCTTTTAATGAATGAATGAATGATTGAATTACATTCTTCTTAATCAAATGTTTGCTGTAGTATCATCATTAACATCACCATACATGATGCAGTGCCCTAGTGCACCATATGTCCAACACCTTTGAGTAGGTAATATGCAATTTATTTTTGTGTCAGATAAGGATTTTTTAAATTTTGCAACTATAGATTGCAACTACAAATTCACTTATAGGTTAATTATTTTACATATATAATTACTTACTTATAGATTTAATAAATAAAATGACTAGATTATTCAGTCTATTGCTTCTTAAGAGAATTGCAACATAAAGGCATCTATTAGGATGTTTTTACTTGGACTGAAATTTGTTGGTTTGGTCTGTTTAAGTCTGGTCTGATAAATGTCTGGTCTTTGTGTATTTCATGACTACGCAAGTCTGGTCTGGTTTAGTCTGTTTAAGTCTGGTTTGGTCTCATATGGGACTGATAACAGTCCAAGTAAAAATATCCTTATATAACATTGTCAATGTGTGTGTTTTTGTATGACTTTACAGCGTTGAGATCATTTCATTTTCATTTTCATTTACCCCAGTGCCGCAAAGGCTCCCACCTATGGTGGGGTAAGGGGGGGTCGGATGTACGCAGTCTTACTCTGTACTAACGCACAGAGAGACTATTTCCGGATGACCCATAGTGAAAATCGCGTCCAAAATTGCATGGACTGATTGTTGCTTCATAACAAAGAAGCGCTGACATTTTAGTGAGCCATTTTGCTTTATTCCATCATATTCTCAAGCCAAAAAAGAATGAATCTTTGGCTCCATTGCAAATGATGGAAATACTTTACAGCATTGAGATACTCTATATTGATTGATTGGTACTATAAACTTAATGTCAGCAACCTCACCGAGTTGGGATCTTAAGGTGGTTATGATGATGGTGAGATAGCTATTCTTGTAGTTCAAATAGTTATTCTTTGCTATTAGTGTAGTATTTAGTTGAAAAAGTCAGGTCTTTGAGTTGTTTTCTCCGCCAGTGTAGGAGACCATGTCATTTTATGAGACTGAAATGGAACCTAAAATACTTGATTACTTGAGCATACATTCACTATAAAACACTTTTTATTTTGTTTGTGTTTGTTTTGGTTGAAGGCTCAACGGCTACAAAAAAAGTTTAAGTTGGTATTGGACGAATACAGTGAATCTGAAATTCCTGTGGAATCTGTGGCAAAAGAATTGATGATAGACACGACAAAAGACGCCGAGCTTCCTGGGGTCTACTCGCCTGAATTGGAGTTTCATTTGAGTTCCATTTTTGTTGAAGCATACAGATCTAAGGTTTTATCTCTCTCTGCACTGTTTTTTGTTGCACAGTTAATCATTCTATATACATAACGACATGGCTTGGCTCTCTCTGTAATGATATATGATGTTTATGTTTTGGGCGGCGGCGTGTAGGGTGTGTGTTATGGAACAAGAAGCACCTCAGCTTTGGCAGTGGACAATTGCTCTGAAGTCAAATTTTATGAGAGGTCGCTTATGAATGGTGGTTCGTGGGAGGAACGCACCATGTCCTTCAAGGCTGTTTGATTACGTGCGTACTCTCTGAAAATTATTAGAATAAGTCTTGTTGAAATATAAACTAGAATGATATTAAAGATGGAGAGAAGGATTTTCTGTATATTTCATTGAAGGGTAAGGCCCTATAAATAGGCCTGGACTCGGGCCGGGCGGCCCGACCCGGAACCGGCCCGGCCACTGTAGCAACCGGCCCGGCCCGGTGGCCCGGTCCACCGGCGGTTCGGGTCGAACCGGCCCGGTGGTTCCCGGTTCCGGGCCTGGGCCTTCCAAATGGTGAACCGGCCCGGCCGGTTCGGGCCCGGTCCGGGCCGGATTTTAATTTTTTTTTTTTTGAATTTTTTTTAAAGTTTTGGGTTGGAATAGGTATTTTGGGCCATTTGAGGTGGTTTGGGGTGGTTTGGGGTTGAGGGGGAGGGGTAGGGGATTAAATAGGAGAACAAAAAAAAAAAAAAATAAGTGGGCCGGTTCGGCCCGGCCCGGCCCGGTTTGGCCCGGAACCGGGACCGGAACCGGCCACCGGTGGTTTGGGCCCGGGCCTCCCATTTCCTGGCCCGAGGCCCGGCCGGGCCCAGGCCCGAACCGGGCCCGAACCGGCCCGAGTCCAGGCCTACCTATAAATATAGATTACAAAGATAGAATATTCCTATACAAGATGCTATACAATAATACTATATATGGTATATTCCTAATATATTCTAAAGCATATTCTAAAGTAATTTTCTAATATACTTTCACACTCCCCCTCAAGTTGGAGCATAGATATTTATCATGCCCAACTTGTTACATAAATAACCAACTCGAATTCCATTTAGTGCTTTAGTGAACAGATCTCCAAGTTGTTCCCCAGTCTTCACATATCCTGTAGAGATCAATCCTTTTTGTATCTTCTCTCGAATAAAATGACAATCGACCTCAATATGCTTTGTTCTCTCAGGAAATACAGGATTGTTTGCTATGTGTATAGCAGCTTGGTTATCACACCACAATTTAGCAGGCATTGATGTCTTCAATCCGAGCTCGGTCAATAAATGGCTTATCCATATGATCTCACATGCAGATTGTGCCATAGCTCGATATTCTGATTCGGCACTCGAACGAGAAACCACATTCTGCTTCTTACTCTTCCAAGATACAAGATTACCACCAACAAAGACACAATAACCAGATGTAGATCTTCGATCATCTTTAGAACCGGCCCAATCAGCATCTGCAAAACATTCTATTCTCATGTGATCATGGTTTTGATAAACAATACCTCGTCCTGGTGCACCCTTTATGTAACATAATATGTGTTCTACTGCAGCCCAATGATCAATGGTTGGAGATGACATGTATTGACTCACTACACTCACAGAATAGGCAATATCTGGACGAGTGACTGCGAGATAATTAAGCTTTCCAATCAGTCTTCTATATCTTTCTGGGTCTTCAAACGGTGTGCCTTCTTGAGTGAGTTGCACGTTGGGAACCATCGGTGTTGTACTTGATTTTGCCCCTAATTTCCCTGTCTCAGCTAGTAAGTCAAGTACATATTTACGTTGAGATAGAAATATGCCTTTCTTACTTCGTGTTATCTCAATTCCCAGAAAGTATTTCAAAGAGCCAAGATCTTTCGTCTGGAATTGACTATACAGAAAATTCTTAAGGGCCAAAATACCTGCATTATCACTCCCTGTAATCACAATATCATCAACATACACCACAAGCAATGTGACACCTGATTCTGTTTGTTTTTAAAAGACAGAGTGATCTGATTTGCCTTTTATCATTCCAAATTGTTCAATTGATTGACTGAATTTCCCAAATCATGCACGAGGACTCTGTTTCAGACCATAAAGAGATTTGCGAAGTCGACAAACTTTACCATACTCCCCCTGAGCAACAAATCCCGGAGGTTGCTCAATATAGACTTCTTCCTTAAGGTCACCATGCAAAAATGCATTTTTAATGTCCAACTGATGTAAGTGCCAATCTTGAGTTGCAGCGAGTGAAATAAGTAACCTGACAGATGTTAATTTAGCAACAGGAGAAAAAGTGTCAGAATATTCAACACCATAGGTTTGAGCATAACCCTTCGCAACTAATCGGGCTTTCAACCGCGCAACAGATCCGTCTGGGTTAACCTTAACAGCAAAGACCCACTTACATCCAATAGATTTCTTCCCTGTAGGCAAGTCAACCAAATCCCAAGTACCATTAAGATCTAAAGCATTCATTTCCTCTACCATGGCATGACGCCATTCAGGATGAGACAAAGCTTCTTTGACAGATTTGGGAACAGAAATAGAATCAATGGAAGCAATAAAAGAACATGAAGCAGGAGATAACTGTACGACACAAATGAAGAAATAGGATGAGTACAAGATCGTGTACCTTTACGTAGTGCGATTGGGAGGTCAAGATCTGATGTGGAGACAAGATCTGAAGATGCAGGTACTGGTTCAGGACATGAGATCGGAGTCGAACTAGTATCAGGATAAGTAATCACAGGTATCGCCGGTGGAGGGTGATCAGGTGCTTTGTGTTGACGGGTGTATACCAAATGTACGGGAGGCCTAGGGTCAAGAACAGTAACTTGTGGAAGATTTGTCGAAAGTGTGGACTCGGGAATAGTCATCGTGTAAATGAGTATATCATCATTACTCTCATGAATATCTGCCTTAGATGATGAAAAGGGTGTATTTTCATGAAATGATGCATCAATAGAAACAAGATACCGACCAGTACTCGGACAAAAACATCTATACCCCTTTTGGACTCGAGAATAACCCAAGAAAATACATTTTAATGATTTGGGATCTAACTTTGTAAGATGAGAATTAACATCTCTAACAAAACAAGTGCAACCAAATATTTTAGGTGGGATAGGAAAAAGCTCTTTGTTTGGAAATAGACAATGATAAGGAGCTTTACCATTCAAAACAGAAGATGGCATTCCATTTATCAAAAAACATGCAGTAGACACGGCATCTGCCCAAAACTGTTTAGGCACATTCATTTGGAATAGAAGAGCCCTTGCAGTTTCTAACAGATGTCGGTTCTTTCGTTCTGCAACTCCATTTTGAGGAGGTGTGTCAACGTATGAAGTTTGATGAATAATGCCATGTTGAAGCATAAATGACTTAAATGTAGCAGATAGATATTCTTGGGCATTGTCTCCTCTTAACACCCGAACAGGAACGTTAAACTGAGTTTTAATTTCAGCATAAAAGGAAGAAAAATGAGTGAACAACTCAGATCGACGTTTCATGAAATACAACCATGTCATACGAGAATAGTCATCAACAAAGGTAGCAAAATATTTAAAACCAGCTTTAGACACAACCGGGCAAGCACCCCAAACATCAGAGTGAACAAGGTCAAATGGAGCATTTGCTCGTTTATTAACTCGAGGGCTCAAGCTAGTACGATGGTGTTTCGCAAATTGACATGACTCACATTGTAAAGAGGTCATCTTATTAAATTGGGGATTTATTTGCTTCATTAATGAGAGAGATGGATGTCCTAATCGGTAATGAGCATCTAACAAAGTCCCAACCCCAAGACAAGAGATACCTTTTGTGATTGATGTATCCAAAATATAAAGACCAGTTGACTCATGTCCTTTACCAATAGTCTGCTTCGTTAACATATCCTGAAACACACAATATCCAGGAAAAATGTTACAGAACAATTAAGAGTACGCGTGATTTGACTGATGGAAAGCAGATTAAATGCAAAATTAGGAAGACTCAAAACAGGCGATAATGGTAATGTAGAAGTTGGAACAACAGTACCAGATCCAAGAACGGTTGAGGTAGATCCATCAGCTAAAGTGACACTAGAAGTAGGTAAATATGAATGGAATGACGAGAATAGACTAGGATTACCGGTCATATGATCTGTGGCACCTGAGTCAATGACCCATTTCGAGGATGACAAAACAAGACATGTGTTTGAAATACCTGAATTCGCGGCTACCGAGATAGGGACAGATGAATGCTTTAGAGATTCTTGGTAGCAAATAAATTTGGCATATTCATCCGAAGAAATAGCAACTGATTCATCAGATGAGGTGGTAGCAGAAGCAACATGAGCAATCAAATTTCCTTGATTTTTGAATGCCAACTTTCTACAATCTTTGAGCAAGTGTCCGGATGATGTGTGTTTTCTCGCACTTAAAAAGGATGTAGTAAAGTGGTTGAAAGTACGAGTATCGTCTCCACAGGGACGGACAAAAGGGAAATAAAGATTAACTAAACTTTAGCGATTAAAAAGAAATAAATAAAATAAAAATGCAATTGTGCGAGATTGGTTGATTGATTAAACTAAAACTAATGCTAATGAGCGAATAAGAAGATTTGGTTTTCCTTAATTAACGACGAAGGGAACAGGAATTGATTCCGGGGTTAACCAGATTTCCGGCAGAACAGGCCTAATCACATGAATTTAATTTAATTGAGCTTAGCTAATCATTACTAAGTTCTTACCGCTCTCGTGGCGTAGAGTACAATAATTTAGGGGACCAAGCTGATCTCTTATGCGACAAGATCCTAAATTATTGCCAAAACGAACGAGCTTACGGCCCCTTAATCGCTACTAATCTCTTAGCGAACGATTAAGTGTGTGTGAATGTGTCCTAGAACAAATTAGATCTCTCTTAATTTATCCTATAAGCAATTGTAATTCTAGTGGCCATCTAGGCAGTGCCGGTCCTACCTAAACTCAGGCCTGAGTCGAGCTTCATAAAATGGGCCCTATACATAGTGTTTGTTTATCATATAAATTCACTAAAATTGAATGAATAAATATCACAAAAATGCAATCTTTCAACAAAAGTCTTCCATTATCCCAAAACGACATTGAATGTATTAAAAAAAATTACTTAAGTAAAACCCGTCGAACAATTTTAGATACATAATTTAGTGGAATCCTCAACAATATATATTGTTAATTTTCTCTACAAATCAGCCTCAAACTAACTTAAAAAGTACAAAACACCCCTTATATAAGAGGTTCTGTCCGACCGTCGCCATTCGGGGTGGTTCCTAGTGTAATTTTTTGATGAAATTTTTAAGCATCTTTTTCATTAAGTCTAGTTTGTCTATACCGAAGTTCAGCTAAAAATTCAACCAATAGTGCAGTCAAATGATTTTCTGAAATATACTGCGCTGTTTAACTGTGCAGTTATCTTCAAAAATTCATTTGACTGCCTTCCCGATTGCATTTTTACTGAAATTTGGTATGAGTAAGTTAGACTTAATGAAAAAGATGCTAAAAAATTTTCATCAAAAAACTCCACCGGGAACCACCCCAAATGGCGACAGACTTGGAAAATACATAGGTATAATAATAGTAATCCTTACAAAGTTGTGGGCCCCTAATTTTTTCAATTTTTTGGGGCCCTGAGGCTTGGGCCTCTCCAGCCTAACATAAGGCACGGGCCTGCATCTAGGTTACAAGAGATATCAGTTAAATTATTCAAACACAAATTAAACGGCATTCATGCAATTAAACCGACAAGAATCTAGCCATCAATCATGATTAACCCCTTCATCAATCCCAAATCCCTAATTAAACTACTCACGCCTCATAATTGACGAATCAGAAGAATTGGGATGAATAGAAATAATTGTCATTAATTAAAGAATTGAACTTACAAAGAATCCCAGGTTCTTGGATTAAACAACGTAAAAACGCAGGTAAAACTCGTCCCTAGGCCTCTCTCCAAAGTTCGTAACCCCCAAAAGCGGGTATGGAGGCCTTATTTATAGAAAACAATGAATTCGGGTCGAATTAGGACAAATCGCGGTCAGGCACGGTGCCAGGCACGACTGTGCCTGCGACCGTGCCTACGGAAGAAGGCCGAATTTCGCGTCCAGGCACGGCGTGCCTAGCTGCCAGGCACGACCGTGCCTGGCCTCCAGTAGCTCGGTTCTTCGAAATATGCCAGGCACGGCGTGCCTAGCTGCCAGGCACGATCGTGCCTGGCCTCCAGTAGCTCCCAAGATAATTCTTCTTCAGGCACGGCGTGCCTAACTCCAGGCACGGCCGTGCCTGACCCTATTCTTCACTTTTCCTTCGTTTTCTTGCTCCGAATGCTCTCGGATGCCTACGAGGTCGATCCAAATGCTCTTTCTTTACCAGAATTTCGTCACGAATCTCCCGGTGGCCTCCAAATCTTCCAAATCTTTCTCGAATGCCTTCAAATCCTTCCCGAATGCCTCTCAAGCGCCGATTGCCGGACTCTAACTTCTTCAAATCAACTTCAAATGCAATGAAACTTGATCCAACGCCTGCTAAACACAACTTAAGCCAAAATTGAGACTTGCAACGCCTTAAAGCCAGGAAAATCATCAAAATCCGACCCGAACACGCATCAAATGCGTGTCTAAATACGGACTTATCACCGGACTTCTTGCAGTAATTGCATATTACTCCTCTGTCAAATTGACCTGTACGAAACATTTTTTTTTGTTCCTTTTTTGTATTTTTTTTAAATAAAATCAAATCTGAGATTGCATTGGAAACTTTCAGCAGCCTTTTTACGTGTGGGCTCAAATTTTGGAAAAAATGATGCAGAATAAAGGAACGGAAGGTGACCACAATTTACTTCTTGGACTTCTGTATTCTCCAAGCACACGGTAATCAGTAAAAAATCATAGCAAGAATAACAACGGGTCTCACCAGATTTTGAGTTGAACTGACTGATATTCACCCGAGGTTACCACGTCGAACTATTCCTTCGGTTTAGGCAAAGAAAACAAATATTCTCCTCCCTTGACAATCTGCTAGAAGATTGTGACAAAGCAACCGGGTGTGTTCCTCGCGAGTTTGTGTTGACTTTTACGCAACAAGGCTATCGAGGCAGGAACTAATGCTTACCAGGACGAAACGAGCGACCACAAAAGAGAGGCCATACGCAGGCGAGCTGATGGGTGGTTTTTGATCGGAAATCTGGCCGGAGAACAGACGAGACCCGCCGGCGCGTGAGTTAAGTTCGTCGTGCTGTGGCGGCGCGTGCGGCTCACTCGCCTAGAGTATGGGTGTCGGACTTTTGTTTCTGTGTCGTCGGAGGTAGCCGCACCACCTGGGTACGGTGGTGATGAAATGTGTGGTCTGAAATTTGTGAGGTCTGGGGGCAGACTGTGATAATTGACTTTCTGGGAAATTTAGAGGTTCTGAAGAATCTGAAAAACTGAACTCAAGTTCCTCAAGAATCAGAAAGCTGAAATCTTGAAGAAAGAATTTAGAGACAGACTGGTGTCGAAGGTTCTGAAGACTGAACTCAAGGAAGAATCCAATCTGAAAATTAACTGAAATCTGGAAAAAACTAAACTAAAATGGAAGGCTCTGATACCATGTTGAAATATAAACTAGAATGATATTAAAGATGGATAGAAGGATCTTCTGTATATTTCATTGAAGAGTAAGGCCCTATAAATATAGATTACAAAGATAGAATATTCATATACAAGATGCTATACAATAATACTATATATGGTATATTCCAAATATATTCTAAAGCATATTCTAAAGTATATTCTAATATACTTTCACAAGTCTAAAGTTACACCTTCATGTTGCACTAAAAGATTCGACAAAGTGAAAAAATGTTATACAAATGTGAGATCGTAGAATGTAGATTCGATGATGTGAGAACGTATTGCACTAAAATATTAAAACATGTTGTACTAATATGAGAAATGAGAATAAATTTTGGCCAATGGATTCGACGATGTTGTACTAAAATGACTTCATGTTGGGCGGTGGATTGGCTCTCGATATGGAGGTTCGGTTGACCAGGGAATTGACAAGGGTTTTTCTTCTAGCCTTGATGTCCCTTCCAGCAACATCAACGTACTACCTCTGTCTCAAAAAACTTTGACATTTTTGTAATTTTGACCAACTATATATTTTTAATGGAAATTATTTATAATATAAAAATTTTATGAAAATGTTTTTTGTTCAAAGTACTTTCATAAAAGTATAAAATTTATAATTTACATAATATTATACTAATTAAAATCATGACTCAAATTTTATGAAATAACAATTTTTTGGACAGGGGTAGTATTATACAAGCAGAATGAGGAGCATGAGGACCCGTTAATGTGTACTGGTGGTAGAAATGAAATCAGTGAAGAATCACCTCTTCAAGCTTCCCGTCATCCCGTGTAGAGCATACTGAAGAATCACCTCTTCAAGCTTCCCGTCATCCCGTGTAGAGCATACTCAATCTACCGCTTGGCCACTTGAGGCTCTAATGTGGAGGGTGATGTAATCAGGCCCGTGCCTTATGTTAGGCTGGAGAGGCCCAAGCCTCAGGGCCCCAAAAAATTGAAAAAATTAGGGGCCCACAACTTTGTAAGGATTACTATTATTATACCTATGTATTTTCCAAGTCTGTCGCCATTTGGGGTGGTTCCCGGTGGAGTTTTTTGATGAAAATTTTTTAGCATCTTTTTCATTAAGTCTAACTTACTCATACCAAATTTCAGTAAAAATGCAATCGGGAAGGCAGTCAAATGAATTTTTGAAGATAACTGCACAGTTAAACAGCGCAGTATATTTCAGAAAATCATTTGACTGCACTATTGGTTGAATTTTTAGCTGAACTTCGGTATAGACAAACTAGACTTAATGAAAAAGATGCTTAAAAAATTTCATCAAAAAATTACACTAGGAACCACCCCGAATGGCGACGGTCGGACAGAACCTCTTATATAAGGGGTGTTTTGTACTTTTTAAGTTAGTTCGAGGCTGATTTGTAGAGAAAATTAACAATATATATTGTTGAGGATTCCACTAAATTATGTATCTAAAATTGTTCGACGGGTTTTACTTAAGTAATTTTTTTTAATACATTCAATGTCGTTTTGGGATAATGGAAGACTTTTGTTGAAAGATTGCATTTTTGTGATATTTATTCATTCAATTTTAGTGAATTTATATGATAAACAAACACTATGTATAGGGCCCATTTTATGAAGCTCGACTCAGGCCTGAGTTTAAGTAGGACCGGCACTGGATGTAATGGCATATTAGTATATAGATTGTTTATAGATTAGGAGCTGCTAGATCGACAACTTGAACCAAAAATAACGTTAGTTGAATTTCAAACATTTCCAAGGAGTGCATGCATTCAAGCAAAAAGGGATCAACAATGGGCTCTTTTTTTCATTTATAGGGATCAACAGTATTCTCGAATCTCGAAGGGTCATTTTGAATCTGACTTTGAACGTTGAGGAGCATATTGGGAATAGATCGAGTTGTTTGGACCTCTCTAATGCATTGGTCGAGACAGGAGAAGATGGGTATTTTGTTTGATTTATTATCGTTTTTCTTTACTGGGCAGTTTTGCTTTTCACTTGCTTAGTTGTTTAGACCTCTAATTTTCTTTCTTCATCAGCGTTGGTACTTTTCAATATTTTTTGAATAAATTTGATGCATTTTTTTGCCAAAAAAATGTATAAACATAAAAATTAAATATGGTTAATGGTCATCCATAATTCTCTTAAATGAAATGTAATTAGGTTCACGAGTTTTTGAGTGGCTTCGCATACAAAGAGGGTAGGAGAATAAGGTGTGGGGTTGTACGTCATCCAGATGATCGACCTCTGCATATTAGTTTTGGTATCAAAAATAAAAAATAGTGGCCGGCGCGGCCTAGCTTCTTAATTACGTACATCTGCTTGGACAAATTAATAAGTGAGCTAGCTTGTTTCATGCATGCATGCCATATTTGATGAAATATTTGCATGCAATGCATGCTGTATATATTACACAAACAATTAATTATGATTAATTAAAAGTTGAGAATGGCATCGAAGAAAGGCATTCGAAGCCCAGAGGGAAGATCTTCTCAAGGAAATAATCAGCGGACGACAGGGGGTGGCGGACAAACAGTGAAATTCGCGCGAAGAACATCAAGCGGGCGATATGTGAGCCTGTCAAGGGAAGACCTGGACATGTCGGGCGAACTGTCCTCCGGCGATTACATGAATTACACAGTCCACATTCCTCCGACGCCGGATAACCAGCCAATGGACGACACACCATCGACGTCGGTGGCCGCCAAAGCTGAGGAGCAGTACGTGTCCAATTCACTGTTCACAGGTGGGTTCAATAGCGTGACGCGGGCGCACCTTATGGACAAGGTCATTGAATCTGATGTAACGCACCCCCAGATGGCTGGATCCAAGGGCTCCTCTTGTGCCATGCCAGCTTGCGACGGCAAAATCATGAAAGATGAACGGGGAAATGATGTCACCCCCTGCGAATGCAGGTAATCAACTTATATCAATTCACATATCCAAATTTAACATATTCCAATACTAAATTTGACACAAATTTGTGACACATAGGCACAAATTCTTATCACAACTTTATGCTAATTTTTTCGGGACAAGAACTTTCGAAATCCATTTCTACACAAATTCACAGTGACCCGTGAACCTGTGCCAAATTTATGACAATGTCCTTGTAGTTGTCGCTTTCTAAATATGTAAGACTCAATTACTTATACTAATTTTAATATTATTAGGAAAATGTTAATTTTATCTTTAATTATGTATAATTAAAGATAAAATGATGAATTCATTTCAAGAAATCAAGATGTAAAAATAACCACAAAGCACTTCATATAATCTTATTTTTATCTTTTACTACGTATTTTATAGAAAAACAATCTGATACAAATTTATTTGAAATGGTTATATACAACAACAATCAAGATCAAAACCCTACAATATTAGTTGGGGACATGGGTTTCAATTGTAAGGCATTTTTCTTATTCAACACAGCTATAGTTTTTTCTAGCAGTTTCTACGATATCTGAGTATAAAAAATTCATCTAAAAACTAATACTATTCAACCGAATTAGAAGCGGGGACAATGGTCTAGTAAATGTCTGATCTCTATGTATTTTATAACTATCCAAGTTTGGTATGGGACTGAAAACAGTCAAAGTGAAATCATCTTGTGTACTACTAGTATTTTTAGGAACGGAAGCGGGCACTTGCCCCTCATGCCCCATAGGCCCTCCATTGCGATCCGACGGGTTATGTTATAAGTATCAAGAGAAAAATGTTAATTTAAAGTCTTATTTAGAGAATACTAGTATAAAACATGAGCTCATTTGGAAACTTTGACCATATTTTATTTCTATTCGGGGAAATTTGCTAATTACAGAATTTTGGTTGTTTCATCAGGTTCAAAATATGCGGAGACTGTTACATGGACGCCCAAAAAGATTCGGGGATGTGTCCAGGATGTAAGGAACCGTACAAAGTTGGGGAGTATGAAGAAGATGTAGCAGCACCAGAGTATTCTCGAGGAGGAGCACTGTCTTTGCCAGGGCTAGGCGGTTCCAAAAGGGACAACACCAGGAATAATAATAACAACAATAATGATAATAATATGTCGATGATGAAAAGGAACCAAACTGGAGAGTTCGATCACAACAAGTGGTTGTTCGAGACACAGGGCACTTATGGGTATGGCAATGCCTATTGGCCTCCCGACGACATATATGGAGAGGACGATGGTCATGGAATGAAAGCAATGTTGGATACATCTGCCGATAAACCTTGGAAGCCACTCAGTCGCAAATTGCCAATTCCAAATAGCATCATCAGCCCATATAGGTAATTACTTGCTTGATTCCTATCACAAATCTTCAAATATGAGTATCATTATTTTCTTCTTAAAATTGGACCCATATTCTTGAATTTTTATTCTTCTAATAGGACTGTACAAATTATACAGAGTATGCTGGTAAGAAAATATATTTAATTCTAGGGAAAAGGGTTAAATAGACCCTCAAACTTACACAAAAAGGTCAAATAAGCCCTCATATAAGAGGCTCGGTCCGGCCGTCGCCATTTGGGGCGGTTCCCGGTGGAATTTTTTGATGAAATTTTTGGAACATCTTATTCACCAAGTCTAGTTTACTCATACCAAATTTCAGCTAAAACTTCAATCGGGAAGGCATTCAAATGAATTCTTGAAGATAACTGCGCAGTTATCTTCAAGAATTCATTTAAATGCCTTCCCGATTGAAGTTTTAGCTTAAATTTGGTATGATTAAACTAGACTTAGTGAATAAGATGGTCAAAAAAATTCATCAAAAAATTCCACCGGGAACCGCCCCAAAAGGCTATGGCCGGGCAGAGCCTCCTATATAAGGGCTTATTTGACCTTTTTATGTAAGTTCGAGGGCCTATCTGACCCTTTTCCCTTAATTCTATTATATAAATTTTGAGCAATTTCTTTAGAAATTTATTCTTCTTTAGCTAGTACGTGAATGAGTGATGTATGAGGAAGAAAGGCTATCATTTGAAAAAAGTGACTTGCTATGAGATTTAAGTCATGGGTCGTAGCTAAATTTTGATCGACCACTCTACATGTTTTTTTCTTGACCTCGATCCCATGCAACTCTACTATACTATCATTATGTACATGAAGCATGTGATTATATATATATATATATTTCAGGTACAATAAACGATTTAATTAATGCCCGGAGGAATATTGAATGGATATGCAGGTTGCTGATTGCAGTTCGGCTGGTAGTGCTGTGTTTCTTCTTAACATGGAGGATAAAACATCCAAATGATGACGCAATATGGCTGTGGGTGATGTCAGTGACATGTGAAATATGGTTCGCCTTCTCATGGATCTTAGACCAAATCCCGAAGGTGAGTCCTTGCAACCGTAGCACAGACTTGGAGGTATTACGGGAAAAATTTGAGCTGCCATCGCCGTCAAACCCGACAGGCCGGTCGGACCTGCCTGGGGTGGACTTCTTTGTGTCGACGGCAGATCCGGAGAAAGAGCCGCCTCTGGTGACGGCGAACACGATCCTGTCAATACTAGCGGTGGATTACCCAGTGGAGAAAGTGGCATGCTACATATCAGACGATGGGGGGGCGCTGCTAACGTTCGAGGCAATGGCGGAGGCGTGCAGCTTCGCGGAACTGTGGGTGCCATTTTGCAAGAAGCACGAGATCGAGCCGAGGAATCCAGAGAGTTACTTCAACCTGAAGGGGGACCCAACGAAGAACAAGAAACGGACGGACTTTGTGAAGGATAGGAGGAGGGTGAAGAGGGAGTACGAGGAGTTCAAGGTGAGGATAAACGGCCTGCCAGACTCGATCAGGAGGAGGTCAGACGCATTCAACGCGAGGGAGGAGATGAAGATGCTAAAGCAGATGAGGGAGGGGGCGGGGGAAGTGATGCAGGTAAGGAAGGCGACGTGGATGGCGGATGGGAGCCACTGGCCTGGGACATGGGCAGCGCCGAGTGCGGACCACGCCAAGGGTGACCACGCGGGCATACTGCAGGTGATGCTGAAGCCGCCAAGCTGTGACCCGCTGATGGGAGGCGGGGAGCATCAGCTGGACTTGGCGGACGTGGACATACGGCTGCCCATGTTTGTGTACATGTCGCGGGAGAAGCGAAGAGGGTACGAGCACAACAAGAAAGCGGGGGCGATGAACGCACTGGTACGTTGTTCTGCAGTGCTCTCCAATGGTCCCTTCATGCTCAACCTCGACTGTGACCACTACATCTACAACTGTCGAGCAGTGCGGGAAGGGATGTGCTTCATGATGGACCGGGGCGGGGAGGACATCTGCTACATCCAGTTCCCCCAGCGCTTCGAAGGCATTGACCCCTCCGACCGCTATGCCAACCACAATACCGTCTTCTTCGATGGCAACATGCGCGCCCTCGATGGCATCCAGGGCCCAGTCTACGTCGGCACGGGAACCATGTTCCGAAGATTTGCAATCTATGGCTTTGACCCACCCGCTCGCCCACCTGCCAAATCCTCCGGCTTTGACAATAATAATGATGCTCGCCCCCTCAACCCCATTGACCTTGACCCCGACCTTGACGTCCATCTCCTCCCCAAGCGCTTCGGGAACTCCACTTTGCTCGCAGAATCCATACCCATAGCTGAGTTCCATGGCCGTCCCATTGCTGATCACCCTGCCATTAAGTATGGCCGACCGCCGGGTATCCTCCGTCTCCCCCGCTCGCCGTTAGATGCTGCCACAGTTGCCGAAGCTGTCTCTGTCATTTCTTGTTGGTATGTTCACATCCATGCATCTTGTAATTACTTACTACTATCAAATTTCTATATACCGGCTACTGCTGGAGTATTTATTGATTGAAATTGGTCGTCAAACAAAAAAAGATCCCTAAATGGGACTAAAATAGGAACATAGTTGATAAATAGGACTTTCATTATTGTATTCCCAAAATAAGAAATGTTCACTCCTATTTTGGAAACTTTTAATCAATTTATTCTTTTAATACAACTAAATAAATCCTATTGAGAGAATAAAACATAGTTGGTCCTATTTTAAAATTGGAAAAATTGAAAATAATAATCCCAACTATTGCCGGTCCGCTGAAAATAATCCCAACTATTGATTATTTTTGTATAATCCCAACTATATAGACTATCCGCCAATAATGGTCCATGACCATATATTACCTCTATAAAAAGTGAATTTTAAATAGAAATTAAGCGTAAAAATTAAAAGTTGAGATTATTTAGAGGGATTACTTGTTATATCTCACCCCATCCACTTTAGAAACTACAAGAATTTATTCATAGGGACCATTATTGGCGGAAGGTCCCTAAAGTTGGGATTATTCTGTAATAATCAATAGTTGGGATTATTATGAGCGGACCGCCAATAGTTGGGATTATTACTATCAATTTTTCCTTTAAAATTTGTCTATGTTTTGATTCTATATTGAGCAATTTCTAAGCAAAACAATCATGCATGCATGCAGGTATGAAGATAAGACAGAGTGGGGTGACAGGGTGGGGTGGATTTATGGCTCGGTCACCGAAGATGTGGTGACGGGATATCGCATGCACAACCGTGGGTGGCGCTCCGTCTACTGCATCACCAAGAGAGACGCCTTCCGCGGCTCCGCCCCCATCAACCTCACTGACCGCCTCCATCAGGTCCTTCGTTGGGCCACTGGCTCCGTCGAGATCTTCTTCTCCCGCAACAACGCCATCTTCGCCTCTCGCCGCCTCAAGTTCCTCCAACGTCTCGCTTACCTCAACGTCGGCATCTACCCCTTCACCTCCATCTGCCTTCTAGTCTACTGCTTCCTCCCCGCCCTTTCTCTCATCTCGGGACACTTCATCGTCAAGAACCTCAACATCGCTTTCTTGCTCTACCTCCTCACCATCACCATCTGCCTCATCTCCCTTGCCCTCTTGGAGGTGAGGTGGTCCGGCGTCGGTTTAGAGGAGTGGTGGCGCAACGAACAGTTCTGGCTCACTTCCGGCACCAGTGCCCACCTCGCAGCTGTAGTCCAAGGCCTCCTCAAAGTCATTGCCGGCATTGAGATCTCCTTCACCCTCACGTCCAAGTCCGCCGGTGAGGACAATGATGACATCTATGCCGAGCTCTACCTCGTCAAGTGGAGTTCACTTATGATCCCACCCATCGTCATCGCCATGGTCAACATCATCGCCATCGTCATTGCTTTCTCGCGAACCATTTACAGTCCCGTCCCCCAGTGGAGCAAATTCATCGGAGGGGCCTTCTTTAGCTTCTGGGTGCTGGCCCACTTGTACCCTTTTGCCAAGGGTTTGATGGGGAGGAGACGAAAGACGCCCACCATTGTTTTTGTATGGTCCGGTCTTATTGCCATTACCCTATCACTTCTTTGGATCGCTATTAGTCCACCCAAAGCCGGTACTACGACGGCAGATCAACTCGTTTCTGGCGGTGACACCTTTCAATTTCCATAGCTATGCATGGTAGATAGATAGATTACACACACACATATATATATACTTCGTATGTATGTGATAGATCATCAAGGTAAGTAGTTGCTATTAAGGGATCAGATCTTCCAATTATTAATTATATCATTCACTTTTCTTTTAATTAAATTTGTTGTGAAGGATTTTGTGTGCTTTGAGGAATATATAGGACTATATATATAAAATATATTACAAGCAAAACATTGTTAAGAAAGTGCAGTAAAACATAGATAAAGTGCATCAATATAAATAATTATGTTTGTCCTAAAATATGACTTATTTGATTTTAGGTAAACAACTTCCCCAATTAAGAGTGAATTGAAGAAAAATGTTTGCCTTATTCGTATACTTTGTTTAGATCTTAGTCTTATTATTAAATGAATTTTGTGAACATTGAAGGAATTAAAATAATATGACCATTCAATTATATTGTTGAAGGAATTAAAAGCAAGTTAGAAGTATATCCCTGAGACCACATGAAACCTCATAAGATTAGCAGCAGCACACAAAGTATAGAGAAGTACGTACAGTTGAAACCAAGTTGGGCAGCATGCAGGCAGTAGGATTGTGAAAGCTGTGACAAATTTCAAATTGAACGCCACTCTCACAGGGGCAGGGGCGGCGATTATTTATGAGGAATCAATTTGGGGGTCATTTCAGCAGCCTCAGTTTTCATTTCAATAAGAAGAACGTACATTATGCATCTTTTCAAGCAAGTGGAATCGGACTCCAATCTCGCTCGCTCGCTCGCTCATCTCCTCTCATATCTGCCATTCAGGAACCGTCTAGCTACGACGTCGGCTTCAATTTCCTTCCCTCATGGAAGAAGCAAATGCGGTGGCCGGTGGGACGGCTCATTTTGCAGCTTAGGGCTGGGTCCGAAAAACAAACCCGATCAAATTAAACTGAATCGCACCCAAATAAAGCCGAACCGCTAAGAAACCGAAACCGAACATAAAAAATCGAAACGAACCGAAGTTGTTTGGTTTGGGTTTGGTTTTTACCCTTCAAAACCGAACCGAACCGAACAAATCGAGCTATTTAAAATATAAAATTTATATGTTAAGTGTTAAGCATTAATTCTAATTAATCTTAATATCATCAATAGTCTTTGATTTTCTTGTGTTAGAGAAATAATGTTTGTGTTACGTTTAATTTAATTTAGTTTATAAATTCATTTACGCATTCATTGTCTTTAATAATGTAGCTATATTGAATGATGATAATATGTGTTTACTAGTTATTAGTAGTAATTAATTTTATTTTTAGATAACTTAAGGATTTTATATTGATAAAACAATAAATATTCATCTCAACTATATCACATAGAACGTATATATTCATGAACTATTTTCGAACTACTCACAAACAAATTAAATCAATAATATATACATTTTTATCTATCTCGCATACTCATATAATTCAAGACATATTTATCTCATCTCACTTTTATTTTATTTGTTGTTGTATTGTGCTTGTATTCTTTATGTAATATGTTTGATCCCTCTAAGTATTATACCAATTTTAAATCAAGTGAGAATTTTTTGGTAAAACCCCGAAAAAACCGAAACCGAATCGAAACAAACCAAATCAATCAAACTGTGGTTCCAAGTTTTGTAGTGTAAAACCGAACCGAAACTGAATCGAATTTTTAAATTTGATTCTATGTTTGGTTTTAGGTCAAAACCGAACCGCAAGAACCGAATCCACCCCTATTGCAGCTAACGAATCCTTCACACTAGTACTACGTATGTCTTATACTCTTATTCATATCATTAAAATGGTCCCTCAATTATCCATTTCATTAAAATGGTCCATCAGTTATCCACTAAATTAAAATCTCAGAACTGTATTTCTGAGATTTCAAATTACACCCCCGAGTTCACCAACTTACATTAAACGTCGTCCCCACCGTCAGAAGTCCAACTAACAGCAGACGGACTTCCATTTAATATGGGGCCAAGGCGTAAATTAACTTCCTTAAACGTTTAAATAGTTAAACCTACTTAAAATAAGTATAAATCAACCTTCATTCGCACAGTTCTTTTCGTCCAGCCGTGAGATTTGTCTAGGAGCTCCGCAAACATCAAACGATATTGGCCTAGATTGGTTGAGGTTCGAAGTAATTTATTCGTTCTTCCCTTTGGCGTTCATGATTTCTGTATTTCTTATTTTCTTTGTTTGTTACTTGAATTGGATAAATAGGTTTTGTTCTTCCCTTTGACCTGAATTTTTTAGCCTTGAACATGGTTTGATTCATTTTGCAGGAACAAAAATGTTGACAAATTATGGGATCTATGTCATAGTTGTAGGAGTCCAAACCATTTCTTAAGTGAATGCCCTAAGAAGAAGAACTATCCTGCGTGTTCAAATGGCATTCAAAGATGCGCTTGGTTACAACAAAATTTGGTAAAAATAAGGGGCGATTGTTTTAGAATTGCACACAATGCAACTAGTTCAAATGGAAAATGGGTGAAAGCAGTAACAATGGAAGCCACAGTCCAAGCCTTGAAGGTGAAGGTGGTGTAGATGACAATGTCAAAGGTAGTGTTAGTCAACTTATTGAAATGTTTGCTCAAGCAACAATGAATAAAGGTGGGGAAATGACACTTAAACTAAATGGGTGAAACACTAGTCTAGTTTACATGGGTGAAAACTAAACTACCAACTAATCTAAGCTCTATAGGTTTGTATGAATCATAGCTGATCTAAGAGCATTAGATGAGTGGGGTGAGAATCGAAGTGGTGAAGGGAAATCAGCTGGCTGGAATGTCTTCGTGTGAATCTTGATTCCCTTCTATTCCACTTGGCTCTTCCACATGTTTCTTCCCGCACTCCTTCTGTAATTATAGACTTATTGTTGAATCTCCACGCAACGTTGGCTGAGGAGCTCAATTTTGACCGTTGCTTGATCTACTTGCTTTGTTCCACTTGACTGAGGCAGCATGATTTGTTCTTTATCTTGTTGTGACACAGACCAAATTCTCAACTCAACTTGATTCCTCACAAATATAAAGATGTAATATCTTTATTTCTTTTGCTCGTTGAAATTTAGTATATAAGCCGAGTGAAGTTCAATGCTTCCTTACAAATAACAAATACATTCTGGCAATAGTGGATATGATGAGCTCTGGAAATGAATGTTAGACACCCACTGGTCGTCTACGTTCATCAACACACGTATGTTTAGAGATTGGTTTGGAGAACAAAAATATCCATCACGTCCGAAGAAGAAAGCATGTGAAGAAGAGGCAAATAGTTGGTTGAAAAAGATTATAAGAAACCGAGAAAAAAAGGTTGAAGACGTGAGAGTCTGGAGATGCCTTGCGTGTGATATGTGTAGAGTCCTTACAGTAAAATACGGAACCAGTTACAATACATAAAACTTCCTTATTTATAGGAGTATTATTTAATAGAAACCCATTGATCTACTTGCTTTGTTCCACTTGAATGAGGCAGCATGATTTGTTCTTTGTCTTGTTGTGACACAGACCAAATTCTCAACTCAACTTGATTCCTCACAAATATAAAGATGTAATATCTTTATTTCTTTTGCTCGTTGAAATTTAGTATATAAGCCGAGTAAAGTTCAATGCTTCCTTACAAATAACAAATACTTTCTTTTAGTAAAATAATCTTATAAGAAATTTATAATGTGATAAAAATCTCTGATAAAATTAATTTCTATCAATTTGTTATTTTGACTGCAAGTTGGTCCTTTGTTTAATTGATTTTGTGCTAAGAGAAGAGTTTAGTTGATTTCAGATGCCTTAGCTGGAAAACCAATATTTCAACCGGTTGGAAGAATTCAGTATGCTGCTGAATTCTGGTTTTTCAGTTGGCTTTCGTTTTCAATGAATTCCAGTTAACTATTTTCGCACCTTTTCTTTTTTATTCTTTTTCTTTTTGTTTTGGTACATTTCTTCTCTTTTAGTACACTTTGCTTTTTATGAGTACTTTATCACTAATAGGAGCACATTACAATAAACAAAAGTAGAACATAACAAGGATATAGTCTAATACAGGGATAAATAAAAAGAAGTGACATCATCAAACAATTACATAATAATCATCAAAATATAGGGGACATAACAAGGATGTTTTCTATTACATTGTTTTCAGACCCATACCAGATCAGTTCAGACCAGACCAGAGTTAAATAAATCAGATCAAATCGAACTTAAACACTCCAAACCAGATCGGACTTACATAGTTATAAAATACACAGAGACCAGACATTTATCGAACCAGACCAGAGCAGACTTTAACCAATCAGATTAAACCAGATCGATTCAGACCAAACCAGCAAATTTCAGCCCAAAAGAGAACGTCCTTACTCATCATCATAGGTTAAAAATTAAATGTAAATGAACTAATATGACTATATGTTTTAATATGCTAAATAGTACTTCGTATATCGAATTACCATTATGGCATCTTATATAATATTTTTATGTTCCAAAAAGATTTGCTAAATTGACTTTTCTTGATCAATTTTGACCAATTATATTTTTAAATACGAAACTACTTTAAATATAAAAGGGAAAAGTTTTTCTTCAGCTCCTCTTTTGTTATTTCCCTACTTTCATCTTCGTTTTTTATTGAAGATTCGACCCACCTCTCTGTTCTCGTTTTTTAGTTGAATTGGAAACACTTGTACATATCAGACTCTTCTCTCGTCCTCTTCTATTCGGGACATTCATGATTCATCTTTTGTATTGTAATATTGGTGGTGCCAACTTCAATTTTCTCCTTCACAACCAAGTATTAGTAAATCGCTGACGCAATCCATTAACAACTACAGAATTATTGTCAAACAAGCTCTTTGAAGGTAATGAGTATTTAACTTTATTTGGACACGATGTTAACTTAATGGATTGTTTGAATCTACTCCTTAAAAGAGCTTCTATTCTCTGAACAAGCAGGTACAAACATTGGTGTGTTTGGGTGAAAGTGTGAAAGTAGTTTCAAGGGCCCCAAAAACGCTTCTAGAAGCAGTTTTTTAGAAGATGAGGGAGACTAGTTTCAGCGCAGATTATACTATACATCCGGGTGTATATGTGCACCCGGTTTTTAAATGACGTGGCAGCCATATTCCGTCTTTTCTTTCTCTTCTTCAGCCGTTCTCTTTTCTTTCTTTTTTTCCGGCGTTCTCTTTCCTTTCTTTTCTTCCGCCATCCTCTTTCCTTTGTTTTCTGCCGCCATCCTCTTTCCTTTGTTTTCTGCCGCCATCCTCTTTCCTTTGTTTTCTGCCGCCATCCTCTTTCCTTTCGTTTCTATTTTCTGCCGCCATCCATTTTGATTGTTACGTTTTAGGGGTGTTTTTTTGTTTGTTTTTCTGTACTTTTACTGTTAGCTATTTTACTTTTCTTTTGTTTTTCCTTTTACTTTTTTGCTTCTTTTCGTTTATTTTGTTGTTTAGTTCTTCTTTTTTATACATTATACTAAGCAAATTAGAAATGAGTTTTACCTTAAACTCAAATGAGTAAAACGTCTAAAAAATGAACATACATAAATGAGCTTTTGAATTTTTGAATACTCATTTTGTAAATTATGTATACTCATTTAGTATATCTGTTGTGCTCATTTTTAAAATGTTTTAGCAATGCTCATTTCAAAAGTCTCATATTACATTATTAGATTTATATAAGAGTTGATTATAGACACGAGACCACAAATCATGATATTCAATCGCAGATTCTAATACTCAATAACACTCAATAACGGAGGTTTGATGCTCATTGAAAATGTCTTGATGCTCAACGAATAAAACTTATATTTTCCATATCAATGCTCATCTTGTAAGTTACATATGCTCATTTATATAGGTCTGGTGCTCATTAAAAATTCATTAATGCTCATTTAATACGAATCATTATTTTCATCTCAATATAGGAGGTTTGATGCTCAATGAAAATATAGTGATGTCCAATTAACACGATTTTTTATCAATGCGCATTGTGTAGCTACACATGTTCATTTGGTACTAATTTTATGCTCATATGTAAAATGGCATATCAATGCGAGTGTAAAATGTTCAACGAAAAATTTACAATGTTCATATCGATGCTCATCTTGTAAGTTACGCATGCTCATTTGTATAGGTCGAACCCTCATTAAGAAGTCATTAATGCTCATTTTACAGAAATCATGATTATCATCAATCTCAATAGAGGATGTTGATACTCAATGAAAATGTCGTGATGTTCAAATAACAAAGCAGCTAACAAATTCATTAATACTCATTTTGTAAGTTACGTATGCTCATCTGGTAGAGATTTTATGCTCATTTTCTAAATGTCATATCGATGCATTTTTTAAAGTACTATTTTACATTAATTCACATATTGAAATTCACAGAAGTTGATTATAAATATAATTTAATAAAATTTTATAAAAGAAAAAATAACAAAAAGAAAGTGAATTAGAAGTTATGAAGCGGAGATCAAAATTCTCAATATTAGACTCCTAATACTCAACAGAATGGGTATGATGCTCATTAAACGTTTATTATTGCTCATTCACTAGAAACCGTGGATTTCATCTCAATAGCGGATGTTTGATGCTCAAATATTAAATGTGAATATATAAAACGTGAAATGAGTATCAAAAAGTTCAAAATGAGCATTACGCCAATATGCATGGATATGACATTTAAGTTGTCTCGTGTAATGCTCATTTTAAAATGAGCATTACACCAATATCAAATGAGCATATCTAATTTACGAAATGAGCATAGAAAAAATTTAAAAGCTCATTTAGAATCTCAAGTACGCTTAAATATCAATTTGTATATTCAGTATGCTCAACAGAATAGGTCTGGTGCTCATTAAAAGTTCATTATTACTCAATCTCTAGAAGTCGTGATTTTCATCTCACTAACACCATATAAAAAAATTATAAACATATTTATATAAAGTAATAGTATGATTCATAGATCAAATAAATACTTCAGAAATATGAATTAGTCTTTTAATATAGTAATAATGAGCAAAAGCAAAAGAATAGTTAATATTATAATTACTATTAATAATACGCAGTATGAAACTATATAGGATAAGTAAAATAAATGAACTAATTATCTCAATAAGACAAGTCAGTGAGATGGTTGGAAGGCCGCTTATCCTATTTCATGCCGCGGGATCGAATCCCGTTGGGGTTTTTAATTTTTTTTAGATTGGATTTTTTTTACGATATAGGGACTCTAGTTTCAGAAAACTGATTCTAATTTTATTTCTACTTTTAAAAAAGAAGAAGAAACATAACCAATTTCGAACACCCCATAAGACTATTTTTTAACTTTGGATGTGTTTATTGTTTTGAATATGTATTTTGTCATTTGGATGGTTGTTGATTTATAACATTCCTACTTTTGTACTATTACTATTATCATGTACGAGTACATTTTAAAAGTAGCCGTTTCAATTTCAAATAAGATTTTTCAACAAATGAATGATTGCAAATTAAAAGTGAGCATAAGAGTATGCCAATAGTTCTTGGAAAAGACACGAATAAATGAATGAATCCGAGAAGAATACAATTCATCCCACCACTTGTTTGGATGATGCCTCATCCGTCGAGTGCGTTTGGACCGGCGCAGGCCTTGAGAATCGGGCTCCATACCCACTGGACCATGAACTTGCGGCCCATTACCCCCCTCATGTTGTACGTACTCCCCTTCTGGTCCGTCATAACCTGCCCAATGTACCCGCCGCCGCCGCCGGTGCCGTACAACCCCTCGCACAGATCCCCAATCTCCGTCGGCGCCGTAGGGTCGTCTCCGGCGTACCACGCGTTCACCAGGGGGTTGGATGAAAGCTCCGCCAGCTCGTGCGCTATCACGCTGATCATCCCGTCCACACCCACGTCCCCGTTGGGGGCGGTCAACGCGGCGGCCCCCATGTACCCGGGTACGGAGAACGGGTAGGCGCAAACTTCCGGGCACTGCTTTCCGGAGTTCCCGATCCAAGCGTAGGGCAGGGTGTATCCCACCTTGGAGGCGAAGGTGAAGTAATGGAATCCGCAAACCGCCCTGCAGAAATCCTGAACAGTGACGTCGACGGAGGTGAGGACAAGGTAGATCCCGTTTTTGTGGTCGATGGAGAAGGGCTTGGATCGGACCGCCTCCGCAATGACGTCCTGGATGGAGAGGCGGGTGAGTTGGAGGCCCTGGGAGTAGCGGCGGTCGGAGTACTCGTCGGCGACGCGGAGGGAGCGGGATATGTTTGCGCCGGTCTGGTCGGTGTAGAGAGTGACGGTGGCCCACCACTGGGAGACGGAGGGGGAGGGGGGGTCGGAGGCGGAGATGGAGCGGAGGAAGTCCTTGATGAGGAGCTGCTGGGAGGGGGCCCAGCTGCCGTACCAGACAAGATAGATGTTAATCGGAGATGAGAGGACGGGGCCCATGTGGTAGCGGAGGTCGACGAGGTCCGATGAACCCTCGTACTTGTTGGACACCGTGAATGCTCTGGTCGGAAGCTTTGGATTTGAAATCCCACTCCCCCCTGGTCTGCCGCGTGAAGCAGACTGGACCGGATAGGCCGATACAGCTAAGAAGAAGAAGAACAAACAGAACAAGAGCGATGCAGTGTTACCGGTCATAATGTAGAGCAGAGCGAAAGAGGTGGGGTGCATCAGAGCAATCGGTAGGTAGGAAGGGAGATCGATATATATATATATATATATATATATATCCGTCGTGGCGGTGGGAGGAAGTAGGCTGGCTCCAGCTATAAAATCATTTTCCCCAATTCTTAATATCTTCCAAGTAGGTCTGGTCTATCTTTAGCGTTGAGATCATTGTGCATGCATTCATTGGGATGAAAATATCCCATTTCGACTATTCACCCTACATGTTGTCCAACTTTGAAATAATGTACTTCTCAAAACACTATCCCTCTTTCCCAAATGATAGTCCTATATCTCCTTATTGGGATGTCCCAAAATGATGATTTTGTTTTCCTTTTTGGTAAAGAACTAAAAGTGGGTTACCAATATTATTTGTGCGTGTTGGGTTATTGGGCTTCGTCCCAATACCCGGCCCAGAATAGGTAAGGGCCCAAGAGTAAGGTCAGCCCAAAGAGGAACTTGGTCTAGACTTGAGGAAACCCGAACGGGCAATCGGCCACCAAAGGAAGGACACCGTTCGGTATAACCCGAACAACCCAATTATCCTACTTGGAAGTTGGAACAAATAACAAACATCAGCTTTGTCCATCATTCTGTGGAGTCTAGAGACCGATCGGGGAGTCCGCAAGTGGCAAGTTGCATTAAATGCTAGAGTATGGCGGTAGCAAGTGGAAACATGGGTGCTCAAGTGGCAAGGTCAACAGCCAACCGGGTTCGGCCACGTCATCACCCACCTACCCCCCCCCCCCTAGTATAAATAGGCGCATTAACTACATTGTAAAGGGTTAGCGTTTTGATACTCAGAGCCTTGTATCACCTCTCTAGTCTTTGTATTAGCAATAGCATCAAGGCGCCGTTCGGCAGTTCTTGTGTAATCAGTGAATTACTCCAATACAAATGGGCTTACTGAGTGCAGTCTATTCACATTTTTTATTTTAAACACTTTTACACTTAACACATCGTCCTTAATATCCAAAGTTTGTGTTGGGCTTTTGAATCTGCGGGACTAAACCTCAACAGTGCGTAATAAATATTTTTGCTTGGGGCCTCCGAAATGCTGAAGACACCCCTGATCGTAGCCCATGAATTCCACAACCGTTGTCGCACTCCACCAATCGTCCATAGCTTCTCCAATCCAACGGTCACCACCTGCTGCTCACAACTTCCCTAGCCATTGTTGTGTGTCACCTTGTCACCCACAACTTTCGTCCATCGTCTAAAACTTCTCCAACTGTCACCTGTCACCCACAACTTCCCCAACCGTTGTTGGCCACCACCTGTCACCCACAACTTCTCCAACCACCGTTGTTTTCCGCCCATCGCCCGCAACTTCCTCAACCACCACTGCCCGTCACTCACAACTTCCCCAACCATCGTCTCCCACCTCATGTCGTTCATGACATCCCCAACCACCAACGTTTGCCGCCAGTCCCCTTCCCCAATCGCCCGCCGTTGTCACATTCTCCAACCGTCGCCGCCCGTCCCCCACCACCAAAACATTCCCCAATCGTTGTCGCCCACTGTCTATCAAAAGAAATGAAATTAGGGAAAGAAAATGAGAAAAAAAGAATTCGTTTCGAGACACAAAACCAGGGGAGAAGAAAGTGAACGGGTAGAAGAAGAAAGAAAGAGAAAAAGTAATGTCACTTTGGTGTCCACATTAGTTGATTCAATTGACAGGGTTTTATATATTGCTCTTATTTGCTTAATTTATTGTGTTTACTTTTGATCAATTTTAGTTTGATGTATTGTATTGTTTTAGTGAATTGGGAGACTACATGTCATGTCTATCATCCTAACTACTTTTTGAGTAAAGTGTTTTAACTACTTTTTTTTAATCATAAAAGAGTGCTCGTTATATTAAAATTAAGAACACATACAAGACAACCTTCAGACAGAATTTACAGATCCAATCGTGAACCCTAGGAGTAGACTTAGAGTCAGCCACCTCATAGAAAGAAACATGACTCGCTAAACCTGAAACGGGCAAATTTAGGCCTAAAACGACCAGAATCGAAACTCTGCCCATCAAAAGAACTCCAGAAATCCAAACATTCAAACCAAATCTACTCGGAGTAAAACAGAAACAATTGCTATTAAAGAGAAAATAATACTGAAATAAAAAATTTCCACAAAGCTCGACCTGGTATGGAGGTGGTTCCGGAGGAGGACGAGCTGTTGCAATATGGGTGAATACCAACTCTTTCACTGTCGGGATGGCCGACCAAGGCTTCACGATCTAGCCTCGATACAACCTCTCAGCCGCACCTCATTCATCCGCCAACGCTATATCATCCGCATAGTTGCAATTTCAAGCGTTAGAACACTTAAAATCAGTATAATTTGCCGCTCCAACCCCATATTGATAGGGGCGGCGGAAAATCTCAACTCCTACAAAGAGGGGAGACAGCAGCTAGGGTCCCTCTCTCTTAGTGGAGAAGAGAGAGTTTTTATTGTACAACATTTGTGGGTTCCAACTACTTAATTAGTAATCTCATTATTGAATCATAGTTAAAACATGGGCTTATGATAAACACTATACGAAGTACTAATATACTCATATTAGTATAGACGAACTCTCAATTAATTGACTAACTAAATCATAAAAGCTATTACACATCACATAATAAGTTTATAATGCAAATTCAAACGGCGGTCTGTCCCTGGCGGCGTCTAGGGTTTTGATTTTCCGGTGGGGTCTGTAGCACCTTTCTGCCGGTGGTAAGGTAGGGGTTTTTTCCCCAGGATTTTGAAAGCTGTTTTTTCTTTTTGAGATAGAACTTCAGGCGTTTTTTTTTTCGCCTCAGTTTTTCTGGATTAGTGCGTACAATCTTAGACATGAGTGTTGTTAGTTGGAATTATCGAGGTTTGGGGAATCTTGCTACGGTTCAGGTTTTGATAGATATGGTAAGATCAAGGAATCCGTCAATTGTTTTTTTGATGGAAACAAAGGCCAAGAGACAGAGGTGTGAAGAAGGAAGGGAAGCGCTGGGTTTCAAGAATTGTTTTGCAATTAAAAGTAGTGGACAGAGTGGGGGTTTGTGTTTGCTATGGAAGGATGGGCTGATTCTGGACATCAAAAGCTCCTCTTCATACTTCATAGATTGCAAGGTCAGATTGGAAGCAGGTGAACCAGAATGGCGCCTAACAGGATACTATGGTTTTCCAGAGAGGAGGCGTAGGAGAGATTCATGGAGGTTACTCAGGCAGTCAGTGAACATATCAAATTCACCTTGGATAATCCTTGGGGACTTTAACATTATCGTGTTTGAGAACGAGTGACGAGGCAGGATCCCGCAACCGCAATGGCTACTAAGGGGATTTTGTGAATTTTGAAGGATACCAATGGACGTGGGAAGAGGGGCGAGGAACGGCATGGTGGCTGGAGGAAAAACTAGATCGCATATTAGCAAATGAAGGTTGGTTGGATCTTTTCGGAAGTGTTTATGCCACGTCAGTTGAGGGCCCTTCAAGTGATCATATGATGTTATTTATGCGGGCTGCTACAATGGGATTCAAGGGGTGGTAGGAGATATTTTAAGTTTGAAAACATTTGGCTCAAGGAGGAAGAGTGTCGGTTGGTAGTTCAAAAAGCATGGTAGAATCAAGTTAGTTCTATGGGGCAGAAATTAATAGAGTGTTGCCAGGATCTTGAAGTTTGGAGCAAAAAGACAAGATTGGGTTTCCAAGCAAGAATTGATTTTCTAAAAAAGCGGTCGGCTTATCTTCGATCTGGGGGAGGACAATGGAATGCTGGAGAGTTTCACAAAGTCAAAGCGAGTTTGATCAGTCTCCTTCACAGGCAAAACCTTTTTTGGAAACAAAGGGCTCAAAATATTTTCACCAGGCTGTTAAGCAACGAAGACGCAGGAACAAATTAAAAGGAATTCTTTCAGAAAATGGAACGTGGATAACGGATATGAAACAAATGGGGCATGTTATTGTTAGTTCTTTTGGGGAACTGTTTACATCCAACAGGGGCAGATTAGAGCCAGGTTCGTTGCAAGGTTTGGCGCAAGTATCTGGGCAGCAGAATTTTGATCTTTTGCGGCCTATCACTGACAAGGAGGTTAAGAAGGCGGTGTTTGCAATGCATCCGGATAAGGCTCCGGGGCCGGACGACCTAAGTAGCACGGAAACGAGAAACGAGAAAGGTGAAACGGAAAATGGGAAACGCGAGAAACGTAATTTCTTAAAAATATAGGACACGAAACGTAATTATAAAATATAAGGATATATTTATAAATATTTTTTAATATATGTACACAAGTTTTTCCATATGCACATGTTTTTTTTAATATAATTTGTTTAGTAACCAAATAATAAAATCACTCTACATGTTCGAATTTAGATATTATTTCATATTAGTACATAATTAAACATAAAATGTACGGAGTAATACATTTCTAGCAATACATTGCGTTACGAAATGTAACAAGTGTTGCCGCTGAGAAATAGGGGTGGGCAAAAATACCGAACCGGCATGATACCGAACCGGACCGGTATGGTACCGGACCGATAAATGCGGTTTGAAACGGATCTCAAAATTTTTGTCCCGAACCGGACCGAACCGGTTCCAAACAATGCCATGACCGGTTCTCATAAAATGAGAACCGGTACCGGACCGAACCGGACCGAAGTATGGTTTATTAAATTTGTACTACTATAGTTTATCTAAAATATATTAATTACCTCATCCGTCCCAAATTGATTTGCAAAGCCAACATTTTTTTGTCAAAGTTAATGTTAAGTTCTTGATAGTTAATACAATTTTCATTAATTAAAATTTACATATTTAGAAACCACATTAAAATCTCTCTAAAGTTGCAAAATCCAAATTAAAATATACGAAGTACGGAGTAGTTTTTTTGAAAGGCCAAATTAGAATGTAATTAAAAAGTGAAATTCTAATTAAGTGAATAAAAAGAAATTGTTTGACCAAAAAAAAGATTGACTTTGCAAATCAATTTGGAACGAAGGTAGTATGATACTACGTATATGAAAATTGATAAATTGTGTAGATTTTTGGAGGATAGCTAAACTTTAATTTTTTCTTAAACACCTGGAAAAAGTGGCATTGTTTGGTATTGGTATGGCATGGTACCGCCCCGTTTGAAAATGGACCGTACCGAACGGGTTTGGGTCTAAGACCGAACCGTACCGAACCATTTCAATAGTAACGGTACGGGTACGGGTTCGGCCAAATATTGGACCGGACCGGACCGTGCCCACCCCTACTGAGAAATACCACAAAAAATTCACTATAAAAAATTATTTTCCACCACAGAATCTTTTGAAAAAGAAAAAAAATTGGAATCCGATGTTTCGGAAACGTAGTGAAACGGGTTTCCATTTTTTTTTAATTACGGAAACGGCCCCGAAACGGGAATTTGAAGTTTCCGAGTTTCCGAAACGCTTCCGAGTTTCCGAAACGTGGAAACGTGAGCTATGGAGAGTTTCTGTGCTTCCTAGCGGACGACCTTAACCCGGGTTTTTATCAGCATTATTGGGATATTGTGGGTCCCAATGTAGTTGGTTTTTGCAAGCAAATTATGGAGGAGTGTAAGCTTTCTAAAGAGATTAATATTACTAATCTAGTCTTAATCCCTAAGAAAGACATGCCTGAGCAATTGGGGGATTGAAGACCAATAGCTCCTGTAATGTGATATGTAAATTTTTTTTCAAAAATATTGGCAAATAGGCTGAAAGGATTCTTAAAGTATGTTGTTTCTTGAAATAAAAGTGCCTTCATACCGGGGAGATCAATTGTTGACAATGTCATGATAGCGTTTGAAACACATCATTACTTGAAGAATAAAACATATGGCAAAGAAGGGTGGGTAGCTCTTAAATTAGATATGAGTAAAGCATACGGTAGAGTAGAATGGGATTATCTGAAGGAAGTTACGAGGGCCGTGAATTTTGATCAAAGGTGGATAATGCTTATTCGAGAATGTGTTAGGAGTGTGGAATATTTTATTCCTTTTGATAGAGATGTACTGGGACCTATTATACCTCAACGGGGGCTGCGACAAAGGGGATCCACTATCCCCATATCTATTCATCCTGGTTACTGAGGGGTTGAGTGTTATGATAAGGAGACAAGAGAGCATGGGAAATTTGATGGGTATTTCGGTGGCGAGGGGGAGAACGGATATTGTACAGTCGGGTGTACGGGTAAGAACCGTACATCCATTTTTTTTTTAATTTTTTAAGTTTTAGTCCAATTTTAATAACCCAATTTGAATAGAATTAAATGAATCTAACGGAAGGCCCCCAAAAAAGGCCCAATTGAGAAAGACAGTCCATTTAATTAAAACAACCAATTTTTTTCAGTGGCAGTTTTGTAATTTAAGCGAAAATCATGGCTCCCGCTAAATGAGCAATAATGTAGTTTTGTTGAGCATCTCACATATTGTATTATGAGGCTATAATACATGAGGCTAATAATGAGTATCACGATCTCTACTTCATATCTTCTAATTCTTTTTTTCCTGCTATAAAAACTTATTAAATTATATCTAAAATTACTCATGTTAATTTCAATATGCGAGTCTAATGTAATATGATTCTTTTGAAATATGCATTGATATGACATTTTATAAATGAGCATATCATCAGTATCAAATGAGCATAAATAACTTACAAAGGGCACATTGATATGAAAATCGTAAGGTTTGTTAGTTGAACATCATGACATTTTAATTGAGCATCAAACTTCCACTATTGAGATGAAAATCACGACTTCTGGAGAATGAGTAATATTGAACCTTTAATGAGCAACAAACCTATTCTGTTGAGTATTAGGAGTCTAATATTCAGAATCGTGATCTGTTTCATAACTTCTAATTCACTTTCTTTTTATTATTTTTTATCGTAAGGTTTGTTAGTTGAACATCAAGACATTTTAATTGAGCATTAAACATCTGCTATTGAGATGAAAATCATAGTTTCTTGTGAATGAGCAATAATGAACATTTAATGAGCATCAAACCTATTATGTTGAGTATTAGGAGTCTAATATTCAGAATCATGATCTCTGCTTCATAACTTCTAATTCACTTTCTTTTTATTATTTTTTATCGTAAGGTTTGTTAGTTGAACATCATGACATTTTAATTGAGCATCAAACATCTGCTATTGAGATAAAAATCATAGTTTCTTGTGAATGAGCAATAATGAACGTTTAATGAGCATCAAACCTATTATGTTGAGTATTAGGAGTCTATCATAAAATAATACTTTTAAAAAATGCATTGATATGACATTTAGAAAATGAGAATAAGATCAGTACCAGATGAACATATGTAACTTACAACATGAGTAATAATGAATTTGTTAGTTGCTTGGTTGGTTGAACATCACAACATTTTCATTCAACATCAAAACTCCTCTATTAAGATTGATGAAAATCATGATTTCTATTAAATAAGCATTAATGAATTATTAATGAGCATCAGACCTATAAAAATGAGCATGTGTAACTTACAAGATGGGCATTGATATGAAAATTGTAAGTTTTATTCGTTGAGCAACAAGACATTTTCAGTGAGCATCAAATCCTCATTACTGAGTATTAGAATCTGTGATTGAGTATCATGATGCAAGGTGGGACATAGAATCATAATTTATATTGCACATTTTTATAAATTAAAATTAATGAAAAAGGTCATGAGAAAATAAAGAAAAAAGAAGAAGAAAAAAATCAAAAGAAAAATGTGAAGATAAGTAATGCATCACGAGTTCACGACAGCTAAAACACAAACTAAAGAACGGTGAGTGGGCTTTAGATTATAAGAAAATGATGTGGAGCTTCTTCGGAGTCCCTGGCATGCGATTCGATCAACAGAGCAAGAAACAACTCGGCTCTTCTCCTCATTTGAAGTTTAAGGTATGCTCATTTGATTTTTCTAACATACTCAAATGTTCATTTATGTATGCTCAATTTTTTAACTATTATACACATTTATTATAAACATTATACTCATGTTTAATGTAACATAAAACTTATATTAGTAATTAATAAGCTGAAAATGTCAACACAATATATATTAAAATATAATATTAAAATATACTCCGTAATACTGTATTAAAATATAGTGTTAAAATCCAAGTTGGATGGGACCTCTTGATTTGAGAACTAAAATACTCCGATCCATACAATACTTTGCCTAGTCGCAGAAAGAAGTCGGGGAATCAAACCAACCGCAGAAGAGCTTCGTCGGTCTCGCCCTCCCTCGCAAAAGCAGATGGTAAGGAAGAAGGCCACAACGAAACAACGCCTAACGCACAACCTCAGTCTCCTTCATCCGAACACCCAGCGAGCAAGCAGCGTAAGGAATTCAGCGAGCCAGACCGGAGCCTCCTTCATCAAACTTCAGCGAGCGAGCAGATCAACGCCTCTTTCATCGGACATCAGCGAGGAGCAAGGATGACAGAACTACATAACATTCACCATTGGACTTCTAATTAATTGCAAAAATACCCGGTTGTACGGTATAATTTGCTCCTAAAGTCTCCCATTTGTTCTTTGCTGATGATAGCTACTTATTTTTTAGAGCTAGAACTCAAGAAGAGAACATCATAAAAAAATTGTTAGAGTCGTATGAGACCGTTTCGGGTAGGGGCGGGCAAAAATACCGAACCGGCATGGTACCGAACCGAACCGATATGGTACCGGACCGAAAAATGGGGTTTGAAATGGATCTCAATTTTTTTGTCCCGAACCGTACCGGTTCTAAACAATGCCATGACCGGTTCTCATAAAATGAGAACCGGTACCGGACCGAACCGGACCGAAGTATGATTCAATGATTTAAATTTACATTTATACCCTTACTTTGACTACTGCCTTCACACTTTCACCGTCTTTGCTAATTCATAGGAAGCCTGGAATCGGACCGATATATGGTTTAATTATTTATATTTGTACTACTATAATTTATCTGAAATTTATTAATTATGTAAAATACTACATTCATCCCAAATTGATTTGCAAAATTAACTTTTCTTGGTCAAACAGTTTCATTTTATTCACTTAACTAGAATGTCACTTTTTAATTATATTTAATTTGGAGCTTGCAATCTTGAAGAGATTTCAATGTAGTTTCTGAATATGTTTATTTTAATTATTAAAAAATAAATTAATTATCAATAAGGAGAATTTAACTTTAACATGGTTGACAAAAAAATTATTGACTTTGCATGTCAATTTGGGATAAAATGAGTATGAAAATTGATAAATTGTGTCGATTTTTGGAGGATGAATAAACTTTAATTTCCTTTTAAGCGCTTGAAAAAAGTGGCATTGTTTGGTATTGGTATGGCATGGTACCGTCCCGTTTCAAAATGAAACCGTACCAAACGGGTTTAGGTCTAAGACCGAACCAAACCGAACCGTTTGAATAGTAACGGTATGAGTACGGGTTCGGCCAAATATTGGACCGGACCACAAAGTTAACTACTTAAAATCTGCGGTGTCATTTAGTCCGAATATGGGGGAATTTTGTTAATGTTTTACTCCCATCTTGATCAATTACTTTATGTGGAGATAATTCCCCAAAAGGGAGTAAAACATGACTAAAGTGTAAAAGTAGGAATCCTATGTCCCGTAACATTGAATTGAAGTAAAAGTAATTTGAGCTGACCAAATTACCCTTAATGAAACCCTACATGTTTATTACAATGTTTATTACGGAGTACATTACAAAACAAAATCATAGATAAAGGATATGCAACTCAGTGTTCCTCCCTGCCACAAATTTGACGCCAACACCACCACCGCCTAAACTTATTGCCGCTGCCAAACATCACCGCCCCGATCTCCGCCATCGCCGGTGTCACGCCCCGGACCTAACCGGACACGTCAACAACCCGCCGTACAGTACGAATAGTCAACCGCAGTCCAACACATCCATACTATACAAGGCGTCTGGAATATCATTCACACATAGTACATCCATAAACGAACATAATGTAAAATATTCATTTAAAGCAGCGGAAACATTTAATATAAGTGTTCGTGCCACACTTTGGCAAACATGGGCATACAAGCCCCCAAATGATTATCCAAAAATATAATATCCATGAGCATTAATTTAAATGTTTTTTTTAAAACAGGAACGGAGGAAGCACGAACCACGTCTTCTCTCCTTGAATCTTCCCGAAACAAGCGGGCGATGGCAGCAACTTTCAAGTTCTACCTGAAACTGTGAGGTGGTCTCCCCCGTGAAGGGGAGGTCAGTACTTGGAAGCATTTGACAAGTACAATGACAACTATACTAAGTATAATCAAAGTTTCAATTTCCAAGACCCTCAATCTAGGGTGTTATTGTATCGTGGTTAACTTTATTCGTTTAGTGTCAATTCATCATTACTTATCACGGTCTAGAGCCAAGCTCAATAATCACCGTTACCTACTACGGTCTAGAGCCCAGCTCAATAATCACCGTCATCTACATCGGTCTAGAGCCCAGCTCAATAATCACCGATAACTACTACGGTCTAGAGCCCAGCTCAATAATCACCGTTATCTACATCGGTCTAGAGCCCAGCTCAATAATCACCGATAACTACTACGGTCTAGAGCCCAGCTCAATAATCACCGTCATCTACATCGGTCTAGAGCCCAGCTCAATAATCACCGATTCTTTACAATTCAATTTCCTAGGATCCATTCATCCATTATTCAACTACAATTCCAACTAATATTTCGATACTAGTTATTTACTCATTTCAATGTAATTCTTCATTCAATATGCAATTTGGCCTCAATATCACTTTTATTCCTTCATGGCTTCTTCTCATGAAATAAAAGTATACTTATCACAAATGGTATTTATGGTTGATACTACTATCATGCCATCATATCATAACATTTAGACATACACAATTTATTCAATAAATTTGTACATTATGCAAACTATACTTATAATCAATAGTAATTTCATTTAGGCATTATTAACCATTAATAATCCATGCAAATCACATTATATATTCATTTAGGAAATCTTATGAAATTAACCCAAAGATTATAAGCAATATAGTCGGTCATCCTCACCTTAAGCGAGTTTAAGCGCGTTCTACGCTTCTCGGTTGAACTTTGACTAACTTTGACCAACTCCGGCAAACTTTGACCAACTCCGGCGAAACTCCGGCGAAGCTCAAAGGTACTCTAAATCAAGTTCCTAACAAGGTTTTAACATCATAAAACCTTAATCAATACACATAACCTATAAAAGGTTATTTTCCGGTGAACTTGTCGGTTTGGGTTCTAAATCCATTTTTTGACATAGAACCACCTTCCAACCCCTTGTTCCACATTTATCAACATGTAGAACAATCCTAGGGTTCTTCATAATTCCTCAAATAATAATATATTCAAGAAAATAGGAGAAGAAGGTAAACGAAGTCATTACCTAGCCTTTTCTCAAGTTTTGTACACTTTTGGAACTTAAACTTTTTCCTAGAGCTTCCTTCTTGTTGGAGCTTTCTTCAACAATGGAGAGGGAAGGTGGAGGGTTTCCTTGCTCTTGCTGGATGGGTGTTTGGCCGAAATGATCAAGGGACAAGGGGGGTGGGTATTACTTTTGTCTCAAATGTATGAGTGGTGTGGGAGAGGCCCACCTTAAACTTGTTTGATTCTTTTCCAATCAACTCCCACTCCCTCCATACTCCTCCAGCCGACCAACCCCCTTAATTAAGTGTCCAAATTCGTGGGTTGGCCCCCACCCATGTGGGAGGTCAACCCTTTTTGTCCAGAAGTGTACACTTTGTCCCGAAAGTTGTATTTTTCGGACTGTTTTAATTATATTTTATTTTATCGGGTCAAATAAAATATATTATGTGTTCTCAATCATTATGACCCTTATAATGAATATACATTTCCCAATTTTAATTTATAGGTCTTCGAAATCCAATTTCGGGCTGTTATTCGTTAAATTACCAATACCGGTAATTGAGCCGCTTTTGACCAATCGGTCCACATTATGTCATTCCTTTGGACCGAATAAATATTCCACCTCTATATAATTATTATTTCGACCAAGTTGAATAAAATATACGGTCTCGGGAATATCGGGCGGCCCCGCTCCCGGTGTGGGTCCCACGTGCGAAATTACTATTCATGCAAAAGAAAATTTTAACAATTCACAACTTCGTATACTCGTTAACCATTCCATAAGGTTCAACACATTATACTCTTAACAGTAAATACATTTGGGGACGGTGTTACAGCCGGACATCACCACCACTGCATCTCCGCCGCTGCCTCCACCTACTTCGCCGCCAGTCATCTCAGTTGCCTCCAGTCATCGATGCTGGTGCCTCTGTTGCCGCCAGTCATCGGCACGCCACCATCTCTGTTGCCGACGTCGCCGCCTCATCCACGGTTGCCACTAGAATATGCGTCCCTCGCTCTAGTCACCTTTGCCTCTTTCAACTCTACCACCATTCTCAGATCTATTAGCTTTAAAATGTCATTTGATAACTTAAATGTCATCATAATGCCATTCATATGAAAACAAAGGAAGATTTGTTGTCATTTGGACATTATAATGGCATTATAAATCTGTATTGGCAAGTGTCAAATATTGTCATCTGTCATATGGTTAGTGCCATAAAAAATGGCATTATATGCCCAAATAACATTTTTATATGAAAAATATGGCAATATTTGTCTTGTGTTTGTCAGGGAGTTTGTATCACAAAAAAGGCAATATGTGCCAAGAACAATACTTTTACACACAAAACATGTCATTATTAATATTATATTGACAAAGCAATAATTTTTTTTTGCTTCAAAAAAATGGAATAATAATTCCATATTAATAACCCTACAGTAGAATAGCAATTGCAGCAATTTCTGATTCACTTCAGAAAACTGAAAAATTACAAAAATATTGTTTGAAATCAAATCTCATAAATTATACGTAGTATTCTGTATTGTAAAACATAAATTAAATACGAAAAGACAAAAGCTAAACAAAAGTAAAAGAGAGAACAAAAGGAGCAATAAAAAAACCGGACAAAACAAATCTAAAATGAATAGATCTGGAAAGAAAGAAAAAGATTAAAGCAAAATCAGTAAAAAAATTGTGTTTTGTAATCAAGCACCGAACTTAACTTCATAATACATAAATTCAAAAGGGCTCATCCCCACCGCCGAACAAATTAATGAAAAGAGAAGAAGGGGAAGAAGAAGAAGAGGAAGAAGAAAAATGAAACAGAGGAGAAGAAGATAAAAAAACTCACCTACCTGATTGCCGTCACTCGCCGGTGCCGGAACTGGAGAGAAAGCTCACTGTTCAAAACCGTATAAGCAGCAAAAATGGAGAAGTGGGAGAAAAAAGCCAGATCTAAAAAGTAAAAATAGACTCTAAGTAGATAGGGGGTGGAGGGAGATGAAAGGGGAGAGAAGGGAGATCGATCTTAATGCGTGCGTGAAAACAGAGAGGATGAAGGGGTTAAGTGGTTGCGTGAGAAACGGAAAAGGTTCTGACGAAAAAGTAAATCAATTAATTTACAAAAAGGGTATAATTGACAAATGAAACGGATCAGTCAACAAGTAACTCCTATTTAAGGAATAAATCAATAAGGACTCCTAGTTTAGAATTTTGTTAATGTTTTACTCCCATCTTGATCAATTACTTTATGTGATATGCTAGGAGACTGATATCTGGGGCTACCGTCGTTAGTCGGGCGACAAAAGATAGACATTCTAAGCTACCTTAAAGAACGGATTTTGAAGAAAGTTCAGTCCTAGAACAATAAATTTCTTTCAAAGGCTGGGAGGGAGGTCTTGTTGAAAACAATGATTCAGGTGATGCCGACTTACGCAATGATGAATGTGTTCCCCTTCTGCCTAAGGAGCTTTGCAAGGAAATTGAGAAGGTGATGAATGTTTATTATTGGTGGCGAGGGAATGATATGGCAGGTAGAGGAATTCGGTGGAAGAGTTGGCAGAAAATGTGAAAACCGAAACAAAAAGGAGGTTTGGGTTTCAAGTCTTTAAGGGAATTTAACTTGGCTATGCTAGGAAAACAGGCATGGAATCTTGTTACCAATCCCGAAGGATTTTTAAGGCCAAGTATTTTCCAAATAATTCTTTTTTACAGGCTAAGGCGGGTCAGAATTCCTCTTATATATGGAGTAGCATACATGCTGCCAAGGACATCGTTAGAACATCTCGGTGGCTGCCTGGGGTTGGTGATGGTAAGGTTATTTCTCCACCTCCGACCGGAATTCTTGACATGCTTTATTAACGGAGGAGGGTAAAAGTTGGAATATACCAAGAGTACGTACGGGCTTTATTTTCCGAGGCTGAGTGTGAGTCTATATTTAGCATTCCTATTAGTACTAGACGCCCGGAAGATGGATACTTATGGGCTGATGATCCTAGAGGGTGCTATACGGTTATCGAAGAGCTCGGGGGAAGATAACGGAAGGCATCTGGACTCATATGCATGTGGAGTCTCTTTATTCAACCTAAAGTTAAAGTTTTCTTTTGGCAGGTTGTCTTCCAACAGCTTGCAACTTAATTCAAAGAAAAGTGGAGCTAGAGGTTGCTTGCAAACTTTGTGGTGAAGAAGAGGAAAATGAGTTGCACCTTTTTCAAGGCTGTCACAAGGTGAAGGAAGTGCATGTTGAGGTTTGGGTGAAGGCTTATTTTGATGCTTTAAGGGACGATGATTTGTGTATTTTCCTAACGACTCTTTGGAGCATTTGGAAAGCTCTCTGGAAAGGTGGAGTTTTTTTTTATCATAAGCATATGGTGGAGAGCGGAGCAGCAACACTGAGGGGTGGCGTGATGCGCAGCAGGCAGGCATCAGAGATGAAATTTCAGCCACAGCAGTAGTGAGATGGAGGAAACCAGATCTGGGAGTTGTAAAAATCAACATTGATGCAGCTTTGGACATGAGTAAGGGTCGGAGAGCATGAGGCAGGCTGGGCTGTTCGAAACCTTCTGGTGGAGGGAGCACAGTTTGTAATGCCGATTGGCCGGCAAGCATTACGGAAGCGATGGGAGTCCGTGAAGTTGCTCGGTGGGCAAGGGATAAAGGCTGGCCATCCGTAGTTTTAGAAACTGATTCTCTTATGGTTTCATCAAGGCTGAATGAGGAGGAAGGGGAATCTTATATTGATTCGAGTATATCTGATATTAGGGGAGTTATCCGGGTAATGTTACCCTTAACTAGTATTTTCATCCGTGCGTTTCACGGCCAATATATTTGGGCAATAATTAATCTAAACGATAATGTTCATACCAAAAGAAATATGCCAAAAATTTAAGTATGAGTACTTCATATATTTGGTGAAAACACTTCTTATATTATTTCTATTATTGTTAGAGTATTGAAATCAAAACTAAAAAAATCAAAAATTAAGGAGACAACGTCCAATAATGTTGTCCAATAATAAGAGGGAGCATAGCTTTTTCTATTATTCATGAAAGAGCTATGCTCTCGAGGGAGCATAGCTCTTTCATGTTCACCTATTCCAAATAAATAATGAGCCCGTTTGGTAATAGCCAAATCGACTGTATTGACTGATTCTGTTGAAATTTATGAAGCTCTGGCCGATGTGGCTGTATTGACTGATTCTACTGATTTGTGAAAAATAATAATTTAAAATACATTTTATTAATAACATAAAAAAAATTATAAGAAAAATAGCTAAAATGACCCCCTAGAGTAACTTAAGCCAATACAGTCAGAAAAGTAACTCCAACCTAATTTTTTATTATTATTACACAATTTAGCCCATAAAACTAAAATGTACGTACGTGTTTGGTGAAAAAGTTCGCTTATAAGTTTGAAAAACCAAAAATGATGACTGCCAAACGGGCACAATATATACTAACTTAAGTGACCATTAAATAATAATTTGTTCAAATTAATGATACTTTGTATACTTCTCCATTTTATTAGAAACTAAATTTTACTATAATGAAAGTAGTACGTATCTATATGTTTGAATCCAATTATTAATTTTACAGAATAATGTATGATTTCATACCTTAAGTTAGATATTTTACATAAATATGACTAATAGTTACTACAATGTAGTGTCATAATAACTTAAGTATGAAAGTTAAATATAAGTTACTATGATTTCATTACTACTCTAGTTATTAGTCACATTTTTGTAGACAATCTTTATTTTAGTCATAAAAAAGTAATTATTTCTTATATATTTTTGTCAAAAGGTTGTTACAGTCAAAGATTGAGTATTGGTCTAACCAAATACCCACTAATTTTATGAAAATGTAAAGTTCTTTTTAAAATTAGTAATTGGATGCTGACAATTCATACACAATTACTATTCATAAAAAAAAGAAATATTTTCCTAAGGAACATTTAGACTACATCCAACATATTTGCATGAAAAAACGATTTCATATCTACTTTAAAACAATGGACTGCCAAAATATCAACTTTTGGAAGACCAATTATGTAAGAAAGAAACACTCTTTATTGTAAAAATATTTTTAGAATTGGCACCATTCACCTTGCCAATTTATTATTATCTTATACTCTATGACATTTGCAATTTCTTTGCAATCTAACACATATAGATTTCTTACACAATCAAGAACTAATTTTATACATGAAAAATAAGTAATGAACCGATAGATAAATTTCAGATACATACAGTTGGTTACAAAGGAAACTCCATCTGTTGCCAGTATTATCTATATAAAAGTAGAACTCATTTTATTCAGGAAAAAAAAGAGTAATGAACTGATACATAAATTTCAGATACATAGCAAACTCTATATTTTGCTATTATACTATGTGGTTGCTAAAAAATAACCTAGAGCACATATGAATTCTACATTTTTTTTTAAAATCATCTAAACAACATCTAGCTGCTCTGTAGTAATCAACTCCTCACACCGGACTTAACGGCAAAAAAGCATATCAAAAGTTAATAAACTGTTATGAGGAAGAATACATAAAATAGAATTTAAATACTATGAACTAAACATTTAAAGCTTATGAAAAATTAGTAAACGTACCTCAACATTCAGAACACTCCATCCATCCTAAAAATATGAGCAATCTATTTTCAAAAAAAAAAATCTTGAACAATTTTTTCTTAATCGCATATAGATGTCCTTCAGTGAATAAGTTTTGAAACTTGGCAATTCGATTTCTTCCTGCAATATGAGCATGCACCCTTGTACCCTATAGAATACACAAACAAATAAGTTCCAGTCAAATACAGAAAGATAAATAAAATGAAAAACACATCAAAACACACTTACGAACCTCAGCATCATGAAATATGCATTCCAAAGACTCCTTATACTTATCACTTGGTGGAACTCTGTATACACGCACTGCACAGACCTTCACAGCCCAACTGGACTTACTCTGGTTGATATCTCTTATCAAACTCCACATCCCAACCATTTTAAATATGAACTCAAGATAAAAGAACTTGTAAAATTGCCAGGACGCTGGCAGTAGGCTCAAGGTATAAATAGGCACCCACTAAGTGCATTACGAAAACCTAAAGACACAAATCTCTTTCCCCCAAACAATTAATCATTCCAGAGTGAACCAACTCTTCGGAAAACGTAAAAGACCATTGGAATACAAAGTGTCAAAAAAATTAATTAATTAACTGAAAGCTAATTACTTTCATCATCCGGACAGTCTATCCCTTCTATCTCTATAAAAATAAATACATTAAAAAAACAAAACATTACATGCACCACAATAATATCTTGTCCAGAATATTCCATCTAAGCATCCATGCCAAGATATACTTTGCCGTGACAATTAAGCCAGGTCTTTGGCGGGAACTTCCTCACCAAGAATCCTTTCCTTATTATATTAAGATAGATTTTTGTAAGCGATCTGCCAATCAGGTAGCTCACATTTTAGCTCCATATGCTATTTTCGGGTCGGATGGAACTAGTACTTTTTGAATATAAGTTGATATATTATCTACTTAATATCTATTTCATATCTACTTATTATATATGTTGAGTTTAATCCAACACGATATAGTAAATATATGTATGAACACTCAGTTTTTACGTGGAAACCCGAAAGGGAGAAAACCACGGGACTTTTTAGGCTAATGTCCAAGCCCTCTCTTTCTCATTAGGACTCTCCTCACCATTACATAATACAATTTGAGCTCCCATTAATGGAGTATTATCTAATCTAGAGAGCTAAAGGAAGAAGAAAAAAGGATCCATAATATGGAGGGAAACTCCTATATTTATAGAGAATAGGGGAAGGGGATGCTCTCCACCCTAATGGGCCGCATGGGCCGGAGTGGGCCCAAATGGCTAAAGTGGGCCGGATGGGCCGAAATGGGCCTAGCTGCTCGGGCTCCGTACTACGTAAAGCCTTGGACTCATGAACAGTAATAGGCCGGGATAATATATCCCAACACAAGTCCCCCAGTTTCTTGAGTAGTGAGCTCGCGAATCTGCTCGAGAAAATATACTCTGCCTGCGCTCTTCCTCTGTCTTGCTGGAAACTGTGTCTTCACATAATCATCATATATGAGTGAGTGTCTGCACTCCTGAACGTAATCTACCAGTGAGGCACCCCCCTTCCCGACAGGGTCGGGCGAAGGGTGCTCCTCCACGGGCACACTCCCCCTGAATGCATCAGGCGGGAGTAAAGAACTCTGACTCGAGCTTTCCAATCGGAGAAGCTTAGAGGTCCATCATCTATAAACCGACGTCGCGGTACTGTCAAAACATGATGCACGTGTGTATGTATGAATGTATGAGGTATGATGCATGAATGTATGTATGCATGTAATGTATGTATGTAATGTATGAGAGAGGGAATGCAAGATGTGATAGAAGCAGTAGCTCTCATCGATAACCCGGGCATGTCAGCGCCGAGAAGCAGACGCGCTGCGTAAGACGGGTCCCCCATCCGAGATGGCATGGGCGGAGCCGAAGGTGGACTAGACATGATGCCGCCGAGGGGCCAATCATGCTGCATACGACGGGTCCCCCATCCGAGATGGCATGGGCGGAGCCGGAGGTGAACTAGGCATGATGCCGCCGAGGGGCCAATCGAGCTGTATAAGAGATGTTCGTCGCCATCCTGGAAGGTATGGGCGAGCCGAACACGAGCCAGACACGATGGCGCTGGGGCGCTGATCGTGCTGCATATGAGACGTTCGTCGCCATCCTGGAGGGGATGCGTGATCCGAACGTGAAAGAGACACGATGGCGCTGAGGGGCCGATCGTGCTGCATAAGACGGTCGTCGCCATCCTGAAGGGAATGTGCGAGCCGAACCGTGAAGCCAGGTACGATGGCGCTGAGGGGCCGATCGCACTGCATAAGACGTTCGTCGCCATCCTGGAAGAGATGCGCAATCCGAACGTGAAAGAGACACGATGGCGCTGAGGGGCCGATCGTGCTGCATAAGACGGTCGTCGCCATCCTGAAGGCAATGTGCGAGTCGAACCGTGAAGCCAGGTACGATGGCGCTGAGGGGCCGATCGCACTGCATAAGACGTTCGTCGCCATCCTGGAAGAGATGCGCGATCCGAACGTGAAAGAGACACGATGGCGCTGAGGGGCCGATCGTGCTGCATAAGACGGTCGTCGCCATCCTGAAGGGAATGTGCGAGTCGAACCGTGAAGCCAGGTACGATGGCGCTGAGGGGCCGATCGCACTGCATAAGACGTTCGTCGCCATCCTGGAGGGGATGCGCGATCCAAACGTGAAAGAGACACGATGGCGCTGAGGGGCCGATCGTGCTGCATAAGACGGTCGTCGCCATCCTGAAGGGAATGTGCGAATCGAACCGTGAAGCCAGGTACGATGGCGCTGAGGGGCCGATCGCACTGCATAAGACGTTCGTCGCCATCCTGGAGGGGATGCGCGATCCAAACGTGAAAGAGACACGATGGCGCTGAGGGGCCGATCGTGCTGCATAAGACGGTCGTCGCCATCCTGAAGGGAATGTGCGAGCCGAACCGTGAATCTGGACACGATGGCGCTGAGGGGCCGATCGTGCTACATAAAAATGGTGATGATCATCTCATGGCCCTCGGCCTGTCGGTGAGTGATAATCGTCTCACGGCCCTCGGCCGTGCTGGTGATGTGTCAAGTCTCTATGATGATTGGCTGTGAGAAGCCGATCGTCTGCCAGGACTCCATCCGGGAAGGAATGGTGAGCCTGAAAATAAATCTGGGCAATGTCCCTCCTGTCTGAGCTGGGGAGCTAATCGTCGTTCGTCTACCGTATCCGTGGTCCTATGTACGGACCGCTAAGCGGTGTACACTCGGCACGCACAGACTCCGATAAAGAACTGGTTCTTCGTGTCTGATCCATGAAGCTGGTCTTCGTTCGTCTACCGTATCTGTGGTCCTATGTACGGACCGCTAAGCAGTGTACACTCGGCACGTACAGACTCCGATAAAGAACTGGTTCTTCGTGTCTGATCCATGGAGCTGGTCTTCGTTCGTCTACCGTATCTGTGGTCCTATGTACGGACCGCTAAGCAGTGTACACTCGGCACGCACAGACTCCGGTAAAGAACTCAGTCTTTGTTCTTCCCAAGTCTCGTGAGTACTGGTCTCCTGGTTTCGCATGAGACGTTCGTCATCCCAACTATGAGAAGAAACAGGTTTATCCACGTCGGGATTCCCTATCTCTGTTCGTCCCCAGTCGTGAGGTACTAGTCTTCTGGCTTCGCATAAGACGTTCGTCATCCGTCCATAAGGGGGAGGAACCGGTACACCCTGCCAGGGTTCCCGTTTCTTCGTTCGTCCCTGTCGTGATCCTACTAACCTTCTTACCTCGAAGAAGACGTTCGGTCAATCACCGATCGCAAGGATGTCACTGGTTTACCCTATCGCGGGTTCCCTGCTTCGTCGTCCCATGCTCGTGGCCCTACTAGCCTTCTGCTTTGGCAGAAGGTGTTCATCGATCCACGGGAAATGGGAGGAACTGGTTTATCTTGCCGAGGTTCCCTTTGGTACGTCTAGCCCCCCCCCCCCCACATTCCTACTAACCTCCGCGTCGGGAGACGTTCGTCATACGCGGCGAAGGAAGATCAGGCATACCTCGTCAAGACTCCCTCTCTCATAGGAGCTTCTCTCTCCCCTTCTCCCCATCTTTTCTCTCTTTTTTTTTCTTTTTTTTTCTTTCTTTTTTTTTTGAGGGAGGAAAATACGTTCATCGGTTCTAAGAATGACCACAAGTGATGTCACACATAATGGTGGTGGGATACAAAAACGAATAAAATGACGAGGCGATGGAATAGCCGGTCGTCATGCGAAGGCGATGGTCACCCTCCTGGAGGGGAGGGGTGAGTCCCATCGCTAACTCAAGAAGGTCGGCATTGGGAGCCGATAAACAATGATCATAATGTTGCTAAGCAGACGGTCCTGATAAGGAGATGACAATAGTGTCCGATCAGGCCGATATATCCGAGCAACGGCTCTCATCCACGCAGCGCGGGGATGAAACCGGTCTTCAAATATGATGGTGGCACCGTACCAGGAGGTCGGTGGCCGTGTATGACGTCGGCGCTGGGGCCGATCCAAAGAGAGATAATCAGCGGTCCTCATCCGCGAGGAGCGGGGACGAGGCCGATCTTCAAGTATGGAAAACACGCCGAGCCGGGGGGCCGGTCGTGATATAATGATGTCGGCAATGAGAGGCCGATCTGAGATCCAGCAACGGTCCTCCTCCACGCAGCGCGGGGACGAGGCCGGTCTTCAAATAAGATAATCATGCCGTGCCGAGAGGCCGGTCATGATGTAATGATGTCGGCAATGAGAGGCCGATCTGAAATCCAAGCAACGGTCCTCATCCGCGCAGCGCGGGGACGAGGCCAGTCTTCAAATATGATGATCATGTCGTGCCGAGGGGCCGGTCATGATGTAATGATGGCGTTAGACGGCCCTCGACCGTGACAATCTCTTCTAGGCCCTCGGCCTCTGAATGACGGGTGATCGTCTCACGGTTCTCTGTCATGGCATTCGCCTCTAGATCCTCGGCCTCTAGGTGTTCTTCCTAGGCCATCGGTCTCTGGGGTGGAGATGCTCGTCCTACGGTTCTCAACCGTGGTGGTCTCCTCTAGGCCCTCGGCCTCTAGGTGGAGATGCTCGTCTCACGGTCCTCAGCCGTGATGGTCTCCTCTTTAGCCGGCCCTGCACGTCTTCAAGACTCGGGCCGAGCGTCTTCTAATCATTTCGCTCAAGCGCGTCGAGTGGCTTCAGCTGCGCAATAAACATGATAACGGGCCGTATGGCCCGACAATATGTATACACACATAACCATCTGCATGGCCTTCCCTCTAACACCCACGATTACCGGCCTATGGGTCATCGTGACCCTCGGCCCGGCTCATCGTGCGGGGTTAATGGACGTAGCAGCTCGCGGCGGGGCCAATTAGCAGCCCGCCGAACGTCACATAGAGATATTCATCTTTCTGTGAGTTTTCAAACTCAGACCCAAGTTGGTCGCACTGCCCTCGGAAAAAACGAGGTTGAGTGCTTTGGTGCCCTCGGGCCCCACAGGCCACGTTCGGCAATAGTCACTTCGCGCCTAATGGCGTAGATTACATTGGGGTATGATCGTCGATCGGGCACGTAGTGCCATGCGGACTAATGCGCAACCCTCCAATTAAAATGCGTCGTCGGGGCATCGCCCTTCTAGAGACGCTCGGATCACTTAATCAAGCTGATCGAGAGTGGGCCAACAGGCCCACAAGAAATTAAATATTCAATAAAATGTTGGCTGAACCAACCATCACCAGAGCTTCGCTCCACATTATTTAATTCGGGACATTTTTATCCCTAATAAATAATAGTGGTGTAACAGGTAATAGCAATGATATTTTCCTATCAAAGGCCATTCTGGTATGCTCCGCTCGCTAATTAAAGCTGATCGGGAACGGGCCGAGGGGCTCACAACAACCAGTCATTAAATTTAAATGACGATGAAACTAGTTATCACTAGAGCATTGCTCGGCATTATTTAATTTCGGGAGATTCCATTCCCTAATAAATAATGGTGATAAAAATACTAGCAATACTAATATTTTACACTAATTAATTAGTAAAAGAGAAAGTATGAGTGATACTTAGCTCTCTGGAACTCGCTTGAAATGTACGAAGTATTCCGTAGCAGTTCCCACAAATCAAGTGAGATGGTTGACTTTTCCCAATAGAACACGGTGCTCCACTCGCCCTTATTGCTAATTCCCAGAGGTTGGCTACGTGGTCAGCCTCCATCCAAGTAAAGAACATCCTTTGGGGAGGCAGATGAACATCCCACCAAGGCCGGCAGTGCAGGTCGTCCTCTGACTGTCTTTGTCTCCATGGACGTGGACCGCTGGCCACCAAGGAAAGCAGATACAGAGTATCCTAAGGCAGATGCAATATTCATCCGCCAACGGAAGGTCAACAGTACGTGCCGGACATTTACTGACGGCGGGGATGGCGGCTATGGCGGAGCAGCGGCGGCGAATTCTCAGCCCGAATCACCCAGATACGGCTCCGGTGCGGCGAGGTCTGGAAACAGGAGGGTGAGTTTCCGCGGAGCACGACGCAGTAGGGGAAAGTGACGGCTTTTCCCGGCGGCTCCGGCAGCCCTGGCGACCCCCTTCAAGATCAGTAAACCCCAATATCCAAAAAATTCCGGATTATTCATCCTCCTCTCAGCCTTGCTACGAAACCCAGATTTTCGAAATTACCTTTTCTTTTTTCTTGTTTTGCTTTTTACTTTCAGAATCTTTTCCCTCTTTCTTCCCTTGTTGAAAATCAGTCCATTTTCTGTATCTCTTTTGTGGAAAATCAAGCTGAAGTCAGTAGCTTTTCGTATGAATTTTTTTGTAGAAAACTCAAGAACAGTAGAACACATGAATCTTTTTGGACAGATTCCCACAGACGGCGCCAGTGTTGAGTTTAATCCAACACGATATAGTAAATATATGTATGAACACTCAGTTTTTACGTGGAAACCCGAAAGGGAGAAAACCACGGGACTTTTTAGGCTAATGTCCAAGCCCTCTCTTTCTCATTAGGACTCTCCTCACCATTACATAATACAATTTGAGCTCCCATTAATGGAGTATTATCTAATCTAGAGAGCTAAAGGAAGAAGAAAAAAGGATCCATAATATGGAGGGAAACTCCTATATTTATAGAGAATAGGGGAAGGGGATGCTCTCCACCCTAATGGGCCGCATGGGCCGAAGTGGGCCCAAATGGCTAAAGTGGGCCGGATGGGCCGAAATGGGCCTAGCTGCTCGAGCTCCGTACTACGTAAAGCCTTGGACTCATGAACAGTAATAGGCCGGGATAATATATCCCAACAATATACTTGTTATTTACTTATATTTACATATATTACATCTAATTAATATATTAAGTGTATATATTAAAGTATTAAATATAAGTGTACTACTCATCTTATAGTAGTATACTTATATATTATATACTATAAACAATATATTATATAGGGAAAATTGCATATATGGTCCCTCAGTTATCCACGAAATTAAAATCTCAGACTTGTATTTCTGGGATTGTAAATGTCACCCCTCAATTGTCCAAATTGTTGTAAATGTGGTCCTTTAAGTAGTGAAATGTACTCTCGCCCACATTGTATATTTCACCCCTCAAAAGGACCACATTTACAGCATTTTGGACAATTGAGGGGAGACATTTACAATCTCAAAAATACAGGTATGAGATTTTAATTTCGTGGATAACTGAGGGACCATAGATGCGATTTTCCCTATTATATATTAGTTACGCTTTAATTAATATTAGTTATATTTATCTTATTACTTTCACACTCACACTCACACTTTCATTAATTAGTACACATTCATACAATTTTCTTATTAGAGTAATAGTTAATTGTTAAATTTTTCATTTGGTTAATTAAACTATTAAAATAGTTGGAATTTTAGTTAACTAAACTATTAAAGTAGTTGGAATTCTAGTTAATTTTATTCTCTTGTTAGATTGAAGTATTTATTAAATTAGTTGGAATTTTAGTTAATTAAACTATTAACACTTGTTAGATTGTGGAGAATTTATTAAAGGTGTTGCAATTTTAGTTAATTAAAATATATATTAAACTTGTTAGTCTTATAAAAATATTTATTAAACTAATTCGAATTTTGTTTTAATTTTACTAGCCACATTTTGATATAAAAGTCACATATTAAATATATCATAATATTAGTTACATTTTCATTTTTTAAAGTAGTTTCATTTTTAGTTAATTTTACTACACTTGTTAGATTGAAGTATTTATTAAACTGGTTGCAATTTTAGTTAATTAAACTATTAAACTTGTTAGTTTTATAAAGTATTTATTAAACAACTTGGAATTTTGCTTTAATTTTACTACTCACGTTTTAATAAATAATCACATTTGTTATTACTCGCATTTTTTTGTACTCATATTAACATATTTGATAGAATTTAATATTTGTTACATTTTTAAATTTGAAACATGGTAGACATTCTGTAGATATGGATAACCTTCAACGCAACCGAAAGAAGGAGATTAGGAGGAATCATCCTATTCACTCAAAGGTAAAGGACATATCGGGTCTTCTTCTCAAAGTCGAGATGATTTTGAAACGGATTACCAACGGAGAGATTTCCGACGAGCAACCACAACATTTATTGTCCCAACGGGATGTGCGCTTTTTGCAACAACATGACATCCCCGACATTGAGGAATGGAAAGAGCTCGAGGATGGGGACGAGGAGAATGATCTGGAGACGAGCATGACAGCACCCCGGACGATGACACCCACGACAAGGACGGGGCTGGTTCATCCAGCCCAGCTGGCTGTGAGGTTACCGTGTCTAGTGAGAGGTCTCGAGTTCGAAACTCGTACGCACATAAGGATTCGACACTAAATGGAGTGAGTTTCAGTCCTGATTACTCCAAGCCCCCCCGCCCCAGACCCCGCCCCCCGGAGTAAAAAAAAAGTAATAAAAAAGGTGAGTCTCTCCTTATAAAAAAAATAATTATACAAAGTGGAAGGACCCAAAAAACGAGATATGGTACGCAACTTGCGATCATTGCAAGAAAGATATTAGCTTGGGGATTTCTGGAGTATACGACGGCGCCCAACGACATCTTAAGGCCCGTCACCCCGTGGAGCATGCAAAATTAGAAAAAGGCAAGGGGAAGCAAATTCAAATATCGAGGTTTGCAACTGGCCAACCCTATGGTAGTTTCTCATATGACGATTCCAAACATTTAACTGCTATGTCTCACATAATTGTTGAAGAAAATTTGCCTTATATTTTTTCCGAAAGTCTTGCTTTAAAAGCTTATGCTCAAGGTTCTTTAAATTCTCAATTTAGAAATTATAGTCGCAAAATGATTAAAAAAGAAGTTATGAAGCAATATGGTTTGGAAAAGGTAACTTTACAAATGTTTTTCGCAAATTTTAATGGACTTGTTAGTATTTGTAGTGATATATGGGAGGAAACTCATCATTTGTAATACTTGGGTGTGACTGCACATTACATTGATGATGATTGGGAAATGCATAAATGTGTTCTTTCTTTTCGTGAATTTAATGATCGACACACCGCTGATAATATTTATATTCTCATTGAGCGTATTTTAATTGAGTATAGTTTCACTGATAAGGTGTTTATTATGGATTTTGATAATGCTAGTAATAATACTACTACTATACCTAGATTGCGTGAATTGTGTGGTGCTTCTACTTTGTTGGGTACTGTGGGTTTTTTCATGAACGGTGTGCATGTCATATACTCAATTTATGTGTAAAAGATGGGTTAGCCGTGTTAGGAGATGTTATGAAGATAGTGAGGGGGGGGGGGATTAGACTTATTTGGGCTAGTAATCCACTTAAAATGTAATGGCAACAATATTTGAGGGATAGACGTGTCAAATATTGTCAATTTCCTAAAGATTTGTCTATTCGCTGGAATAGTACTTATAACTTAATTGTTGTACTTGTTAGATTTAAAGACCATTTTCTTGCTTTTTTTAAAAAGAATATGCTAACTAATATTATAAACCCGACTGACATCGACATTATGAAAAAAATGTGAATGTTTTGGTATACTTTAATAACAATGCAACTCTAATTTTTACCTCAAACCAATTTTATGTTGAAGTTGTTAATCTCGTTGGTGCTTTTTGTGAATATTCTGATTCCCCTTACGTTCATCGTTTTTGTGATTACATGAAAGAAAAGTTTTTAACATATTATTCACATATTCCGCACTTATATGGTATTGCATTTATTCTTGATCTTCGTTTCAGACTTAATGCTTTGCAACAATGTTTAGAGTACTATTATGCTTTTTTTTGGTCCATTTCCTATGTACGAAGATAAGCCCGTAAACCCTAAACAGGAATTCAACTAGGTTAGTAATTTATTTCATCAATTATATAATGAGTTTCATACACAATATGGTAACACACCCCCTCCCCCGAAACGAACATTTACATATAAAGGAAAATCATTTTTGAAATCCACATTTGGCAATCTTATGAAAAAAGTAAATCAACTCTCGTTGTTGAACAAAGCTCGATTAACGAGTTTTCTTTATATCTAACCTTTCATGTTGAGTATGAAGATGGGGCTGACTTTGACGTTCTGAAATGGTGGAATGAAAAAGAAAGAACGTTCCCCGGTTTTATCAAAGATGGCTAAGCAAGTGCTAGCAATGCCGGTGTTGGTCCCGTTTGTGTAGGGAACAGTCTAGAGGAGGGGTGAATAGACTGCTCTGATTTTCATATTTTTCACAAAGTCAAAACTGACTTATGAGAGGTGGTCCAAATCTGGTGACAGAGATGGTCGAGTTCTGAATGCAGAACTGGACTTGGCAGCGGATTAGAGTTCTGTCACGGTAGCCTCAGGGAAACACTAAGACAAATGCCTTGCTGCTAACTATTACAACAAGATTTGCTGAACACAGATTCCAAGTTCTTGAGAGTTATACAGTTAAAATCCTAAGTGCAGAAATTAAGTGTGTTAAAATAAATGACACCGGAGATTTTTATAGTGGTTCAAGGAACAACGTGTTCCTCTAGTCCACTGTTCCACTAAGCTTGTAAATCAACAGTTACAACGCCTTAGTTCCTAGAACTTAAGAAGCTCTTCACGTCTTCTTCAAGCCTAGTTGTCTCCTAGGATGCACTTCCTTACTTCCTCTAAGACTGGTCCTTTCACTGAGCTTCCCGGAAGTATACCCACTTCACTACTCCAGTTAATTGGACGTCCTTCTTTGCAGAAGATGTTTGAAAAACAGAGTTTTTCTCCAACTTGCTTCGTTACAATAGATTTGTTGATGAAGTGCTTGAAGTGTTGAAGAACCGTTGGACTTTGCTTTTTGTTGGAAGAAAAGATAGGAGAGTGGTATCTTTCCAACGTAGGCTCTTCTTGCTTTATGAAGATGGAATTTGAATCTCAAGAAAGCTTGTAGTTGTGAGAGCAAGAGTTGTAGCAAAGTTGTCCAGTTGTTCTTCGAGTAATATCTTTTATACTAGGGTTGTCTTCCCGTTGGAGGAGGAGACAACTGCATTGAATGTGCGTACTGTAGAGTTGACAGATTGGCCCCACGAATTTGATAACTTGCTATTTTTGCATAATATCCTCCAAGAATCTCGGTCAATCATCTGCAATTACTCCACAGCGTATCAGGCTCATTTAATGAGCATTAAATGTTTTCCTTTTACTTCACTTGGAAAGTCTTCTAGCCGTTAGGGTATTCCCGTTAGTTTCACGGCCGTTGGAAGTACCTTCAGAGTAGCCGCAGGTCTGATGAGGTTCTCTCATAGTATTCCGATGACTAGCTCTGATGGCAGCTCTGGCGTCGAACTCTGGTGCTTCTCTGAAGAGTGGCTCTGGTAGCAGTTCTGATGCTCTCCTAAGGGGCAGCTCTGATAGCAACTCTCATGAGAAAGTCAAGAGGGTCTCTGACCAGTCGACTAAGCTAATACTTACAAAGAGAAATTCTAATACAAGATTTCTAAAGGGGGTAGTCTAAATTACTAAATAACCTAGCATCATCAAAATCTAAGTACATTTATTCCTTACAATTTCCCCCTTTTTGATGATGTCAAAACCCTTAAACTATTTCCAGAGAAGTGCCTTTCACCATAAAAGAAAATAAGTTAAAAACTTTCATTTAGAATCTTGTTGGGCAACTTAGCATAGGAAAATAGTAAGAGTACGATACAATCAAGATAGCAGTAACAGAAATAACAAAAAGTCAATCACAGAAAGCAATAAATAACAAAGTATTTGAAATTGCCATGCAAAATAGAGGCAAGGAGGTTATCTTATAATTCTGAAAGAAATAAAGATACAAGTGTCAGAGGGATTGAGAATCTTCCTCTTCTACCTGTTCTCCTGCTTCTTCACTTTTCTTGAGTTCAGCATTCACTCTGGCTCTGATTGTAGCAAGGTTCCTCGGGTTCTGATATTCTGACCAGTGAGGTTCCAGTTTGCAATCCAAATAGTTTCTTATGGCCTCTGAGATGTTCTTCCCTGGAACTACTCTCATACGCCACCAGGCTTCTGCTTCTTCAATGGATCCTCCATGATTTATTTGGACTAATCCATCATTGTTCATAAATAGATTTTCTTGCTGCAGGGGAGTCATCAGTTTCTTCATCTGTTCAAACTGGACTCTGTCAGGTCTTGACATCCCACTGTTCATCCAGTCGGTGAAGGAGAAGTTAGAAACTTTCTTCTTGGATCTGCTTGAAGGTGGAGGAGGAGGTCTGTGAATGCCAGCAGCAATCTTCTTCTATTTAACCTTCTCAAAGTAGCTGGCAGGGTCAACAGAGACAGATGTTGGCTTTTTGGGTACCAGAGCACTAGGGCCTTCTGCTTCTCTGATCTCTTCCCCCTTTTTGGCATCAACAAGATCACCAAGTAGGAGTCCGATTTTAGAGAATTCTGAATCATGAGAGTCCTTCATCTTCTCAAGGGTTTCTGGGAGAGTCTGAGTCACAGAAGTGAGTCTTCTATCAGCTCTTGTTGCTTTCCCACAGCTGATTGGATATCCTTTGTGCTTGCTTCTAGTAGGACCAGCTTCTGATATCTTTCTTTGCCATTCTGGATCAGTTTCAAGGCATGCTCTTTGTTGGTCTTGCAGAGCTCTTCAATGTCCATGAGCTGCTCTTGAGATTTGTCATGTGACCATTGGAGATTATCAACAGAGTCAGAAACCTCTTTGATGACTTTTTCTTGAGCGTTGAGGACTTGAGTGTGATGATAGAGTACAGCGTTGATGTTGTCTACCTCTTTTGAGATACCTTTCACCTTTTCAGATGAGGTATGCATGAAGTTCTTCAGTGTCTCTGCAAGGTTGGCCACATTTGTGAACAGCTGTTTGAGGCATGTTTCAAGATGACCATGGACCTGAGTTAGGTGCTCATCATTCTTCATGTTGTCCAGAAAGAGCTTCTCCATACCATCAACTACTTGATCACCAAAGATCTCTGCCTCTTGAACAAATACATTGAAGGGGATCGGACCTTCCTCTTTGTCAGGCTCTGGCATCTGCAGGCCTTTACCCTTAGGCATTTGAGGTTTGGGAGAGGGTGGAGGAGGAGGTGTCTTTCTGCGCTTGGACCGAAGATCAGCAGCAATGGATGAGGTCAGAAAACCACCATTATCACTATCAGATGAGAGGATCCGCACCACTGTTTGCTTCTTAGGTGTTGAGGCAGCAGAATGTTGAGGAGAAGGGAGTTTGGAAGATGGTTTCTGCTGAGTAGGTGAAGCAGTCTTGGATTTCTGGTGGGGGGAGTTCTGATGGGGTGGAGATTGGTGATGAGAGGTTTTCTGAGGTTGCGGAGAAGGAGGAGGTGATGGTGAACGGTTTCTGGTAGAGGTTATCTGGTTGCAGGGTGAGGTTACTTTGGTTGGGGTCCTCGTTGGTGAGGAGGTTTTCTGATGAGAAGGGATTGATGTAGTTTGTTTGTGGGGTGATTGGGGAGGTGTGGAGTAAGGTGTTGTAGGCTTGGGTGAGGGGACATTGTGTACAGAAGGTGATTTGGGTGGTGAGGGAGGAGGTTGTGCAGAAATATTAGGAGTGGGAGAGTTAGGGATTACCTCCAAGATAGTTTCCTCAAATTGTGAAGCTCTCCATTCCCTTATCAGGTTCTCCATTGCCAGAGGAAGGTCATTGGCAGTGGATGGTTCTCCTTCTGCACCCTGAATGGGTTTGAATCTGATCAGAGATTCCTTTTGCTTCTTCTCTATCAGCCAGACATCAAAGATAGGAACCTCATGCTCTTCTAAGGCTTTGACATGCTTCTCTGGTGAGGTAGAGAGCAGAGGTGCTTTTCCCTTAAGGTTTGCCTTCTTTTGGAACAGGACAGCCTCAAGGAAGCTGAGGTCAAAGCATTTGGACACATCTTCTGTGCCTGCCCAATTCAGAACTTCAGCTTCTTCTGACTCAAAGTGATCAAACTGTTCAACAATCTGGCAAAGAGGTCCCATTCTCCATCTTCTCCAAGTGAGTACCCTTTCAAATTGCTTGTCCAAGGCAGTATTGGGGTCCACTTCAGGAACTCTAGTATGAGAGGTTTGATGCTCTGGTGAAGAGTCAGCAATGGGCATGTCTGGTACAGAGGAGGGTTGTACCTCTGGTTCAGGTTCCCCCTGAGTTTCTGATCCCTTGGGCGGGGTAATTGCCTTTTTCATTTTCTTTTTGCTTGGCTGGGGTGCAGAGCTATCAGAATCACTCTGAACCACCATCTTCCTTCTTTTCCTCAACTTCTTCTGCTTCACAGGTGATCTGCTGACAGATTTAGAAGAGGCGGTGTCTGATGCAGCCTCCTCTGATGCATCTTTCTCTGATGTGACTTTCTTTTTATTGGAGGGCTTCTTCCTTATCACCTTGTCAACTTTTGACACCTCAGGTTGATCAGATGTCACATTGGACTTCTTTGTGACCTTCATGGCAGCAGCTTTTGGCTTCACAACCTGTTTCTCCCTCTTTTGTTCTAATTTTTCTTCCCTTTTGAGTTCTGCCGCAATGGCCACATGCATCTTGGGAGAGGCAGTTAGAAAGATAGACTTGGAGTGGTCAACTTTGGAGGGATTCCTGAGTTCCACCCCTTGACCAGTGATAGCTTTTGAGATGAGAAGACCATGACCCATCTTGGTTGAGAATAGGCCAGTCTTCTTGTCCTTCTTCTTCACAGATTCTGATATAGATTTGAAGATTACCTTTCCCCAGTCGATGTTCATGCCCCGATGAACTGCATAGATTGCCTTGGCATTTGCATTGTTCATCTCATCAGTGGAGCCAGTCTTGCACCATAAGCACCTGTGCAAGATGCTGACTAGCTTTTCATAGTCCTTCTTTAGTAAGAACTTATTCATGTACAGTTTCTCCACTCCGGTGACTCCAGGCCGACAGTAGATATCAACAAAGGATTCGACAGAGACATCCACTGAGTCGAGGTCAATGAGGGTGGGGGTGTCTTCATCCTGAGAATCCAGTTGGACACCAAAGAACTCATTCAGGGCGTCAGCGTCAATTTTCAGGTTCTTGCCCTGAACCTGAGAGTAGATTGCTTCTCCATTGATAGTAGCATTCAGATAGAATTCTGCTACATCCTTTGTGTTGTAGTGCTCATATGGGTGAACGACTATCTTGCTCAACTGTGAGTCATGCATCCCTTGGATGATTTTCTTCATCCTCTTCTGATTTTCCGCCAGTAGTGGTAAAGCTGACATGTCAACTCTCATGCCAGTGACGATGTTTTCAATCAGGGTATGGGCTTCCTCCTTGGAGAGATCGTTGATGTTGATGAACTTCATTTTTAGGTTTGAGAAGAGTTTTGGAGATTTCTGAAAGTCGGAAGGTTTGAGAGATAAAGCTTGAGGACGAAGTAGGAGAGATAAATTGCAGTAGCGGTTTAGGTTATGAGCAGTGGGTATAAATTGATTTGGGTTAGTGGACGTTTGAGATTATTGGGGGTTTCGAGGTGGCATTTAATAAAATGTGGGCGGAAAGGCGTTTCCGTTTAAAGGAATAACTATCGGAGGTAAAATAGTAAAAGACATGTTCATGTACTTAGGTCTTGCCCGATCCTCGAAAAATTGCTAAGTCCACAGGACCTCTGATGAAAACAGCTGTATCAGAGAAGGTGGTGTTCTGATGGGTGGTTCTCTGATCTTGAGTAACTCTGATTTATGCATCTCTGGGAAGATCATCTATCATTCCCAGTTCTTCTCTCAGCTTGTTGAACCTTGCCTCAGAGAGAGGTTTGGTTAGGATATCTGCTAACTGGTCTTCTGTTGGAACATGCTCCATAAGAATATGCTTCTTCTCCACATGATCTCTGATGAAGTGATGTCTGACCTCAATGTGCTTTGTCCTAGAATGTAGCACAGGATTCTGAGTAATGGCAATGGCACTTGTGTTGTCACAGAGGAGCTTGATCTCCTTTGCCTGGACGCCATAATCCTTGAGTTGTTGCTTCATCCAGAGTAGTTGAGCACAACAGCTTCCAGCAGCAATGTACTCGGCTTCAGTTGTACTTGTAAAGATGGAGTTCTGCTTCTTGCTAAACCAGGAGACAAGTCTCCCACCTAGCAATTGGCAGTGACCAAAGGTGCTCTTCCTGTCTAATCTGCAACCTGCAAAGTCTGAGTCAGAGTAACCAATTAGTTCAAACTTACCTCCTTTGGGATACCGTAGGCCTGCATTTGGATTTCCTTTGATATATCTGATAATCTTCTTTGCAGCACACAGATGGCTCTCCTTGGGCTTTGATTGGTATCTGGCACAGATTCCCACAGCAAATGATATATCTGGTCTGCTTGCAGTTAGATAGAGAAGAGATCCAATGATTCCTCTATACTGAGTTGCATCCACATCCTTTCCTTCATCATCAGGTCCAATGCCTTGTGAGGCATTCATGGGAATCTTGACAGAAGACTTCCCATCCAGTCCAAACTTCTTGATGAGTTCTCTTGTGTATTTTCCTTGATTGATAAAGATTCTTTCTGGAACTTGTTTGACTTGCAATCCAAGGAAATAGTTTAGTTCTCCCATCATACTCATCTCAAACTTTCTCTGCATTACTTGAGAAAATTTCTAGCATAGATCTTGGTTAGTACTTCCAAATATAATATCATCAACATATATTTGTACTAACAGAATATGATTAGCAACAAAAATCTTAAATAAAGTTTTGTCAACCTTTCCTTTAGTAAACCCATGGTTTACTAAGAATAAGGACAATGTGTCATACCAAGCTCTAGGTGCTTGCTTAAGACCATAGAGGGCTTTTCTAAGCTTGTAGACACGAGAGGACTGAGTAGGAATGACAAAACCTGGTGGTTGTTCCACATAGACTTCCTCTTCCAGTTCTCCATTCAGGAATGCACTCTTGACATCCATCTGGTAGACCTTGATGTTGTTGTATGCAGCATAGGCTAGAAAGATCCTGATTGCTTCCAGTCTTGCAACAGGTGCAAAGGTTTCATCAAAATCAATGTCTTCTTCTTGACAGATCCTTTAGCTACCAGCCTCGCTTTATTCCTTACAATGTTGCCTTCTTCATCAGTTTTGTTCTTGAATACCCATTTGGTTCCAATGACATTCTGGTGCTTTGGTCTAGGAACAAGTTCCCATACTTGGTTTCTTTCAAACTAGGTAAGCTCTTCTTGCATTGCATTGATCCAATCAGTGTCTTCAAGAGCTTCTTCTACGCTCATTGGTTCCATTTGAGATATGCAGCAGGTGAACATGGCTTCTCTTCTGGATAGAGATGATCTGGTTTGAACTCCAGTAGAGACTTGACCAATCACTTGATTAGGAGGATGATCTCTTAACCAAGTTAGATCAGGTTCGGTCAGTAGCTGTCTGGGGATCTCTGGTTGTTCATCTTCTGAGTCTTCATCTTCATCTTTGTCTATCAGAAGAGGGTTAGGAGTAGGGGTTGAGAACACAGGGTACACTGTGGCCTCTTCTGATGGTTCAGAAGTCTTGTCTTCTAGGTTGATCTTCTTCAGGGCCTCTGTTACTTCTTCAACAGAAGTGCTGTCATCAAGCTTTACATGTATGGATTCTTCAACATGTAGGGTTCTTCTGTTGAGTACTCTATAGGCTTTGCTTGTGCTTGAGTAGCCTATGAATACACCTTCATCAGCCTTTTCTTGAAAAACTTTCAGATGCTCCTTTCCATTGTTAAGAATGTAGCATTTGAATCCAAATATGTGAAAATAGCTGATGTTGGGTTTTCTTCCTTTCCACAGTTCATATGGGGTCTTCTGATAGTTCTTGTGGATCATGCTTCTGTTCTGGGTGTAACATGCAGTGTTGATTGCTTCAGCCCAGTATCTGAGTGGTAATCCTGACTCAGTAATCATGGTCATTGCAGCTTCCTTCAGAGTTCTGTTCCTCCTTTCAGCAACTCCATTCTGTTGAGGTGTTCTGGCAGCAGAGAGTTGATGAAAGGTTCCATTTTGATCACAGAAGTCCTTGATCACTTGGTTGACAAATTCAGTTCCTCTGTCAGATCTGATTGTCCTGACCTTCATATTTTTTTCAGTCTGAAGTTGCTTTAACAGAGATGGCAACTTCTGAAGAGTTTCATTCTTTTTGGTCAAGAACACTGTCCATGTGTATCTTGAATAGTCATCAACCATCAATAGTGTATATCTTTTTCCACCAACACTGGGAGTCTCAACTGGTCCAAATAAATCCATGTGAATAAGATTTAAAGGACTAGTGGAAAGATCTCCAGCAATGGGCTTGAATGAGGTCTTCACTTGCTTGCCCTTCTGACAAGCACTGCAGAGGGTCTCCTTCTTGTATACCATGTCTGGTAGACCATCTACAATGTGATCTCTTGCCAGTTTGTTGATTGTCTTGAAATTCAGATGACTAAGCTTCTTGTGCCGATCCCAGCTTAGTTTTGAATCTCCTTTGGCTATCAGGCATACACCATCCTTTGCAGTTTGCCAATCAACAACATAGATGTTCTTCCTTCTCTTTGCTGTAAGAACTACTTCCTTAGTTGTCTCATGCTTTACATAGCAGAGGGTCTTTGTGAATTCAACTGTGTAGCCTTTGTCACAAAACTGGCTAGCACTCAGCAGGTTGAACTTCAGACCTTTGATGAGACCACTTTGGTCTCATCAAATGAAACCTTGGTGGCTGGTACCCATTATCCACCTGGTAGTCATGGTAAACAGCAGTATGATTCACTTTGGGCAGATGCTTGTGCGGTTCATGCTTTATGTTAACATATTTCTGTATAGCCTTCTTGGTTGGAAAGAAGTCCCATATACTATCAAGAGCAGAGGGGCGCTTAACCTTGGACTTCTGAGGTTGACCAGACAACCTCTTCTGCCTAAAGTTAATTTTCTCTTGATATCTGCCTTTCTGATAGCAGTCTCTGGTACAGTTATCATGAGAGTGTCTGTTGAGGTTTTGACTTTGATTATTATTTTTCTGAAAACCTTTTGGATTGTTAGGTTTTCTGCCAGGTTCATTGATTTTCAAAACTTGTTTTTGTTTAGCCTTTAACTTTTGGCTTTCTGGTCTGACTTTCTCATGAATAACCTTAGTACCAGAAGTACTAGCATGACAGATGGGGCTGCAAGTTTGTAATACTATTACTTTATTAGCCTTAGCAACTTAGGTGCTAGGCCTTACAGAAGGCTCACCAGACATTGATTCAACATATCCAAGACCATGGGTAAGGTTATGACAATCATCAATACCCTTTATGGAAGATTGCATCTTCAAAAGGCTATCATATCTGATTTAAGATCATCTCTTTCCTTAGTTAAGATATTAAGTTAGCACTCAGTCTCTTTTCTTAGATTAGAGACTTCCACCTTAAGCTTACTGTTTTCTTCTTTGATTAAGGAATAAGTATCTTGGATAGTTTTGAATTCTTCCCAAAATGATGACATTGGATCATCATTTAAGGCTGTGCCTACCGAAGAAGAAATAGAGTCAGCAGTAGAATATACCTCATCATCAGATTGTGCCATGAGGCATAGGTCTTCTGTATCAGCATCAAGGCAACAGAAGGCTTCATCTGAGTCTGAATCAGAACTGGAATCTGTCTCAGAAAGGGGATCTCTTTCAACTTGTTCTGAGATGAATGTCTTCCTTCTTCTATGTTGGTCTTCATACTTCTTTTCTCCTTCTTGTCCTTGCTTCTTGGACACTCTTGGATGAGGACAGTTTGCTTTGAAATGTCCTGGCTGTCTGCAGTTGTAGCAGAGGAGCTCTCCACTGCTTTCAGATGGCTTGGTCTTCTGGAAGGGCTTTCTGCTTGAAGATGGACTCCTTCCATCTTTCTTCATAAACTTCCTAAACTTCCTAGCAAAAGCAGCCATATATTCGTCAGATAATAAAGTAGAAGGGTCAAAATCCTTTACCTTGGAAGTGCTGGCTGTGAGGGCAGATGTGGTCCTCTCATCTGGCACTTCTTCCCTATCATCATGCATCTCAAACTCATAAGCTTTGAGATCTAAGATCAGCTTCTCTGTTGGATAGGTTTTGATGTCCTTGCTTTCTTGAACAGCAATGACCTTCATCTTCCAGACTGGGGGCAGTCCTCTGAGAATCTTCAAGTTGACTTCTTTGACTGTGAGCTCCTTCCCAAGCTCAGAGATTTCACTTGTGAGAATCAGAAGTCTTGCATGCATCTCTGCAATGCATTCATCAGGCAGAAGCTTGAAATCATCAAACTTCTTCAGGGCAATGGTCAGTTTGTTATCTCTCTCCTGCTCATCTCCAGCACCTATGAGATCAAATTTGTCCCATATTTCTTTGGCAGTTTGACACTTCTTGATTCTGTTGAAGTATCTGTTGTCAATAGCCTTGTAGAGGATGTCCTTGGCTATGTTGTCAAGGTTGTACTGTCTCCTCTCTTCCTTAGTCCATTCTGATCTAGCCTTTTCAATCATCTCGGGCTGGGTGTTGTCAGTAGCATGTGCAGTGTTTACCTTCATGAATTTGGTGAAGGGTCCTTCCTCTAAGACTTCTCACATTTCATCATGAAGTGCACAGAGATGTGCCTTCATCCTAATCTTCCAGTCATCATATTTCTGATCTGAAAACATGAGATGCTTTGCAAGAGAGTTATCCATAATAAGAATTAAAGAGGCTAAGAACAAGTGGATCTTTGTTCAAGGAGTAACCTAAGAGATTACAAGAACAAGGAGGCTCTGATACCACTTGTTGGTCCCGTTTGTGTAGGGAACAGTCTAGAGAGGGGGGGTGAATAGACTGTTCTAATTTTCAGATTTTTCACAAAGTCAAAACTGACTTATGAGAGGTGGTCCAAATCTGGTGACAGAGATGGTCGAGTTCTGAATGCAGAACTGGACTTGGCAGCGGATTAGAGTTCTGTCACGGTAGCCTCAGGGAAACACTAAGACAAATGCCTTGCTGCTAACTATTACAACAAGATTTGCTGAACACAGATTCCAAGTTCTTGAGAGTTATACAGTTAAAATCCTAAGTGCAGAAATTAAGTGTGTTAAAATAAATGACACCGGAGATTTTTATAGTGGTTCAAGGAACAACGTGTTCCTCTAGTCCACTGTTCCACTAAGCTTGTAAATCAACAGTTACAACGCCTTAGTTCCTAGAACTTAAGAAGCTCTTCACGTCTTCTTCAAGCCTAGTTGTCTCCTAGGATGCACTTCCTTACTTCCTCTAAGACTGGTCCTTTCACTGAGCTTCCCGGAAGTATACCCACTTCACTACTCCAGTTAATTGGACGTCCTTCTTTGCAGAAGATGTTTGAAAAACAGAGTTTTTCTCCAACTTGCTTCGTTACAATAGATTTGTTGATGAAGTGCTTGAAGTGTTGAAGAACCGTTGGACTTTGCTTTTTGTTGGAAGAAAAGATAGGAGAGTGGTATCTTTCCAACGTAGGCTCTTCTTGCTTTATGAAGATGGAATTTGAATCTCAAGAAAGCTTGTAGTTGTGAGAGCAAGAGTTGTAGCAAAGTTGTCCAGTTGTTCTTCGAGTAATATCTTTTATACTAGGGTTGTCTTCCCGTTGGAGGAGGAGACAACTGCATTGAATGTGCGTACTGTAGAGTTGACAGATTGGCCCCACGAATTTGATAACTTGCTATTTTTGCATAATATCCTCCAAGAATCTCGGTCAATCATCTGCAATTACTCCACAGCGTATCAGGCTCATTTAATGAACATTAAATGTTTTCCTTTTACTTCACTTGGAAAGTCTTCTAGCCGTTAGGGTATTCCCGTTAGTTTCACGGCCGTTGGAAGTACCTTCAGAGTAGCCGCAGGTCTGATGAGGTTCTCTCATAGTATTCCGATGACTAGCTCTGATGGCAGCTCTGGCGTCGAACTCTGGTGCTTCTCTGAAGAGTGGCTCTGGTAGCAGTTCTGATGCTCTCCTAAGGGGCAGCTCTGATAGCAACTCTCATGAGAAAGTCAAGAGGGTCTCTGACCAGTCGACTAAGCTAATACTTACAAAGAGAAATTCTAATACAAGATTTCTAAAGGGGGTAGTCTAAATTACTAAATAACCTAGCATCATCAAAATCTAAGTACATTTATTCCTTACAGCCGGAATCAACAGTTGACGTGAAACAAGAATTTAGTGCGGCCGGCAACGTCCTAACAGATTATAGAACAAGATTGAGCGCAAAATCTCTTGAGACGCTTATTTGCGTCCACGATTGGTTGAAGGCCCAACGTAGAACTCAAGAACAAATCATCGCCCCCACCCGCCACTTTATGGAGGAAACAACAACTGACGGTGGCGGGAATTCCTACTGATTATTAGAAAATGTATTTAATGTTTTAAATTTTTATCAATTCTCAATTGTAGTTCATATTTCAAATAAATATACTTTAACTTTGTTGTTGTCTAGGGCCTCTTGAATTAATTTTAAACTTGATTTAAAAACAAAAAATGGCCAATCCGACCCGGCCCGACCCGGCCCGACCCGAGACCCGGGCGGGTAGACCGGCCCGGACCGATTCTGGTAGAATCACGGGCCGTTACGGGGCCTTAAGCCCAAAAATTTATCCCGGTTCTGACCAGCCCGGTCCCGGTCCATGCCTAAGTACGAGGGTTTAATTCCAGAACATTTACAGGATAAGAAGATCAAGTTAGTGAAACTAACATCACACGTCTACAAAACAAACACGATATCAACGGTCCAGTTAGTTTTGTTACATGTTAGTTAGTTGAAGGTTATGTCTTTTAAAGAATGAATGTTATACGAACGAAAGCTAGGTTACCTGTATATTCTTATTCTACCTCAAACTATGTACACCTCTAACCTTCTGAAATTAATTCATGAGTGGCTACTTTTTGCAAAATTGACCTAATTTTTGTACTTTGATTTTGGGAGTCCTGCAATTAGTATTGATAAACTTCCGTATAATTCTCTGAGTTTATTAACATACTAAAGTTTTGTTTCCCAGTGAATTGACTCTCCAATTATGTTTTACTGCTCCATGCCTTATACTAGAGAGGAACCAAATATGTTTACATGAAAAGAAAGTGTGAATACATGTACAAATTGTGTTATGAATGCTATATTGATTAGCTAGACAGTCTACTAGACAGGTTTTTTAGTAATACTACAGCTGAACAAACATTAAATTGAAATTATCTACAACCCAGCCTTCATATACCAGGCCAGCCTCATATGATCCAAACAATCCACTATTTGGTGAGTACATAGTAAGACCCCGTAGGATACGGGAGGCGACTGACCCTCAGATCTCCCTTGGGAACCCGAATGCCCTTACATAACTTATACTCTATCCGTCCCGCAAAATTCTTCCCGGTTTGACTTGGATCGGAGTTTAAGAAAGTGGGAATAAAGTAGAAATGAATTGTTGGGGTTGAGCAAGAAAAAGGTAAATAAATGGTAGCCACACAAAACTTTCCAAAAAGAGAAATGAGAAGATTTTTTTGGGACGTCCCAAAAAGGAAAGCGAGAAGAATTTTAAGGGACGGAGGGAGTACAAATCAATTTTTTATTTGTTTATGTGTTATGATTGAACACACTATTGTACATTCAATCTGCAATAAAACACAAATGCAAAACTAACCTATCACATTTTCTATTCGCATCCCCATGATTCATCACCTGCCTCCTAATGACAGGAATGTAGAACAATGACTTAAAGGTACAGAGAAAGAATGAAATCAGGTTTTAAATTTTTACTCCCAGGTAGTCTTTAAATACTTCTTCTCATGCATATTAAAGCAAAGCGCCAAACACGTGAAACTCACTCTTTTAAGCTAAGCTGGGCATTTTGTACTTTAACTGATAGCTTTAACTTCTGCTCCTCCATATCTTTCAGAACAGCAAGCAGATTCGAGCGATAGACTTCACATTTCACATTTATGCTATCTAACTCGGCAGTCAATTCATGGACTTTTCTCTGTTTCTCATTCAGCTGCCACAGAGAAACTGGGAATAAATGTGTGATAAACATATTTTTCAAATTTAGATGCGCCATTTTCATCCAACTAGTTGGGGTCACGAGATGAAATTTATAGTACCGATATATTGTCTAAGATTAGTTAACACTGTAAACTTACACCGAAAAGAAAAATCACACATGTACTAATTCATTATTCATGCCTACACATTCGAGAGATAGATTAATCATCCAACCTATTGAACCATGAAATTTTTATAAGATTGGTTTTCACAGCATTATCAAGTATCAACTCTTTTCAAGACCAAGTCCTTAACAGGATTAACTCAAACACTGACCTTTTCAAAAAGGAACTGGATAACATTATAGTTCCAAAAGTGAACAGAATTTTCAGCCAAGTTCACAACATCAATGATAATTTTATTGGCAACATCAACCAGTGGTGTATCAAGAAATTTTTTTCAGAGGGGGAAATATACTTTAATATCTATAGATAACTAAAACATAATGTACTAGAACTTGGGAGAGGGGGTGCTTCATGTATACATTTAAGTAAAAAACAATGTATACTTTTAAAAACATACGTAGTATAAATTATTTTTACTTGTAAAAAAGGTACTACCTCTTTCCCATATTAGATGTCTTGTTTTAGTTTGGCACAAGTATTAATAAAGTGGTTGAAAAGAAAAAGTTGTGGTGGAAGTTTGAGTAGAATGAAGTGAAATGATATGAACCACATATTTCTTTCCAAAAAAGGAAACAAGACATTATTTTGGGACAATTCAAAAAGGAAAGTAAGACAACTAAAATGGAAATGAGGGAGTACTTTTTACCGGGGGGCATGTCCCACCTTCCCATCCTTTACAGGATGACTGGATCCACCGGTGGCATCAATCTTCAAAGCATAAGCAACAATGTTTCACTTGGATAATAAAACTAAGTGAATGCTACGACAGTCGACACCCCACAAATAAGTTATGGCACCATACCTACCATGCATTTGATTGGTCCAAATCATTATTTCGTCATTTATTTATGTTTAAATTTTTCAATTGCCATATTCTAACGGGTCGACGTGGACGAGGTGCTGTACCTTGAGGTTACCATAGAATTTACCATAAATCTATTAGGTCCATGAAGCTTTTATACTTGGAAGTTAACCACTGCTTATACAAATGTGATTGGATTTGGATTTTTTTCAGAAAAATGAAATACTATTGATTTAGATGCTGAAAACAAATAACAAATGAAAGCATAGATACGCTCACCAAGGAATCAGCTGTATGATTTTCATCTCCTGCAAGCATTTCGAGATTTTGATTTGCTACATTGGTCAACTGGGTTTCCCAAATCCTTTGCTTCTTCTCGGCGGAAACTCTTTTTGCAGCCTCTTTCAAAGCACCCATAGCAACATTATAAACAAGAATAGATTTTGCACCTTCTTCTACAAACTTCATTGCTTCCTGACGTAAATTAGTATAACGAGCTGTGTAAGATTCTTGAGAACTGTTTGGCAATACCAGACCATGTTTGTCCAGGACTAACCCACCACTAGTCCTGGCATCCCGTGTCCAGCGCTTTGAAATGTACCGGGAAGGAAGTGTCGGAATATTTTTCACTCTGAACACTGACAACACATGCCTACAAAGAATGCCTGAAAATTCAAACATCAGACAGCTACAACTCGCTTTCATCTCTATGTCATTAAACCTAACTACATGTGCTTTGTGCTTTTCCTTGAATCTGACAACACGATATGTTGTGGTTTCTCCAGAATCATCTATTTTAGTGGCAAGATTAGCGAGGGCATTAACCAATTCAGCCTGGAACTTCAAAAATACCCTCCTAGTAAAAACACTAGCCGCCTGCTTTTCCATGGGAGAAGATGTTTTTAGAATCAGAGTGCTACTCTTAGTGTCAAAATCAGCCTTAAGTTCCTTTTCGTGCCAACTGGCAATAGCTTTCTCATACAGATTAGTCAAAATGTCAATGGCAGTGGTCGCATTCAAAAACCCATCAAAGAAAGAGTTCATATAATCATTGTCATCATCTCCACCAACAAAGAGTTCCCCAAAAAATGTGTGGCGCAAGTAGATAGGAACCCATTGATGACGAGCATTGTACATTGAGTGAAGCCATTCGTTGTCCATGAGGTGATATCTAGATAAAAGTGATCCCCATTGCGATTCAAACTCATCAACCGTGTCCGGTTCGTTGATGCACTTTTTGAATTCGGCTTCAAAAGAGGGATGCATATGGTATATAAGAGACAATTTCTGCTTGGTTTCTCTGATTATGCTCCATCTACAGAGACGGTGACATGTGTTTGGAAGAACTTGAGCGACAGCCATCTGTACGTGCCGATCAGAATTGGTAGTGATGGAGAGAGGGATATGAGGAGAGATTGCTTGAAGCCAAGTCTGGAGAAGCCAGACGAATGATGTTTCAGACTCGTCAAAAATTATAGCAGAACCAAATAGGACAGGCTGAGCATGATGGTTTAAGCCAGTCAATGTAGCAAACGGAACCTTAAATCCATTAGTTATATATGATGTATCCAACTTTACGGTATCCCCAAAGCAGTTACAGTTTATCCGAGCATTTCCATCAGCCCAGAATATATTCCCATCCGAGTGTTCATCAAAATTTCCCTGAATGGCATAAAAGAAGGATGGATTTTCGGACTGCATACACTTGAGGTAGTTGAGCACATGCTGAACCCCTTCTGAAATACTTCTTTGCCGGCTATTAATATTATTCATGTCTCTTCTACAGCAAAAATCGGGTTTTTCCAATGCAGAGCATAAACAATGTGAAATTAAAAACGGTTTAGGACAGGAATTTAGCAGACTACAATCATATATGTCAGAAAGTAATCGGTACAAAACATCGAACGAAAATTTGAATAATCACGTCTCTGTTAATACGCGCATCCAGAATTTATTCAGAGCTTTGAAAGGAAACGAATTGCATCGAAGAAGAACACAAACCTAGCATATTGGAATTTGGAGCAGTAAGGCCAGTCAAAGGCTATGGTTAGCTATGGTAGCTTTACTTGAAGCATCATTTTTTTCTAGTTAATTCATATCCATGTGTTAGTCCAATGGTTAATCATCTTAAAGAGGCTCTACAAATCAATCAATCAATTGATTTATTAATTTAATATTTTGTTGAAATATTTTCAAATCTGTTAAAAAGTTGAATTGACAAAGGAAACGTAACCAAACTTTTAACAAATGGATCAAGTTGGTCGTCAACTATGATTTTGACCAAACATTAATCTAGCGCCCAACATTAAGAACCCGTTTGATAACACTGAAATCAGTTGAATCGCCTAATTCTGATGAAATGTATGAAGTTTTGGCTGAAGTGACTGTATTGGCTGATTCTGCTTATTTATGAAAAAGTTATATTTAAAATATATTTTATTGAAAAAATAAAGAAAAAATAATATGAAAAATAGCTAAATGGTCATCTAGAGTAACTTCAACCAATACAATCAGAAAAGTATCTCCAACTTCACTTTTTCTTATAATTACGCAATTCATCACGTGAAATCAAAAATTGCGTGTTTCATTAAAAAGTTCGCTGATAAGCCGAAAACAGAGTCATCGAACGGGCTCTAAGACGGCAATGTTGAAAATGCAAATTATTAAAATTAGTACAATAACATGTATTTTGTTAAGTAAAAGAATAAGGAATATCAAATTTGACAACACATACATACAGAAAAATACCAACGTTTGCTTAAATATTTCATGAGTAATACTTGTTGTATGGATTTTCATAGTCCTCCAATTGAGGACCTTACACATGAAAAATAAGAGTACGTAGTGGCAAAAGAGATGGAGTAGGCGTTGAGAAAATATTGTATAACTAAATTTTCAAAGCATTTTCTACATATAATAACGGTATGAGATTAAAATTACTTTTAATTAATTTAATATATCAATTATAAATAAATTAAATATATTTGGTAATTACCATTTTAAAGGAACCATTGGAGATGCTCTTAGAGCATCTCCAATCCTTGGCTGTTGACATTAAAAAAATCATGACACATGTCAATAGATGTATGGAATGTCTAGCCACATAGGATAAATGTCAAAACCCAAAAACTGAAATTCTCAAAGGCCTCCCCAACGCAGCATGTCGAGGTCACGACGTTTTGTCCAACTGAAATTTAAATTGAAGGCTTCTCTAACTACTCTGCCGTAATAATTTCCAAATAAATCTCTCATCCATATCCTTCAGTAACAAATTCCGGCCCGATTGTTTTGTTCTTCCTTGAATTCAATAATTAATTTTTCAATCAATTTCCTTTAATGCGCAGATGATTCTCCACATATAAGTTTTCTGTTTTGAGATAACTCACTGCTTCTTATGTCGACTGTGTTCTTCTACGCACGATTGTGCAAGGCTTCTTCTGCGTTAGTTTTCTGTTCTGCACTTCGTGTGGGAGCTCCCAGCTTTTTCACGACTTTACTACACACCAAGGTATGGGTTATGAAATTATTTTAATTACTTTTTAGTGGTGTGTTGGTGCTTATCACTTCATGAGTGAAATTTAGTGGCTGTACAAATTTGGTGCGTTGTCATATGATATAGATTCCAATTTAGTTGAAGCTTGCGCATTTCATGTTCCTACGATAATTTCAACATTATCAGTGGAAAGAAAGCTCCCACACGGTGGTTCAAGATTTGGTAGAATTTATACCCGACGTGATAGAAAAAAGCGTCGTGATATAATATTTAGTGATTATTTCATAGGCGAGCAGTCAAAGTATACACCAGACACATTTCGTCGTCGGTTTCGAATGGATATTGATTTATTCAAACGAATTATGCAAGCAGTCGAGAGTTATGGTGATTACTTTACTCAAAAAGTGGACGCGGTTGGAAATATGGGGTCGAGTCCTTTGCAAAAAGTGGTAGCAACAATACGCATGGATGTTCAACTGATTCTCTTGATGAATACGTGCAAATTGGAGAGAGCAGTGTAATTGAATGTTTAAAGAAATTTTGTGATGCTATAATAGGATTATTTGAAGAACGCTATTTAAGGAAACCAAATGAATCGGACATTAGCAAATGGAAAATCTCGTGGATTTTCCAACTCTTATTCTAGAGATTGTAGCCGGACATAATTTGTGGATTTGGCATGCATTCTTTGGCATGGCCGGTACCAATAATGATGTTAACGTTCTTGATAGATCTCCCTTATTTGATGATATCATTAATGATGTTGCCCCAACATGTGAGTTCAGAGTAAATGGTCATCAATATAACATGGGATATTACTTATCTGATGGTATCTATCCACAATACGCCACTTTAATTCAGACAATTTCACAACCATGTTCTGTGAAGGAAAAGTTATTCGCCAAACGCCAAGAATCAGTACGAAAAGATGTAGAAAGAGCATTTGGAGTGTTACAAAGTCGGTGGCACATAGTTAAAGGACAAGCATGTATGTGGAGTGCCAAAGATTTGGGGAAAATAATGAAGACATGCATCATTTTACATAATATGATTATTGAGAATGAGTGTGGTCAAGGAATCAACCCTAAAAATTGGCAACCAGATAAAGAAGAAGTTCCCCAAAATGTTACTTTGGAACACGATTTCACTTTTCTCATCTCAATGATGAATAGTAGAATGAAACAAATACAGAGCAAATCAACTCATATGAGCTTGAAGCGTGATCTCATCGATCATTTGTGGCAAATATATGGCAGCAATGAAGTTGATTGATGTATTAGTCATTTGATAATAAATCTTGATCATTAATTTTGTAGTGGATGTTTTTTAGTATTATTTTGTAGTGGATGTTTTTTAGTATTTCAATTCTTTCGTATTAGATGTTTTCATTCATATGCTATTTATAATAGTGTGAAGAATGGAGTGTTATAACTTCACACTAATATATACTCTGTACTTAGTAAAATTAAAGTATATTGTCATGTTATTTTAATGCGAATAAGATTATTAAAACAACAAATTTTGAGCTTCTATTTTGGTTAATATTTTCAAGACAAACCTGCTTAGTAAAAATACGGCCATTTATATATTCATTGTGTATGCGTGTAAATCATGTACTAGTATCATTTTACTCAACATTATGTAATCATTATTTGTATGTGTGTATATCAAGTAACATTTTAGTGCAGCACATAAAGAGCCTGTTTGTTTAGCATGGAACCAACATATTCTCTATAAACTACTACGTAGTTATTATAGATAATGCAATATGCAAAAGTTCAAAAGGCATTTAAAACTAAACCCTTTCTATTCCAAACATGGAATAGAAAAAATCAATAATGAAAATGTACTACAATAAAGAAGCATAGACCTACTAACTTACTAAGAGAATGACAAAGTACCAGCTTGATAAACTAACTTAAAGTAGCACTTAACACATATGTTTAGCTTGAAGAGACCATCTTTTTTCCATTCTTTCAGAATCTCAGTTTGCATGATTTCATAAGAGGTTCGAACTGATTCTGATAACTTGCTCAGATCTTGGTTCAGAATGCACCTCTGATCTTGTCTCCTTTCTTGTTCTAACTTCATTGCACGGTCTTCGTCCCTGGACTTCTGAGCTTTCTCCTTCAACTTCTGATCATTCTCCTTCAGTTCTATCTCCTTTTTCATCACTTGCTCTTTTAACTGAAATTCTTTTTCATCCTTCTCTTTTCTGAACTCCATGGTTGTGATATTGAAAGTAACTTGTTTGTCTAGAGTACTTTGCAGCTTATTCAATGCATCGACGACGTTGCTTTCTTCATGTAGCTTTCGCTTTTTTTCTTTACAAGCTTTCCTTCCTTGTGGGCACACAACACCTTCAGAGTTGATGGCATTGGTTGGAGGTTGATCTTCACCGATAGGAGTCGAAGATTCATCTACCAACAGTGCTTTAGTTTTATCAGATTTACCTTTGGATTGTGCCTCTGTCTTAGTAAGATTTTCTGAACACCATTTTGAGTTCTTGGCCAAGAGTGTCCAGCAATGAAGAAATTTGAAATGAGTCCCATAAAAATCTTTGTACAGCTCAAATGCCTTCCTTAGCTACACAAAGAAAAGACTACTAAATATATTAAGTATTATAATATTAAAATACAGGATAATACGCTTACCAAGTCCTCTGAGTTTGAACCACTTTTTGGATGTCTTTCTAGTTGCTCGTATATCGCCACAAACCGTGAAACTGCACCTCGGGTCTGGTGCCAATGACACTGTAAGGCATTGCTATTTCTTTTTTTTGTGTGCCCAGGCCCCATTTTCTCCTTCCAGACATCTAGTATACGATTCCACATAGTTGTACTTTGATTAGTTCCCACATCAGCATCTGTAGATACATACAACCAGGCCTCTGTCAATGCAACCTCCTCTTCGGTTGTCCAGTCTTGCTTAAGTGTTGCAAGTTGAGAGGCTTCAGTATCTTGAATGCCTTTTGCCCTCTTTTTTTATGCATTCGATGACTCACCATTCTGAGTACTAACAGGAGCATTCATCATATTTTGGAAAGAGAACCTGGGCATATTGTTTTGATCCATATGAACAGCATATGATCCATTACTTGGATCAAAGTGATATATAGGCTGCATGGGGATGTTCAATGGACTGAATTGGTTCAAATTATGGGGTGGCATCACATAATTCGCAGGTTCATTGGCACTAGCAAATGAAATGTTAACATTGTCTTGTGAATCCATTTTTAGGTACTCCAATACTTCATATGCATCACACCACACAACAAAATAAAGAGCTTTTGTTAGAATAAACATGACAAGTTTGTTATACATATAAACATGACAGATTGGAAAATATCTTATGTGGTAGTATTACTAAAGTGCTACTTCTCTCTCTCTCTCTTTTTTTTTTTTTGTCCCGGTCGGCAAACCACCAAAATCAGTGGGGCAAATGCCGGGGAACATTTGCCGGGTTTTATTGAAAAAGGAAAAGAAACAATTACACAAGAGGGGGACTATACCAATACCTCTTGCAAAAGAAACCCAAGAATGCAAAAATTATACAAACCTTCTAAAAGAAGGATAATTAAAGTAATCTAGAGTAAGTGCAATTTTAATCGGGCCCGGTAAGGAATCCAAATCAGTCCAAAACGTGAATTGGGCCGGAGATACATCTGCTAGCAAATGAGCGGGTTCATTCCCCTCTCTCAGAACATGCTTGAAACAAATCCCTTTCCTAAAATAATCCTGCCTGAACGCATCAATTTCTTCTTTCCAACGGCCAAATTTCTTACCTGAAACGTAATCAAGGATCTCCTCAGCATCGCTTTCGACTTGAAAATGATTATAGCCTTCAAGTATCGCCCATCGCGTAGCTTTTATCACCGCCAGAAGTTCCGCTTCGAAGCTGGAGAAGGCGTCAATCGGAAATGAAACAGCTGCAATCATCCGGCCTTGCTCGTTTCTCAGTACAGCTCCACCTGATGCTCTGCCAGGTATGAAAGCAGCATCTACATTGAGTTTATATCCTCGCTTAGGCTTAACCCAATGAACAGGCTTAAGAATCTTCTGTGTTAGTCGAAAATTGGGAGGAATGAAGTTTTCTTCGAAAAGAACATTGTCAATAGCTCTAAACTTCATCTGATTTAGACTTAACACCCAGGACTGCGTATAATGTTTAATTTTACATATTGTCATTGCAATGGATGGTACAACCATCTGAGTCCCCCAAATTAAACCAGAGTAAATCTTCCAAATGTGCCAAACTATGATTCCTGGGAGATTATGTCTAAAAACATCAATAAGAGATTTGTAACCTGCTTCGAACCACCACATGAAAAAAATATGTCTGATAGATTGAATAGTGTTAGAGACAGGTATACTCAAAGCCTGATTGAAGTAATTCCAGATAGCCCTAGAATAAGAACAACCATAGAAGACGTGATTAGTAGAATCACTATTACTCCTACAAAGTGGGCAAATAGAGGGCCGAATCACCATTTGGAACCTACTGAGGTTGTCAGAAATAGGCAGAATACCCTTAAATAGCTTCCAAAGGAATATTTTCACCTTTAGTTGTTGATTTGGATGCCAAATATGTTTAAAAGAGAAAGCTGCTCCCTGACTGTGTCTTATAGAATTATAGGCAGATTTGAAGGAGAACTGACCATCATTTGAATGTTTCCAGGTTAATTGCTGAGCAGAAGAATCCACTAAAGAACTTGCCAGATCATTGATGGAACATAATCTTTTCCAGACAGGTGAGTCATACAGCTTAGGTATCATGTTTTCTCCACGTGGATATCTATCCTTCATAAACTGAGCCCAGTAACCTGAAGATGACTTAAGCTTCCACCATAATTTTAAAGAGAATGTCTTCTCAATATCATTTAGAGAGCGAATATCAAGTCCCCCCTCCTCTTTAGGATAGCACATTTTGGACCATCTTAGCCAATGATGTTTGGGCTTGTCTTTTAAGGAGCCCCAAAAGAAGTTAGCCATTTTCTTGTTTAAAATTCTTTTAATTCTTTGTGGCAGTTTCTCAACAGCTAAAAGATGCATAGGAATAGTTCCAAGAACATGCTTGATCAAGATAAGTCTCCCTCCCTGAGTGAGATTCTTTTGTTTCCAAGTAGAAAGCTTGGAATCAAACTGTTGAATGATATGGTGACAGAAATGATGTCTATTAATTCCTTTATGCAGGTGAGCACCTAAATATTTCAGTGGAAGGAAACCTTTCTGCATACCCAAACAGTCTTTGATTATCTGGCTTCTTGTATTGGCATGCTTACCATTCACAAATGAGCTTTTGTCAAAGTTCACTGCCTGGCCTGAGGCATTCTGGTAAAGGGTGAGAAATTTTCTGAAGTTGAGGATAGACCTAGATCCACCATTCAAAAAAATAAGCAGGTCATCTGCATAGGCTAAATGGGTAACTGGTTTCCCAAATCTACCCAACCAATAAGGTTCAATCAAACCATTAGAAATCTACCAGTTTAGTCCTCTTGAGAAAGCTTCTGAGGCTAGGATAAAAAGGAAAGGGGAGAGGGGGTCTCCCTGTTTGACTCTAGGACTGCCATTAATGAGCACAGAAAGATATGTAGCCTTCAAGTTATTTAAGACAAGATTAATAAAGTGCTCATGAAATCCAAACTTCTGAAGTATTTTAGCTAGAAAATTCCATGAAAGTCTATCAAAGGCTTTGGCCATGTCTAATTTAATCACCAAATTTGATCCCAATCTTCTTATCAATAGCATGAATCATTTCTTGGCCAATTAGAATCTGATCTGCCATATCCTTCCCTTTTAGAAATCCAGCTTGTTCGTTGGAAATTAATTTAGGCAGAAGAATATCTAATCTATTAGCAAGCACTTTGGTACAAACTTTGTTAACAAAATTAGATAGACAGATGGGTCTATAGTCAGCAAAAGAACCTGGATTGTCTTTTTTAGGTATAAGAACCAGAAGTGAACTGGAAAGACCTTTAGGAATAGGAACCCCAATAAAGAAGTCTTGAACAGCATTAACAACATCCTTCCCCACAATGTGCCAACATTTTTTAAAAAAATTTCCATTAAAACCATCCGGACCAGCAGCACCATTTTGATTGAGAGCCCAAACAGCTTCTTTGACCTCTTCAGTATTAGGTAGCTCAACAAGTGCTCTATTTTCATAATCATCCACTAATGATGGAATATATTCCAGGATTTGCTCAGAATCTCCTTCTTGCTCCTGTGAATAGAGAGTGGAGAAGTAATGGACTGCAGCCTCCCCTATCTCAGGTATTGTCTTTACAGTTACTCCATCTGAGTTTTTAATAGAAGTTATCTGTTGCTTTCTATTTCTGATTTTCACATAAGAGTGAAAGAATTTAGTATTTGAGTCCCCATCCTTAAGCCAATTAAGATGAGCCTTTTGCTTCCAAAATTTTCTCTCCAATTTGTATTTGGCCATGAGAAGAGCCCTTTTAAAAGAAGTGCTACTTCTCTCATGTCCAAAGAAAGCACACATGTGTCCATACTTTATATAGTACTTCGTAGCATTTTAGTCTAGGATAAGGTACATTACTTTTCAAAACATTTATGCATTCTAGATATAGCATTGTTGGGATATTAGGTCCAGGCCCAATATCCCTAGGCCCAAATCTGGGAAGAAGCAGCAGGCCCAAGGCAGTCCAAAGAATTCCCGAACGGCATTCGGGATAAAGCTTCTACTTTGAACATTCCAGGAAACAATTACGCCAAAGTGCCAATACCCAGATCCCGATCGGTATTCGGGATACTTCCATAACAAAATAACATCTATGGCGGGGTCCCACACACCGAACACCTTACACCGAACGGGCAATCAGCAAGTGGAGGCCGCATTTAATGCTGGATCATGGCGGCTACAAGTGGGGGCGTGGGTGCTTACATGGCAGAAGTGATAGCCTACCAGATTCGACCATGTGTCCACCTTACCCATCCCCATTTTAGTATAAATACCCCTGTTTAGATCATTGTAAAGGGTTAGCATTTTAATACTCAGAGCTTAGCAATAGATTTACGTCTCTTATCCTTGTATTCTCATACTCATCTACCGTTCGGGTAGTTTCAGTGTAATAGCATAATTACTGAATACTAGTAAGCTCCTGAGTTGGATAATATCTCACTGTTTTATATTTTATACATTTTCCAACCCAATATCCCTACAATATCCAAAGCTTGTGTTGGGCTTTCGGATCTTTGGGAATTAACCTCAACATTGGCGCCGTCTGTGGGAAACTCTACTAAAAGCCCCAAGCAAAACCTTTGTTCTACGTACCATTCTTTGAGATGGCTAGAATTACAACCGCGACACCAAGTTCTACATCCGGGGGCCGAGGAGGTAATGGGTCCTCTGATGGATGGTCCATGCAAGGAAACGCCAGTGGCAGTGCCACTCGGGAATTTGAGGGCATCATCCCTCGGGACGTAAGGATGAACCCTCGGTTGATGAGGGAGATGGCAGAAGCCATGCAACGCATGGCGGATGAACATGAACAGGGATACACCGATGAGACTCATGAGCCTTTATCCCCTATTCATCCTATGTCATCCTTTGACGAAAGAGAAGACACTGAGACCACCACGGCCTCAGCACATTCCCAGGAGCATCGAGGAAACCACGGGAGAGCCCACCCTTCCAGGCGTGCACAGCCCGCCCCAACCAGCCGAACCCCGTCCGCACCTTCGAACGGATATAGGGAACCTACCCCCATGGTAGACCTTGTTGGACAGCACTTCCAATATGTCCAGAGGGATGGGGAACGCTTCATCCGGAGGAGAGCTAACACAGCTGCCCCTCCCCCGAACAGAATGCCGGAGTATGTGGACGCCAGGATACCACACACTCCCCGAACGGCTCAAGACGAAGAAATGGCCGAAATGAGGAGACAGATGACTGAGCTCAGAGAGCAGGTCAATCGGACGCCCCAACAAACCCCGCCAGCACGGGTTGGGATTACTTCTCCCTTTACCAGGGAGATCATGAGCGCCGAGATTCTGAGGGACTGCCGTCCCCCGGCCGGCCTAACATACGATGGGGTGGGAGATCCCCACGTACACCTGAGGAGTTACCAGGGTGGCCTCATGCTATTAGGGGCCACCGACGCAGCAATATGCAGGCTGTTCTTCAGCACCCTTCGGGGACCAGCCCAGGAATGGTTCGGAACATTACAACCCGGATCGATCGGAAGCTTTGCAGAGCTATCCACCTTATTCTTAGCCCAGTTCACCTCCAGCACAACCCCGAAACTACATTTCGGGTACCTGACCAGTGTGAGGCAGGGGCCTAAGGAGTCAATCACCGGCTTCCTAACCAGGTGGGGGACCGAAACCCTGAAGGTGACCGGCATGACAGATGAAACTGCCATCCTTCTTTTCACCGATGCCCTTCAGACAGGGGATTTATACAGGGAGCTGAAGAGAAATCCGGGAACCAGCTACCCAGATATCCTGGAAAGGGCCAGGAGCCATGCGGCCCTGGAAGATGAGATCAAGATACGGGACCGAACGGCCCCTCAACCCACTACGAGGCTGGCGGAACGTTTGAGGCCTGCATCAGCGGTTACAGCACCTCACCGCAGGACTGCGCGCTTCACCCCCTGGTCATGTCTATAGCCGGCGTTTTTAATTTGGAAAAGAATGTCATTCCTCCCCCTACTGACACAAGGCCCGTGATGGGACCTACCGCGAATGCTTTCTGCAGATACCACCAGCGGAATGGACACCTCACAAAGGATTGCCACGCCCTACATGTGGCGATCGAGGATCTGATCCAGAAAGGTTACCTGAGGAAGTATGTCAGCACCAACTCGAACAGTCCTTCCCCCAATCAACGCCCTCCCCGATCTAATAGCTGGAAGCGGGATGTCCAGCGAGATGCAAAGCCAAGTAATGATGCATATCGCCCCCTATAGAGGAGGCTGAGGGATCGGGGAATCCAGGGAAGAATCCAAGGATGGAAATCAAAGTCATCTTTGGTGGAGGAGAGACCGGGGATACGGCCGCTGAACGTAAGAAATTTGAGCGCGCAGCCTCTATATCGCCATTGTAGCTGCACCACCCACAAAGAAGGGCCGCTTGGAGCCAATCACGTTCGGGGTGGCTGACCTACCCAACTCACCAAGTCCGCACAGGGATGAGCTAGTGGTGAGTATGTGTATAGACAATGCCTTGATCCGCCGAGTTCTGGTGGACACGGGGAGTAGTGTGAACGTGCTGTATTTACACACGTTGGAGAAGATGAAGTTGAAGAAGGATCAGCTGACCAAGCTGAAGACACCGCTGGCTAGCTTCACCGGCAATGTAATCGAGGCCGACGACACCATCCAGCTTCTGGTTGAAATTGGTGACGAAACCCACCGGACAGCAGTCCGGATGACTTTTGTAGTAGTGGACATTGCATGTGCCCACAACGCCATATTGGGCCGTCCAGGGCTGGAAGATTTGGAGGCAATTGCTTCTGTTCGACACTCATGCATCAAGTTCCCAACTGACACTGGAATAGGAGTGGCCCGAACAGATCCTGCCATAGCCCGAACGTGCTACAGGGAGGCCTTGAAACAAATGACTACCCGAGGACAACGGGTGAACAGCATTGAGGCGCAAACCCGGCGCACAGAATTTGAAGGACGCCCCGAACCAACCACCCTTCTGGAGTACATTGAGCTTGATTCCCCTCCCGATCGAAGAATTGCGATCGGGGTGGACCTTGAAGGGGAAATCAGGGAAGGGGTGATCGTTGTCCTAAAGAAATTCCAGGTCCTATTTGTCCGGGGACCCGAAGACATGCCGGGAATTGATCCGACCCTCATATGCCACAAGTTAGTCGTTCGGCCTGATGCCAGGCCAGTCCAACAAAAGAAAAGATATCAGGCGGCCGAACGGCGGGAATTCACAAAGCATGAGGTAGCCACCTTACTGAGAATTAGGCACATTAGACCAGTCATCCATGTCGAATGGCTGGCTAATGTGGTCCTTGCTCCAAAAGGATCTACTTGGAGAATGTGTGTGGACTACTCCGATTTGAATAAAGCCTGCCCCATGGACCCCTATCCTGTCCCACGAATAGACCTGCTGGTAGACGAGACAGCCGAGTGTGAACTGCTGAGCTTTATGGATGCATTCCGGGGTTATCACCAAGTCTTCATGCACCCAGATGATACAGAAAAAACTGCGTTCGTCACCTCGGACGGCGTGTTCTGCTACATCGTCATGTCGTTCGGGTTGAAGAATGCCATGGCCACCTTTCAGAGAATGATCGGCATGCTCTTTAAAGAAGTGCTGGGAGTAACCATGGAAGCATATGTAGACGACATCCTGATCAAAAGCAGGAAGAAGGAGGATCATGTTTGCGACATGGAAAAAGTCTTTGGGATCATGCAGAAGGCCAACATGAGACTGAACCCAAAAAAGTGCGCCTTCGCAGTCAAGGGGGGCAAATTTTTGGGTTATATGATGAGCGAACGGGGAATTGAGCCCAATCCTGAAAAGGTAAAGGCAATCATAGATATGGAGGCACCGCGGAACTTGAAAGAAGTTCAGAAGCTGACCGGGAGATTAGCAGCCCTGAGCAGATTTATGGCTAAACTGGCCGATCGTGCCATTCCATTCTTTCAAATAATGAAGAAGGCCAACCCGTTCGAGTGGACAGCAGAATGTCAGGCAGCTTTTGAAGAGTTCAAGTTGTACCTCTCTTCTCCCCTGGTCTTGACTAAAGCAGACCCAGGGGAACATCTGTATATGTATCTGGCCGTAGCTGATCTGGCGGTCAACTCAGTCTTGTTGAAGGAAGATGAGGGTGTTCAGCGCCCTATTTACTTTGTGAGCAAAGCCCTGAACGGGCCAGAAACCAGGTACACCTTGATGGAAAAGACCATCTTAGCATTGATTGCTACCATCAAGCGGCTGACACCTTATTTTCAGGCACATCCGATCACTATCTACACTACCCAACCCCTGGCCACTATACTAAGAAATCCTATGGCAAGTGGGCGTATCACCAAGTGGTCCCTCCTGATTGGGCAGTATGAAATAGACTTCAAGCCCCGCCCCACGATCAAGGGTCAGTCTTTGGCTGACTTCATTGCGGAATGCACTGCCAGATCAACTGAAGAGGGAACGGACGGGGAAGTGCATGACCATTGGTGGGAAATGTATGTGGATGGAGCGTCCAGTAGCAAAGGCTGTGGTGGGGGTGCTGTGATCACATGCCCCGAGGGATTCAAGGCATACTACTCTGTACAGTTTGAATTCAAGGTAACCAATAATGAGGCCGAGTATGAAGCCCTTATTGCAGGATTGAAGTATGCCAAGGCCCTAGGGGCCAGCAGATTAAAAGTTCGTTCAGATAGTCAGCTGGTGGTAAGCCAGATTAATGGATCTGCCGAAGTCAGAGAAGAACGGCTGAAAGCCTACAAGGAACTGGTCGAGGAAGAAATCGGCAGATTCGAACAGGTAGTGCTTGACCAGGTTCCCAGAATTGAAAACAGCGAGGCAGATATCCTGTCCAGACTAGAATATGCCGTTCGGAACGATCATGCCCCAGGAATTCCTGCACACATCCAGAGGTTCGCACAAAGAGAAATACTGACCACACCGGCAACAATGATCCTACGGGTAGATGCCATATCCTATGCCGTCCCAAGCTGGGTCACTGACTTGACAAATTACTTGAGGGATGGGACTTTGCCGAACGATAAAAATGACGTATACAACCTCACTTGTATACAGCGAAGGGCCCCAATGTTCGAACTGGTGGACGGACAACTATATAAGAAGACGTTCGGGGGGCCATATCTGAAATGCCTTCCCCCCGTTCAGGCAGCTACTGTGATGGAAGAAATTCATGAAGGCATCTGCTCCAGCCATCAGGGACCAAAGACCCTGGCCAGGAAAATCATCCTGCAGGGGTACTATTGGCCAACTATTCAGCAGGACTGTTTCGAGCACACAAGGAAATGCAAGATATGTCAGCTTTACGCACCAGTACCTGGGCGGCCTGCAACCTTTTACACCCCGATGACCATATCATTACCGTTCGCTAGGTGGGGGATCGACTTGCTGGGGCCCCTACCTAATGCGTCCGGAGGAAGGAAGTACATCATAGTGGGGATTGATTACTTCACCAAATGGGTGGAAGCCGAACCCCTGACCAGTATCACAGATTTTCAATGTCAACGTTTTGTTTGGCAAAATATTATATGCAGGTTCGGACTCCCCGAGCAGGTCAACACGGATAATGGACGACAGTTCGTGAGCAAGAACTTCGAAGAATTCCTCACCAAATGGGGAATTAAGCATTCAAGAGCTTCCGTAGCGTATCCGCAGGCGAACGGGCAGGTGGAGAATATGAACAGGACCATCATGAATGGTATAAAGAAGAAACTCGAGGATTATGCGTCGACCTGGCCCGAACAGCTAAACTACGTCTTGTGGACATACAGGACAACGCCCCGAACAGCAACTGGGGAGACACCGTTCGCCCTTGCATACGGTTTTCAGGCTAAGGTCCCAACTGAAGTCTTGGTGCCCACTCACAGGACCATCCACTATGATCCTGAGCGAAACAAGGACAGTATGCGTGCTGAACTCCATTTCATAGAGGAAAGAAGGGACCTCTCAGCTTTACGAATGGAAGAATATCACCGTGCGACAAAGAGATATGTGGATAAACAGGCTAAGATCCGTTCGATTGAAGTTGGAGACCTTGTCCTAAGGAAGAGAGAGAAAAGCAAACCGCTAGAGGGCGGGAAAATGTCGAAGAATTGGGAGGGACCATACCGGGTCTGGAAAAAATACCGGATGGGAACCTTTTTCCTCCGGGATACCGAAGGCTGTCCGACAGGAGTATGGAACGCTGCGCACTTGCGGAAATTTTATCAATAAAAACGGCTGTTGCCACCTCTAAAAATAATAATAATAAAAAGAGAGAGAGAGAGAGAGAGAGAAGAAGGAGAGGGAGAACAATGCTTCCACAAAGGCCAGAGTTAAGTGAAATGTTACAGGCCGAACGGCATCACCACAAACTCAGCCGGAAGTCTCACCTTGATCAATAGATGTCATTCATCTCGATTCATGGGGAGCCATCATCTCAGCACAAAAAAAAAAGTGTGCAGGTTAACCAAGCCCGGACTCAGCTTGGGAGATGGTGTAAAAGATCTTAAGTAGGACGAACTGGGTGGGCATCCGAAAATGTAGGGTGGCCGAGCGGGGGATCGGGACTCTGGTCTTAAAATCTCGCCTTGGCTATGCAGCTCGCACGAACCACGATGAAATGATTCATTGTGGTGGAACCCGAGCTGTAACGTGGAGGCGAGTCTCCATTTTGGCAGAGAATAAGGGGGAGACCCGAATTGGGAGCCTTATTCTCAATGGTCCAGGATGGACATCTCAACCTCATGATATGGATGACCCCGGACGGTAAAACCGGACGGTATGCATCGGAATTATGGGTTTGGAAGATGGCGGACACTACACAAATTGTGGAACTGTCTTGCAACAGGAAAAACATGGATGATAGCCCGAACAGGTTACATCAGCCTTGGGCCTACAAGGCAACAGGCAGAAAGAGGTGATGCCTTGCGCAACAGGAAAAACATGGATGATAGCCCGAACAGGTTACATCAGCCTTGGGCCTACAAGGCAGCAGGCAGCAAGAGGTGATGCCTTGCGGATCAGGAAACTACGAACAGTTTGCACCTCAACTTTGGTGCTAGAGACAAACCGAACAGCTTGCACCTCAACGTTGGTGCTAGGGACAAACCGAACGGCTTGCGTCTTAATCATGATGCTGACTTGAAAAAAAAATGAGTGTTCGGGAAGCCAATCATTCAGAAATGGGTCATCTTTATTCTTCGGCACTACTGGCCGGGAATCATACAGAAGGAAAAGAAAATGGGATTGCAACAGAGATAACTAAGCTACGGGAGGATCCTTGTTCGGCGCAGCATCCGAGTTGGAGTTTGGGGGATCGGCTGAATCCTTGGCCTTTTGCCTCTTCTCCATTACCCGTTGATAAGCACGGCAGAATAACGGATCAAAACCTTCTTCCTTGGGGTCAAAGGGCTCATCAAAAGACTCCTTGATCACTTCCAGATTCCGGTCGACCAGCATATCCTGGCACTTAACAAGGGTATCTCTCGCCAGAGCATTAGCAAATGCAGTTCCGGACGGGGTTTCATCCAGAAGCTTGAGGCCATCATGAAGGGGATCCTCGGACTTCTTCAAAAATTCCCCAAGATGTTTCCCGAGGAACTCTCGGGCAGTCTCCTCCAAGGCCACGTTCAGGCCTTTCCCCCTCTGAAAGTCTATCACCGCTCGGGTGGTGATCTTGGAGGCATCGGCAGTATAAGGGGCGGGAGGATTCTCCCCCTTGGCCTTTTCAATCTTAAGACCAGCAGCTTCGGCGGCCTTCACCTTGGCACGCAGATCGCGAATTTCCCGATCGCGTCTTTGGAGCCTCTGCTCCAGTTCAGCCAGCTCCTCCCTGGCCTTGTCACCCTTGTTGGCCCGATCTTGGAGATCTGCAGCCATTTTTCTCGCAGCAGCCAAAAGGGTTTGGCTCTCATCCAGTTCCTGATGAAGGAGGGTCATCTCCCGTTCAGCAGCTAGGAAGGCCCGGTGGTAATATGTACCGGCCTGTGAAAAAAAAAAAAGAAACAACAGTAAGAACAAGTCCAACAAAAATATCAAAACATAAGAAGAATGGCCTGAACAGTCAAGGGCATACCTTAAGGGTCTCAGCATGGCCTGCCTGCTTCAACTAGATCGGACCAATGAGTCAGGTTGGTGAAACCCTCACCAGCCTTCAAAGAAGTACTGCACCACATGGATGATGCAGTTTGCCCGAACAGTGTCCGGCATTCAGCTCGGGGGCCCATGGCTGAAAACTCCACCGTCAACCGATCAGGGATCGGGAGATCATCAGGAGCAGAACCTCCCCTGTTGCCGGACAGTCTGGGAGGGGAGGGGACCACATGCATCTTTCCACCGAAGGGTCCGTCAGATCAATGACCTGATCGATCGGGACCAATTCGCCACCGCTCTCGATCCTGGGGCGTTTGTTTACTGGCCCAGATTTCCGACCGGCGAAAGAACCTGGCTGAATAGCTTTCTCCTTTCCCTTGCTGATTATGGCGGTGGAGGAAGGAGTAGGGGCTGGACGCTTCAAGGAAGTAGGGGGAATCACACCTACAGAAAAGAACAAAGAAAAATGAGCAAGAGATTGAAAAATATACCGAACAACCCAAGTAAAGAAAGAATCATACCGATTCCAGCAGCTAGCATTTTAGCAGGAGTCAGGAAAGATCGAAGGTTCTTGGAACCAGCCAGACGAAGCCGCTCATACTGACAGAGGATGGCTGCATCCACCTTGGGGGAAACATCCTGAGCGGGGTAAGTATTCCACCGGTCAAGGAATGGCAGCGGTGACCCCACATGAACGAATAGAAATCATTCCTCTCATTTCTCCAGGGGGTGGTGGGGTTGTCGGTGAAGAGCGAACAGCCAGGACGGGCGACAAGCCGCAGGTACCCGGTGGTCCAATAAGGCTGGACGCCGTAGCAGTGCAAAAAGAGATCGGCGCTGGGGGCAATCCCCAGATCATGACACCAGACGATAAAGCCGTTCAGGATCCTATAAGTACTAGGCACGAACTGTGTCGGCAGTACTGAGACCCGGCGGAGGAACTCCACAATGAACGGATGCATGGGGAACCGCAGACCAGCGATCAGTGCATCCATATGGACCAGCACACATCTCGGACGATGTCGCATGGGATGCTTAATATACCCCGCATAGAACTGACGGGGTGGCGGTAATAGTTGGCGGAGCGTCTGTTCGGCATCCGCGGGAAGGCGTTGACGCTGCTTCCTAATACAATAGAAGTTTAGACTATAGCGGGGGGGGGGGCGTTCAGGCATACCCCTTTCATAAACGGCAAGGTCATCCCCCGAATGACATCCATCATCGGGGAGGGGCTGTTCGGGATGAGGCGTCCCAGAGGACCCATTGGAACCCGATGAGCGGGTGGATGCTCCTTGATCCTTGGGGTGAGCCTTTCCCCTAGAGCGACGAATCAAGGTAGGCACCATTTCTTCGGAGTCTGAAGAACCAGAAAAAACCGACATGAAGTAACGGAAAGGATTCTAGAGAGAGAAAGCTTGAAGAAATTGAGAAGCAGCAGAAAATATGAAAGGAAGTAGTTGTGTCCTTATATAGGGGAATGCTGCCGTGAAGAACTCAAGTAAGAAACAAACACGTGTCAAAACGGTTGAGAGGAGTTAAAGCATCATTTATGATGGGTAAACACCCGAACGGTGGCGAAATCAAGAGGAAAAAAGGCTACAAGCATATTTCTCGAACGAGATAAAAGATACTGTACCAACAAGGCGTTCATAAGGCAGGCCCCAAGATACGAACAGGAAGGAAATGCACCAGAAAAATAATACAGTTGGGCTAATGTGAGAAGAGTGATAGGCGTACCCGAACGGTATGGTTATCTAACATGGAAAATCTGACGGATACAACAAAGAAGGCAATATTAAATCCCGAAGGCGGAACATGATTATCAACTAATCAGAAAGGAAGCTTGCGGACATAATTACTAAGGTACAGGAGTTTATGACCCGAACAGGTGTGGAAGGTACTGGAATCCTATGGAGCAGAATAATTTACAGAGATGGCTAAATCTTAAATGTTGGCATCATAAGTGCACGCCGAACGGATTAATTATGACTGATTATCTCGACAGGCAACTTGATCGAGGAAGAAACAACATGCCTCGAAGAAATCTTGAAGTCCTAAATTCTGGACTTAACGGATGTCATCTCGAACAGGATGTCTGATCACTATAAATTGTAAAGGCAAATTGATGGGGAAGAACTGGAACAAAGCAAATTTGAAACATATTACGGATGTGGATTGATGAATAAGAAATAGATACAAAACATAGTAAAAAAGGAGACTCAATGAACAAACAAAAGTTGTATATTCATCGGCACTATTGGCCGGAAAGTACAAGAGATATTGATAATCCAAGGAAGGAAAATGCAAGGTGACTAGTCTATTGTTCGGGGTGATCTTCACCCTCTTCATCTTCTTCGTCATCATCAGCTTCCTCATCAGCGACCTGCACGACCTCCATCCCCAGGGCTCGCCTGCACTTTTTTATCTGTGCCATCAGGGCGTTCAGATGACCCGGATGGAGATCGGCGGGGAAGTCAGCAGGTTGCACCGAACGGCCCATGTGCTTTTCTAGAAGGGGAAGGAGAGGCTGGAGCATATGTTGACAGCCTGAGCCATAGACTCCCCGGGCAAGGTCGTCGGCCCACTCCTTGGTAACAGGATGCTGATCAAGCACCCTGATCCCCTCCTTCTGGCGCTCCTGGCCGGCCAATTTCTCCAGATGCCTCCCGAAGACAGCAGGGGGCTGTTCGGTGGCGTGTTCTTCCTTCAGAGCCAGAAACTCCTCGGAAGCTTTGAAAGAATCCCGAACGGCAGAAAGATGAACTGTCATTTCAGCCGGGCCATCCGGGATTTGAGGAGGAGCCTCAGAAAATTTGACCTGAGCGGCCTCAGCTGCCGCAATCTTGGCTTGGAGAGAGCCCACTTTAACACGAAGCTCCCCAGCCTCAGCTTCCAGCTTCCTCCGCTCCTCAGCAAAAGCCCGTCGTTCGGCCTCCGCCCCCTGCTCGGCTGTTTCCTTGGCCATCAGCAGGCCTTATTCCTTAGCCTTCCTGGCCTCTCTGAGTTTCAGGCTGTAGATCCCTAACTATTGATCGAATACAAGTAAGTTACGAGGACATGATAAGTTATCGAACAGCCGAAAAAAGAGGAATGCAATGAGAAATTACCTTCAGGGCAGCCAAGGCGATACACTCCTCGGCCTCCTCGACTGGTATCGGGGGAAGGTTGTGTCCATTAAGAAAGCCCGATGTGGACCAAATCTGGCTCGCTGGGCAGCCCCCCTTTCCAGCATTCCATGAGCAGGATCTTGGAGGGAGATCTGCTCGAACTGGCTCGCCAGATCAGCCTGATTGGCAGCCACTTCCTCAGCAGAAAAGTGATGAGGCTGCTGATCAGAGAAGAGCTGATCCATCAGCATATCAGCATGTGAAGATTGCTGATCAGGGTCAACCTGCTGAACAGGTTCTACATCCCGGACAGGCTCGGACTGCTCAGGAATTAGAGGGGCGGATTGGGAGGATGTGCCCTGACCGGCTTTCCTCAGCCTCTTCCTTTTGGTTTTCTTCGGCTGCTTAAGAGGGGATGTTGGTGGCTCATCATCAAAACCAACGGTAAAGAGCCTACTGTCGTCCATTGCTGGCTGTTCAGGATTAACTCCTTCAGATTCTGAAGATTCGCCTTGCCTAGGAGCTGGCAAAATAAACAAAATAAAAAATTAGTACCGAGCGGTTCACACGTGTATGAACAAAAAGTTTTGTCACACGGGAAGGACCGCCCGGGCCATGGTACTTGGTTTTCAGTCAAGTAAATCCAGGGATACGGGTAGTACATATCCCGGCCTTGATGAGCCGATCGGGTGTTAGATAGGCCCTGATCTTGTAACAACCGCCATCCTCTACCGCAATGACGTCCTTGCTAAGTTCTTCGGTGATGAAAGGTTCGGGGGACTTGGGCGGGAAAGCATTCCATTTTCTGGGAATTAGACCGTTCGGGACAGAAACAAAGAAAAACCTATCTTTCCAACCCTTAATGGAGGAGGGGGCATCACAGAATAAAATATGTCCGGTTCGGGCACTTACCACCAGGAAACCATGGGACTGCTAGGGAATAACTGAAAAGAAATAATGGAAAAGCTCTAGGGTGGGTGTGACCTTAACGCTGTGACAACGACAAATGAAACCAGCTATTGACCGATAGGAGTTTGACATTATTTGGGCTGGTACTACGTTGTAGAAATTTAAAAGGGAGACAAAAAAGGGGTGAAGTGGGAATCTAAGACCGGCCTTGAGTGAGTCAAAGTGGACCACTACCATCCCAGGGAAGTGACGCATTGGGTGAAGCCCGGCCTGGAATCGGAAATCCACCGAGTCCGGGATCATCATCTGAATTTGGGCCCTATTTTGGGCCGTGAGTTTTTGACGCATCAGCCTAATTAGGGCTAGGTCAAGTTTATGGCAGGAAACGCCGGTAGGAGGACCAGCTTCCATAGCCTCCATTTCGTCCCCGGACTTGGTACCATCGGGGTAAGTATCGGATGAAGAGGCATCGCCGTGGGGGACCTCCGCTGGGATAGGAGTAATCTCCAGTATGGTACTAGGGTTATTCTCAGGGAAATTGACATTTGAGGTAGAGCACTCAGAGGAACGAAGACGGGTTGCCATACTGATCGAACAAGAAGGATAGAAGAAAAACGCAAAGGCCAGAAAATACCTGAACAAGAACTAAGAAATAGCTCTAGAGAGAAGGATGCGTTTTAAGCCGGAGATGCAAAGTTTCGAAACCCAGAATCAAAACCAGAAGAGCCTACTTATACTCTGTCACGCCGAATTAGCAGCCAATCAGGGAAAGACACGTTTCCTGTAATGATGACGGATACACGTGTCACGCGGAGAATCCTTCTCAAGTAATCATGACGTTTATCGGGGAAGTGAAACAGCAGTTGCAAATAACCGTCAGAATGTACCTCGGGAACCGGCCGAATACCATCCGATATTCACCCGAACAGCATTCGGGCAAAAATCTTCTACTTCCTTATGCACTCACTACCATTCGAGACATAGGAAGTGGGGGACTAGTGTTGGGATATTAGGTCCAGGCCCAATATCCCTAGGCCCAAATCTGGGAAGAAGCAGCAGGCCCAAGGCAGTCCAAAGAATTCCCGAACGGCTTTCGGGATAAAGCTTCTACTTTGAACATTCCAGGAAACAATTATATACGCCAAAGTGCCAATACCCAGATCCCGATCGGTATTCGGGATACTTCCATAACAAAATAACATCTATGGCGGGGTCCCACACACCGAACACCTTACACCGAACGGGCAATCAGCAAGTGGAGGCCGCATTTAATGCTGGATCATGGCGGCTACAAGTGGGGGCGTGGGTGCTTGCATGGCAGAAGTGATAGCCTACCAGATTCGACCATGTGTCCACCTTACCCATCCCCATTTTAGTATAAATACCCCTGTTTAGATCATTGTAAAGGGTTAGCATTTTGATACTCAGAGCTTAGCAATAGATTTACGTCTCTTATCCTTGTATTCTCATACTCATCTACCGTTCGGGTAGTTTCAGTGTAATAGCATAATTACTGAATACTAGTAAGCTCCTGAGTTGGATAATATCTCACTGTTTTATATTTTATACACTTTCCAACCCAATATCCCTACAATATCCAAAGCTTGTGTTGGGCTTTCGGATCTTTGGGAATTAACCTCAACAAGCATAAAAAGGATAACTACGTTTTTAATTAATCTAAACTTCTCTCACATGAATTTAATATGTAAAAATACACTACCCATAATAATTCTACACATTCCAATTTAAAAATCAACTTGCTCCGTGTCATTGATATTACTTTAGTTATTTAATGTCCACTATGAAAGCAAGTTGCGTTAGTATTACTCCACTTTATTTGTAATCTTTGATTATTCAGAGTATGTTGCAGATGACCTACCTAGTTGAGTTGCAGACTTCTAACATTTTCAAGATGTTCTTCTAAGTATACTAGTGTTCATAAAACAGTAATTCAAGAAGCTACGGAATACATACAACATATTCCAGAAACATACATAATATTCCAACAAGTAACAAAATGCTAAGTTGTTATCTAATTTGTAGACCAGTAGATCGGCCTCCTCTTATATAAATCTGCGAAATGTTTAAAGAAAATTGTAAGGAATCGTATTGAAGTATGCAGTATTTTTAATTTTTTTCAGTGGTACTCAATCAGATATACACTCTACAAGAATACTGATAACGCTCTCAAATTCCAGAATACCTAAAAAATACTCAAAATTGGACCAGATTATAAAAAGAACACAATCGCACTCTGTAAATCAAATAACCCCAAATAATGATTTCACTTCTACCTGGTCAATCCCGCACAACGGCAAGATACACCTATCGTATTCAGAACTCCCGATCGAGAACTTCTTGTTGTCTACAGATGCAGTTTTTTTTTCCGATAGAAAGCTTCTTTTTCTTGTTGTCTACAGTTACGTTCTAGCTATATGATCGAGAAGGACATCAGCTTTTATAGCTTGAGGAGATGCGCGCTAAATTTTCAGAGATGAGGCGCCAATTATTTACCAAATTTCCGAACGGGCGCCATTTTATGCCCATGATGTATTCTCGTGTGATGAGTCAGGCCGTGTAACTGGCTTTTGAAGATGAGAAAGTGGAGTTCACGATGTGAACATTTATTTTGTACAACTCACCTCCACGTAACCGTATACAGCGACTCAGCGAGCATTGGAGCATGAAAAAACAACACTTTATTTGTATTTGACGTGGCCATGCTTTTTTAATGTCTAACCGTTCTGGGTTGGAGATGCTCTTAGCTTCAAGTGAATTGCCGTAACTTTCAGGCAATTTATATACGTGTGTACATAGATAAAAGCAGTTTTTCTAAACATGAATGTTATGTATACAAATAGAACTTTTTTTCACATTACTAATATATATGGTACCTGTAATTAAAACTCAATTTGGATGCACAAAAAAATACCACATTTACCCCAATGTAATGTACAAATATTTACTAAAATGTCAATTACACTTTTTTGCGTTAAGCGTAATATTTACTAAAATGTCAGCACAATTATTTAATATATTGACTTATTTGATAAAAGTTTAAAAGCACACCAGATATCTTCATTGTGCATCGTGTTGGGTTAAATGTGTGTTTTCTCACGTTAAACATCGTTATCATTGAAATCGCACTATCTACCCCTACAGCCCTACTCCTATATATATATAGTTAATTACCTAAATAGGTATTAAAAAAAGTGGCCCAAGAGCACAAATAAAATTACATGTTTTTAATCCCCTAGTAGGACTATTTGTGTGTTTGGACAAATATACCCTTGTAGCTTTTGAAATGTCTTAATTAATAATAAAATCATAAAAAAATAATAAAAAACATTAATATATAATAAAAAACGTCAAAAAATATTAAAAAATTTATAAAAAAAATATTAAATAAAAAATAAAAAATAAAAAAATGTAAAAAATCGCCGCCGCCTCTGCCACCCCCAGCACCACCAGCTTCCTTCACCAGTTGGAAATCTGTCAACATTTTTAGTAATGCCATAATAATGGCAGATTCAATGAGAATTTTGGCATTATAATGAGTAATAATGTCATTTTCAGAAAACAATGACATTTTTTACTAAAAATGGCAGAATTTTCACCGATCGGAGGTATGCATATTTTTTTATATGTTTTCACTATTTTTTTATATTAATTTGTTAAAAGAAAATCTGTCAATATTTTTGGTAATGCTATAATAATAGCGGATTCAATGAGAATTTTGGCATTATGAAGAGTAACAACGCCATTTTCTTGGCATTTTCGGGGAAAAATGGAATATTTTATAAAAAATGGAAGAATTTTTACTGGTCGAAGGTGGTGGTGGGAAAGATATCCATATTCTTTTATATTTTTTTTATGTTTTTACTATTTTTTTTAAAAATGTTTTTAAATTTTATTTTAAAAATATTTTTTTAACAATTTTTTTTTAAAAATATTTTTACGCTTTTTTAAGATTTTATAATGAATTGTAACATTTCATTATGAAATAATACTCTTAGGGGCATTTCTGGTAGGAATCAATTGTTTAGTCCTATTTGGGATGATTAAAACTGTAGTAGTCCTTTTTTACTTATTTGATAAAAGTTTGAAAGTACACCAGATGACCTTCATTGTGCATCGTGTTGGGTTAAATGTGAGCGTCCTCACGTTAAGCATTGTTATCATTGGAATCGCACCCCTACCCCTACTCCTATATATATACTCCATTTGTAGTATTATAAGAAATTGCTCAAAACATGAGTAAAACATAATAAAAATTATAAAATAGGACTAAGTATATTTTCTTCACAAAGCATATGTTTATGTAATCTTATAAAAAGAATAAAATAATAAGAATGACTTAAATAGGAGTGCATGCGTCCTATTTTAAGAAGAAAACAATGATTTCTATTTGAGAAAATGTATTCTGTATAACTTCTACCAAACATTTTTTAAAAATTTTATTTACAATTGCATATTTGCACACAAGTAATATAAACGGATCTTTTGTATACATGTTTGTGTATTTCTTGGCATAGCTTTCTAAATTTGTTCTATGTTAAGGGCTTAAGGCCAATATTTTTGAATTGTGATGAGATTCGAATTTGTGACCTCCTTCTTGGGAGTGTCACAATAATCTCATCAGACCACAATGTACTTGACTACATGTTTGTGCATTTAGAACTTAAATTAAGTCTAGTTACGCAAAGTTTATAATGTGATCTGTTATTTGTGAAATGTGTGAATATGTCACTACTTTGGGGTGAGGTGTCATCCTTCAGGTGTAGACCCTTCTACACACATATGGCATACTATATCTATGGAGTAGAGTATTATATAAGGGTTTAAAAGTTATTATTACCTCCGTTATGGTGGTCTTTGTCAACTTCGAATTAGGTGAGAAATAAGAAAAGTAAAAAATGTATGATTGAGGTTTGTGCAGAGGTATGAGCAGAACCAAAAATTTGTTACTTTAATGAGAGAGTGACAACGTTTTTGGGACAACAACAACAACAAAAGAGTTGACAATGTCCAATGGAACAAAGGAGTATTTTTATCCTCTCTTCATGTCTCCCTCTTTCATACTTTCATATGGTTCTCTCCTTCTTCTTCTTTACACATCTTCATCAAATATCTTAATTATCTTTCATCTTTATCATATCATCTTTCATCTTCACCGTCTTTCATATACATCACCTCTTGATCAACTTCACCATTATTGAGAAAACTCAAACTTCCTCGTTTGAAGTTAAGATTAGCACTTAAGGATTAAAGGTAGTAATGAGTGTACACAAGTATACTTCAATGTCGAAATTCTTCTATTATACAAAAGAATAGTAGGATTGCAATGATGTGTTTACCAAATGGGTTGTGCTACTTGTATACACTGCTTAGTTGCATGTGTACACAGGCAACTCTGGGGGGTGTGCAAAAATTTGGACAAGTCATGTGTATAAATAGCTTTTTCCTCACAAAATTGTCTCACTCTATGGTGATTTACTCAAACTTGAGGATTTAGACTTCCCAAGTTGTCTCTCTTTTATATCTCAAATATGCTCTCTCTGTCTATTTATCACTCTAAGAAATGGTTTCACTCTTGCTTAGATTAAGGCTCCTGCTCTTATTTATAAAACTTCACGTCCATAATGAATGGTGTATAATAGTTCTTAAAAATTCTCTACACATACCTTCATACTCCAGATAACTTCAACAAGCCTCTACATTCCTCTATTCTCCCCAATACTCTTCTTTAGTCTTCCATAAGGCTTTGAAAGATTTCATACATCTTCAGAATATTTCAAAGGGAAAAAACATAAATAGGATTAAAACATATGGAAGGGGATGCAAATAGAAGTTTAAGTCCGTTAACTCGCGTGTATGAGTAATCTCTATATTAGGAGATAATAATATTCTCCTGCTTTCATCCCATCAGCCCATCTTCCTTCCATGCTTCCTGCAACGTAGTGCATGATGCCACACACTCAATGACTTGCTTTCAACGGCTTATCCTCTAAGCTTTAATGATGGTCAGCAGAAGAAGGTTGGTGAATCCCCAAATCCAAAGAAAAATAAATATAGTCATCGAAGTCATCGGAAAGCACTAAATTTTGACTGGCATTAGTGCAGCGGAAGGTGAAATTAAGACAAGTACTTGTGCAATCAAGACAAGTTGTCGCGAGTGTGCATTAACTTTTGTGCCTGCTGGTTCTTTTGTTTTGCAGATTCACTTTATGAAATTAGTTTTTTGGAAACTATTTCATTATTTATTTTGCAAATCATTTTCATTGATAATATGATTAACAACATTATATTTATTATGTTGAATTTTATTATATTATATTGGAAAATGACATTAAATTATACTCCCTCCGTCCCAAAAGGGTTGACCAAAGTTGACTTTCACGTGGATTAATAAAGTAAAAACTGTGTGGTTGAAATGTGTGCAGAGGAGAGAGAATTAATTTTAGCCATATATTCCTTACTTTAAATGGAAATGACAAATCTTTTTGGGACATCTAGAAAAGGAAATTTGGTCAATCTTTTCGGGACGAAGGGAGTATTATCAAAGCTTATTACATCATGTCACAATATTGTAAAAATGTCACAATGTCAAATATTATCATTTTAATATTATTAAAATATGTCACCTTTGAATGTAATTTTTTTGGAATGCCTAAATCATATCGATGTCATAACAATGTCATAAACTCAGAATCATATCAATGTCGCCAAAATTGTCACAATACTAAGAGTAACGTTAGTGCTAAAATAATATTAATTTTGTAAAAATACTCTATAACACAATCTTTTTTTATCATAAAAACATGGGTTTATATTAAAAACAAGAACGCATATAAGACAACATTCAAGCAGCTCATACAAAGCAACCTGACTCGCTAAATCTGAAACGGGCAAAATTTAAGCCTAAAACGAAAGGATCTACCTTGCCTATCAAAAGAACTCCACAAATGCAAACATTCGAACCGAATCTACTCGGACTAAAACAGAAACAAGCATTACTAAAGAGAAAATAATATTGAAATAAAAACTTTCAACAAACCTCTTCCTAATATGGAGGTGGTTCTGGAGGATGAGGAGCTCTTGCAATATGGGTGAATACCAACTCCACCACTGTCGGAGCGGCCGACCAAGGCTTCACGATCCAGTACTGATACAACTTCCCAACCGCAACTCGTTCATCTGCCAACACTATCTCCTCCGACGTAGTTGTCATCCCAAGCGTTAGGGCACTTAAAATCATTCTAATCTGCCGCTCCAACCCCATATTGATAGGGGCGGCAAAAAACCTCAACCCCTACAAAGAGGGGAGACGGGTGCTAGGGTTCCTCCTCTATAACACAATCTTAAAAGCAATATTAATATTTCAAAAGAAAGGGTTCTTGATAATTAGCAAAGAGACAATAATTTTTTTCATTGATAATTCGGAAGTCATAAATTCTGCTGCAAAAATGTCGCAACCTCAGACAGATGTTACAATGTAAAAATATGTCACAAATTTTGACTGCATCACTTACATCGTCACAAATTAAACAATGTAGCACTTTCCATATCAATGCTATAGAAATAGCATGATTATAATAGTCCCACTATCAATGCAAATATCAACGAAGTCTACAATACATGACGAATTTGCGGGATGGCGTCACTAATAGACTAGTGGGATATGTTTATGTTTAAATTGTTGTTCTCGTAAAGCTTTTGACTTTTTTCTTATCATGTAATGTTAATCTTTATTTAAGCAATTCATACTACTCCGCATTATTATTAGGGAAAATGGAAACTAATAATCCAACCTTTTAGCGGTCTTCTTACAACAGTCCCACCTTTTGATTATTCATGAATAATCCAACCTTTGCACCTCATCTTCATTCACTGGTCCCTGACCGGTTGATGACCTACTATTCCAAGTTATTTTCTTATCTTTGCAAACCATTATACCATAAATCTCACCTTTCACAAAGATAATATTTTGCAAAGATAAGAAAATAACTTGGAATAGCAGGTCATCAACCGGTCAGGGACCAGTGAATGAAGATGAGGTGCAAAGGTTGGATTATTCATGAATAATCAAAAGGTGGGACTGTTGTAAGAAGACCGCTAAAAGGTTGGATTATTAGTTTCCATTTTCCCTTATTATTATTATTATTAATTTTTTTTTTTTGGCATGTGAAATTATCGTTCAGAACAAAGAGAGTAAACAAACAATGTACATTCAGCACTTATTCAAGACACAAGGGTTATTTGATCATTTGACATGATTCAAACTTTTCATTCAGCATGATTAGTAAACAGTTTGTTATCTCAGTGTCACTTAACTCAGGCAGACAAGGCAGACAACTTAATGCAGACAGACATCCTAATCCATACATGACTTAACGGGAAAATAGTAAACAACCCCTTATTCTATTATCTTTTTAGGCAAATATATTTGTGTTTTAAAGTTTCACATTTTCTGCTATGTTGTTTAAAGTATAGTTTATATTAATATATATTTTCTCAATATAACAAATTACTATAATTGTCATGCAATAACAAGAAAAATGTAAATTACGATTTAAAATATCAACATCAACATTGCCGTTTTCTCCCTTAATAAATTTAGTGCCCCGGAAGTGATGGTTTTGATGGTTACTTTTACCAGTGTGCTTATGATATTATCGAGAATGATCTTTTTAATGTTGTCACTGAATTTTTCTGTGGTGTCCCTATTCCCAAATCTATAGGACATACTTTGATTGCTCTCATTCCTAAAGTGAAAAACGCCTACCAGTTTTCTAAATTCAGGCCCATAAGTCTTAGTAATTACATCAATAAGATTTTCACTAAAATTATAACTATCAGAATTACCCCTTTGCTGCCTAAAATCATTTCTGATGAACAAACTGCTTTCCAGAAAGGGAAAGATATTTTTGATAGTATTTTGGTTTTGCGTGAGCTGGTAAGTCATATTAATAAGAAAATCAGGGGCCACAATGTTATTTTTAAATTTGACATGCTGAAAGCTTTTGACAGGATCTCTTGGGCTTTTATAAATAGGGTTCTTCTTAAGTTTGCATTTCATCCCAGGTTTGTCAACCTTATTCTCAACAACCTCAATGCTACTTGGTTCTCGATTTTTATTAATGGATCACCTAAAGGTTTCTTTAAACCTTCCAGAGGGGTTAAGCAAGGAGACCGCCTATCCCCTATTATTTCATTATTGTTACTGAGGTTTTGACTAAAAATATAAATCAGGTTTACCATTCTGGTGTTGGTAATGCTTATCAAACTTTTGCAAGTATGCCTACTATTACTCATCTTTCTTTTGCTGATGATCTGATGGTCTTTTCTAATGCTGAGAAGAAAACTCTTAATACTCTTAATAAGATTATCACTAACTGTGAAAATTTTTGTTGGTCAACTAATTAGTAAGGAAAAAAGTTTTTACCTCATATCTAAACATGCTAAGGCCCATAAAACTAATATTGTGGAAAGCATTTTTCACGTTAATAAAGGTACTTTTTCGTTTACTTATCTTGGGGCCCACATCCATGCGGGTAGAAGTCTTAATTCTCATTTTGACTATATTCTAACTAAGGTTGACAGAAAGTTGGCAGGTTGGAAGCATAAACTCCTTTCGGCTGGGGGCAGAATTATCCTTATAAACCATGTTCTGAGCTCTCTTCCTCTTTATCACATGGTTGTGTCCCCCTTCCCTAAACACATTATTAATCAAATTGAAAAGAAATTCTCTAATTTTATGTGGGAAAGAAACCAGGACAATAAAAAACACATTTGGCGTAGCTGGTCCAAATGTTGCTATCATGTTTCTGAAAATGGGTTGGGTTTGAGAAGTCTCCATCATATTCAAAAAGCTTTTTTTCTCAAACTTTGGTGGAAAATCACCAATAAAAAAGGCTTATGGGCTTCCTGGTTTAACTCCCTTTCTGATAATAATCGTTCTATGATGGCTAAACCTCTTGAGGCTGTGGAACATACTTTTGATACCCACTGCTGCACTCAGATTAATAATGGTAAAAGCTTTTTCTGGTATGCCAATTGGAATGACCTTGGACCCTTATACCAATTCCAAGATAACATCCCCATCAATCTTAACGATATCACCATCAAAGATGCTATGACAGGTAATGCAATTAATCCTTCTCTGACTCAATACTTGCCGAGGTATGTGGTAGACTACATTCACAATTTAAACATTCAGTTCACGTACCTTGATGATAGATATGTTTGGATACCTAACTCTGATGGCAATTTCGGCTTTTCTAGTGCCTATGATGTCATTAGGCCTAAAATGATTAAAAAAAAACCTTCCACTGTTTTTGTTTGGAACAATAGGATGCCTAAGAAAATCTCCTTTTTTCTTTGGCGTCTTGATAACAAGCTGCTGCCCTTTGAGAACCAACTGAATCAGATTGGTATCCTTGGACCTTTCAAACGCCCCTTTTGCCCTAACCAAGACTCTATTGACCACTTTTTTCTCAATTGCAACTTTAGTAAAAACGTTTGGAATCACTTCCAGAATACTCTCAACTTCCGGGTGAATATCAGTACTAGTTGTACTAATTTTATCTCTAAGTGGTACAATGACTATAATAGCCAAATTAAGAGCTTCAATTTTACTATCCCAAACATTATAACATGGAATCTGTGGAAGGCTCGGAACACTTGCATTTATGATAATAAAAAGGCCAGTCTGTCTGAGGCGATAAATACTATTAAAGCTGATATTTTTGTCATATCCATTGCCAAGCCTTTTGTAAGCAAAACCTCCAACCCCCCCCCCCCCCCATTAACATTATTATGTGCCCCCCTAAGAAGACAACCAAACCCAACCAGCTTAAGGCTTGGACCAAGCCCCCCAGCTCTTATTACAAAATCAATTTGGCCACCGGCAAACTCAACCTAAACCTTAATCGTTTTGTTGCTCTCATACGGGATGAGCACGGTAATTATGCCGGTCATGCGACTCACCTCTCCAGACAGCCAGACCATACAATGGACTTGTATGATGCTATGATTTACTTTATCCAAATCCTTAAGAACGCTAACTTTATAAATTTTGTTTTGGAGGTGGACATTAAAGACATTTATGAAGGCATTACGGGTCTAACCATCTAGCATTGGAGATACTGGTCCAGGATCCAAATCATCAAGAAACACCTCACGGGATGCAATTGGACGGTGGCCCACATTCACCCAAGCATTAACAAAGCCGCTGAGTATCTTGTTTATCGGAACGCTTCAATTAAGACCAATACTCATCATTTTAATAATTTTGTCGGTATCCTTAAATTTGATGCAATTAGTTACCCTTATGTTTTTTAATTGAGTAGGCTTTGGCTTGGCCCTCTTACTCCATGTAACCTCTCTTTATTCTAATCAATTTGTGGGGTGTTCCCTGGCCCCCACTCCAAGCTCCATTGGAGTTTGGAACCTTAGGTCGACAACCCAATGGTTCCTGTCCGATCCAGTCCGGTTAAGTCCAATCAATGACCCGGCAGTCCCTGTCATGTCTGGTCAACAACTCGTCGGTCCCCGTTCGGTCCGGACCATGACCCGATGGTCACTATCTGGCCCACGACCCGACAACCCCTACTCGGTTCAGTCCACAACCTGACGGTCCCTGCCTGTTCGGTTCACGACCCTACGGTCCCTATCTGGTCCGGTCGATGACCCGACGGTCTCTGTGCGGTCCAATCCACGTCTAGGCAGTACCTGTTTGATCCGGTTGACGGTCGGGCAACCCCAGTCCGATCCAGTTTGGTCAATGACTCGGCAGTCCTTGTTCGGTCCGGTCAATGACCCGGTGGTCCCCGTCTTGTCTGGTCAACCATCCGACGGTCCTTGTCTTGTTGAGTCAACGACTCGGGGGTCCCCATCCGGTCCGGTCAATGACCCGATGGCCTGTGTTCGGTCAGATCGACAACCGGGCGGTCCCCGGGCCAGTCCCTTCAACGATCCAACGTTCCTGTCTGAGCCGATCAATGACCCGAAGGTTCAATCTCGGTTATTAAAAAACATTTTTTAAGGTGTAAGGTTTTAAAAGAGCCGTTGAGTTGTCAACCAATATGGAAATGAGAAAAGAAATCGCCAAACTAATAGTTGAGATCGACTGGGACCGACTGGTTTCGGTTCCAACTTTCCTATGTGTTGGACCTGGTACCCTACTTGGGCTGTACTAGGTTCGGTTCCAGATTGGGACCGTACTTTCAGTATTCTGGTCGGTAATAGAACTGGGTGAAAAAAATTTGATGAACATGTTTTCTGATTTGAAAATGGAAAACTAACAAATGAAAGCAGAAAATTAGAGATACAAAAACTGGAACATGAAAACAAATAATTGGAGATCGGAAAACGGAAAACGGAAATAGAAAAGTGGAAAATATCTCTGTTAGTAAACAAGCCCCAATTTTTTAGAATTAAGAATTAAGAACTAGACAAAATATATTAATTAATGATTAATAAATAAAACAACAAGGAGATATACCTAGTACTTCTAGTTACGTAGACATGGGGAGCGGCTAAGGGTAAAAACCCTAGCCATCTCCCCTCATCTTTCTTCTCGTCAAGTTTCTTTCTCCTCCTAAGTATAAAAAAGATTTATTTCATCAATGTTTTCAGCTATTTTATATAGTTTCTTCTTAGCGATGTATAGAGTTTGTATATTCCTCGTCGGTAGAACCGATCGGGTGTTGAAATTTTATTATTGGTGGTTGGCAATGCTAGTCATGCTTGATATGCGGGGCAATTATTTGCCTTCCACCTGAACCACCGCCATGCTATGAGAGAAAGATAGTGCTCGACTGGATCTTCTTTTCGGTGGCTGGTCAAACCGATGATATTGATAATTTTTTACCAGTAGCTAGTCAAACTATGGATTATAGCTATTTCTTTTTTGTGACTGAACAAAGTTGAGGATTTCTATTATTTTCTTGTCGGTAGATAGTGAAACCAATTTATTTATTTATTTTCTATCGTAGAGTAGTTTTAGTAATATTTTGAGTTTTGATTATTGGTTGAGTAGTAGGAGCTTCTACGTTGATAGAGGAGTCTACATCTTTGTGGGGGTTAACAAATTGTTATGTTCATTTGGAACTTTTCAGTTCTATGTCTCGCCCCGTTGTAGCCTTAGACTATCCGAATTGCTTTTGTACTGATCATCTTTATTATTAGAGATAATTCTCTAACTAGGAGTAAAAGATGATGAAAGTGCACATATAGGACATTAATCTTCCGTAGGAGTAAAAGTAACTAAGTAGAAAAAAGTACCCTTAATGAAAGCCTAATTTATTTCTTAACTAATAATTTGTATAAGACAAAATACAATAATAAAAATTTATACAGATGCGGTGCATCTACAGATGCAGTGCATCTACTTCATACTACTGCACCAGAATTGATGTCGGACTGCCACTATGTCCTATGCCGCATAATCAGTCGTCGCTCTCAAACAAGTCTCAGTCTGCCATCACCATGTTCTCCTGTGCCGTAGCCGGCCTTCAACGAGTCCTCATACAAATCTGCATTGATAGATTACCATGTTCATATAAATATATTAAAATATTATTTAATGACATGTTAAAATTATTATGTCATTTTGTAATAAAATACATGACAATTACAATTGTAAGACATGGCATTATTTGCCTAGCATATCTATTTAGTGCCAACTCCATAAATGCAAAATGGCATTGTTTGCCAAACATATTGAAAAACATGATATTTGTAAAATAATTTTGTCATTTTAATACATGTAATATCATAAAATGACATTGTTTTCAAATAAGTTTTCGAAAAATAAACATTACTTATTTAATTTTCAGTTCCAAATTCATTAAATTGAAAATTTTAAAATAAAAATTCAAAATAAATAAATACAAACCAGATTTAATTTTCATCAATCCTTGGAGTACCTATTTTAATGATAAAAAGTCAAATCTGATTTTTTCAGATAATCAACTTTTGGGGCATCAAATTTTTCACTCCCAAAATTTCAAATCCAACTCAAAAAAATTTCATTTTGAATCTGAAAACTAAAACGAAAAATTACAAAACCCATGTGAAGAAGAAGAAAAGGAGTATGATGAGAAGGTGGATGAGATGGAAAAGGAGGATGAAGAGAAGAAGGGAGATACTTACTTGAGAAGACCAATGCATAGATGGATTCGCACCACGTCGCCGGAGTCGTAGCAAATGCCAGTGTCATGTCATTGTCGCAAGAGTAGAAGATCGTCTCTTTGTGTGTCCGATTGGTGGTGCAAAAGAGTGGAAGGATGAGGAATGCAGAACGATGTGAGACCAAAAGCTCTGAAAGTGAAGAGACAATGGAGGAGAGGGAGAGGGAGAGAGAGAGAGAGAGGGAGGGAGAGAGAGAGAGAGAGAGAGAGAGAGAGAGAGAGAGATGAGGAAATAAGAGAAAAAAATAGGAATGGATTGGTGGAATGTGAGGAGTTAGGTCTTGGGTGGATATATGCGAAGGGCGAGAGAAAAATAAGAGGGTAATTCAGGTAGCTAAAAATTAATGCTCTTGTTTTGTGAAGAAAAAAACATGAAGTTCTATTCAGGTATTACTTTTATGTTTTAGTCCTATTTAGGTCAATAACTTTTATTACTAATAAATAAGTGTTTCCATTCAAAACAAAAACAACAAGTTTTACAAAGTATAGTTTGTTCGATTTGGTTCGGTTTTGAGATGTAAAAACCAAAATCTAAGCCAAACAATTACGACTTGGTTTGATTTTTTGAGTCCATTTTCTGTTTTCTCGCGGTTAGGTTGTTTTGATTGCGAGTATTTTCCATTTCCAGTCCCTCGATGATTGAGTCAGTGACAGTACTTTTGGCACTCGACTTTCAATTTTCCCATTTTTAGTCCTCGACTATTGTGCGAAAAACACTTTTGGTCCTCAACTTCAATGTTTTCTACATTTAGTCCCCCGAGTAATATAAAATTGACACTTTTAGTCTCTCCACTGTGAATTTGACACCGTAAGTGGAGGACTAAAAATGGCACAATTATAATAGCTGAAGGACCAAAAGTATCACTTTGTGAAAGTCGAAAGACTAAATGTGGAAATTTTCAAAGACAGGTACCAAAAGTGTCTGTCGCACAATAGTCAAAGGACTAAAAGTGGAAAAACTCAAAGTCGAGTACCAAAAGTGTTAGTGACATAATAGTCGGAGGACTAAAAATGGCAATAACTCTTTTGATTGCCATTGATTTTGTCTATTGGGTTAAGGCAAAAAAATAACACTAAGGTTTTTGATGAATCTCGTATTGGACGCTGGGGTTTTTGAAGGAGCAAATAAACACAGATTCTAACTTAATGTCTAATTTTAAACCACCCGACTAACATCCCCGTTCGACGGCCGTTAACCTGGTAACTACATGTCTCCCCCTTCGATTAAACACACCTCTATAAATACATTCCCAACAACCCAAATTGATTTTGCAGCTACCTTTAAAATTGTGTGCAGACGTATTGAAGAGGAAACCATCAGTATGGACAATATTCCTTCACCATCAAGCTCAGAAGGGATATACAAAGCAAACTCCATTGATTCAGTAAACTTTCGAAGCACCATTGAGCGCCTAAATTCTGGCCAGACGAGGTACTGTAATTGCAGGAATGCAAGTGGAGCCCGTGTGGAGACGGGACTTTGGACTTCGTGGACTGATAAGAACCCGGGGAGACGATTCTATAGGTGTTTGTATTATGATATAATTTGAATTTGAATTTTTAAAAACAAATTTTCACCCCATCTGATGTATATTGTTATTTCTGTTTGTTGTAAAAGGATTGTTGCAGGTTTTTTAAGTGGCATGATGGGGCAAAACATGTTATCAATGATCTAAAAATGGAAATTAGAAGACTACACACTACAATATTGTGACTGGAGGAGGCCATACGTGCAGGAGGGAAATTTGATGAAACACCACTGCTGGAATATGATGATAACTCCAATGAAAAGTTGAAGTTTCAAGTTGAAGAGATTAGCAGTAGGAAGGTTGCCAAAAATCTGGAATTGGACAGGGGAGCAAATATGAATAGGAATTATGTGATTTCAATGGTGTTGTGTGCCCTTGTTATAGTGATGTGTTTTCTTTAAAGTTAGTTGAAGTGCTTAATGTTTGGTGTTGTAACCTTAGACAGAGGTGATTGATAAAACAAAGTTATTATTTTGTGTTGTTGTGCTTGGTTTATTTTGGTATGACTGTTGTGGCTTTGTTGTGGCAATAGTTTGGTACTAATGAAGTGGTTCAGTTTTGTTATGGCTTTGTTATGACTGTTAATCCACTAATGAATAGTTTCAGGATAGTTTTTTTTTAAAGAAAGTGGGATATTTTATTCATAGTGAAAATATGTACATATGGAAGGCAAAACAACAACAAACAAAAAACAGAAGGGGATAGAAAAACAAAAAAGAAAAAACAAGGGCTCTTCTTTACCATGTCCGAATTAAAATAAAGGAAAGAAGGGTGAGGCCGAAATTGTGGGGCAGCGGAATGTTTCAGGCCGGTCCCAAATGTTGATCCAGACATAATAAGGTAAAATATGCATTTCATTCGAAACAGCGAGAGGGTTCCGAAGGCGTCCATCGTTTGAGAGATCGGGAGATCAGGCATAGTCCCGGAATGGCAAGCGATTTATTCCACCGGTTGAGTTCGTTTCCTTGGTTGGGTATGTGTGAGTGCCCGAGCGTTGTAGGTCCGATGAAGGTGAAGGCCTTGTTGGTTCACAATGGAAAATGTTGGTGTGTTTGTCGATTCTGCTAGTAGATGTTTCCGGTTCATCTGGTAATGTGTAGAAAAACTTTCGTGAGTGTGTTTGAGGATAGTTTTGTTATGGTACTTGCTTACTTTTGTTATAAGTTGTATGATTGTTATATAAAAGTGTTGTTGATCTCCATAAAAGTTCATTCCGAGGTGTTGAAGATCTGTCATTACCAGTCATTGATTCTATGTTATGTTAACATAGCATTACCAGAGGTTTTTGAATAACATGTTGAAGTAGTAACTATTCTGCTATGTTAAGTCCAACATTAACACAAATGGTTTGTATGCTAAAGCACTATAAAGTAAACCTAATGAAGCAACCTAATATGACCATTCACCATCTTCTCTGCCACAGGTCCACACTGGTTAATGACATCTTAATCATCTGGCATTCACTTTGTAAATAAACCTAAAGAACTGTTATACCATCTCATACACAAACCTGCTATTGCAATTTCAAATTGTAAATAACATCTCATAAAACTACTAATTCATGAACTACTAATCATCATAATATATAATAACAAAAGATTATCATAAGTTCATATCCTTAGAGGCTATATTACCATTTAGTAATCAGTTTACGAAATTAAAATATTACAGGCCACATAAAATATTATAAAACCAAATTATTACCATTAAACCATTAAAAAAAACCTAATCTTAAGTGCACTTAATGCGGTATATACCACTAGTCCTTACAATATTTGGCTTTGGAAGTGGTCCTTGTGGCATTTGTGTAGTGGTAGGCTTTGGAGAAAAAGAAACTAAAGTAGGTCTCTTACCAATAGCAGGTGTAGTACCTTCTCTTGTTTCAGTAGATGCCTGAAGACATATTACATGATATTATACATACACATATATACCATAATCAGTCTTTTGAAGTAAACAACACTTTTTTTTATCATCAAAACACATGGCTTAAATTCATATCACAACATTCAAATAGGGGGTAAAACGACAAAAGGACCACATGCAACCGCCAGCCCTCGAACCAGACTTAGAGTCAATCACCTCCAAAAAAGTAATATAACTCGCTGATCCTATAAAGCAAACCTCACATCACCCAATCCTAATGCAAGAGTGTTACAACAATAAAAATAACCAACAGAAAAATAAATAGTTTGATCATGAAAAACAAAAAGCAAGCAAACAGTAAAATTAAAATATTGCTCCCAAACCCTAAACTCTCGTGCACTCCAATAGTATTGTAGAATCTTTCGCTCCTTGTCTCCGGTCAAGATCTATTCTAGCCCCTAGCCCCACACTTCCCTTCTGATCTCAACCATGAACGACATCCTTGAAACTCTTCACCTGCTGCAAGGGGTACACAACCTTTGGCCGCCATATAGGCGCTGCAATCTCCCAAAGAAGAGAGCCTCACGAAAGGCGGACAAAAGCCGCACTTCTTCAAAGACGAAAGCGGAGAAAAACAACCCCTAACCCTAGGGGAGACGGCCGCCTAGAGAGAGAAGCTCTCAAATAAAAATTGGCAAACACTTATTATACTTACATATATACCTTAAATACTCTACAGAAGTAACAAACTTATATTATTCACACATATATACAATAATCACTCTTAAGAAGTAACAAACACTTATTATACTTACATGTATACCTTAAATACTCTTCAGAAGTAACAAACTTATATTATTCACACATATACCATAATCACTCTTAAGAATTAACAAACACTTATTATACTTACACATATACATTAAATACTCTTCAGAAGTAACAAACACATATACATTACAATAACAATCTCCAAATAACAAAACAATGTTACAAATTACAAAAACAGTCTTAAAAGTCATAAAAAGTATTTCTAACTTACATCTTGATCTTTATTTGGACATTTGGATCTCTTATGTCCCTCTACATGACATATCCCACAGGTCTGGACTTGGTCTTTTCTTGACGCTCTATGAGATGTACTAGCAACATCTTTTGAACCACCTCCCACACCTTTGCCCTCATTTGATGCTCTAACCCTGTTCTTCTTTGGTCTACCATGTAAGTTTGGCACTGGGGGAGGTAAAATAGTTTCATGAAGGCCTTTCCGGGAACAGGCTGCAAAAGGTGCTGATATGCTGCCACATAACTTTCTTTATGATACCAACTAGATATATATGTCATGGTGTCCACCTTCTTATAAAATAAAGCACACAGAGCATGTAAGCAAGGTATGTCAGTCAATTCCCATGTTATGCAAGTGCACATCATCGTATCTAACATAACAGTGTGTTTATCTTCACCCTCACCTATCTCAAACCACATGTCCCCATTAAAAATTATATTTCAGCCAGTGGCAGCGTCCTTATTAGCTTGAAAGTCTTCCATGCATGAGGGAGACCAATCATTTATCCACTTCTCATGACTGACCTTAAAATCTGAAATTCTTTTCATTGCCTTCAAGCGTATATCTTCTAGCATGTTCACAATAGGTTTTTCTCTCGCTTCTCGAATCCATGCATTAAAGGACTCTGTGATGTTATTATCAAGCATCCAACATTGACTTCGGCTACTAAAGTATGCCCGACACCAAGTTTGAATCGGATATTTCAACACATCGGAAGCGGTTTCACTTCTTAATTTCCCAAACCTTTTCAAGTTCATTTGCAGCTCTTCTTCATATGTGCTCCAAGCACATATCCAATTTTTTTCAAAATTGGTCACCTCTCCACTTTTTTGACCAATTTGCATAAACATGGCGAGCACATAACCTATGTTCCGCATCTGGTATGACATCCTGAGATGCTATGATTAAGCCCTTTTGCATATCAGAAATAAGGGTTAAATCAGCTAGTCAAGTTCTTGCACAAACCAAGTTAAAAACCACCTCCAATTGGACTTGTTTTCTTTGTCGGTCACTGCCCATGCTATAGGAACCATTTGTCCATCTCCATCAACTCCCACTACAACCAGTAAAATCCCCTTACACACACCATTTAAAAAACAACCATCCACACCTATTATCCTTCTACAACCTGCCAACCAGTTATACCTCTGTTGAGGTTTATTCCTTCAACCCTCGGGTCCAACACGTAAGCCCAAGAGTTTCGAGTGGATTAGGTGTGTGAATAAACTAGCCTAACTAACAAGTGAGATGGATCAAGGAAAATAATAAGTAGCAAGTAAGTGATTAGGTATTATTATCTGTTAATAACTCCCTAATACAATACTTTCGCTAAGGCTCGTCGTTCGTTCGTCTTACAAGGCAGTAGAAGTGCTGCGAGTAAGAATGCTATAGCTAGAGTGCTAAGAATAGAAAGTTGTTAACCCTTTACAATGAAATAAATGCTTCTATTTATACCCACCAATGGGCAGTTGGCTACGCTCACGTGGAAGACTGCGGTTGGCTGGTGTCCCAACCACCAAATCTTCAGCATTAAATGCACTTCCTGCCAGAATCTAGGTTTCCCGCCTAATTGGTGGGGACGTTTGTCCGTCCGGGGGGTGAGCTGCTCCAGGTGGCTTGCAAAGGGTATTGGGTCGTTCGTCCTTTGGCCCTTGGTGATTTTCGCCATGTAGGCGGGGTTGCCCCCAACGGCTATGGGCTTGCTTCTGACGACGTTCGTCATCATTCTGATGGCCTGTGGGCCTGCTCCTTGTCAATAGCATAGACGTTCGTCAAATGGGCCGTTGAACCTGAGGCTCTTCTTCAGACGTTCGTCCATACTGAGTAAGTGGGCCTGCCAGGTTAGCCTAGTGATTTATCTGGACGTACGTCTGGGTTAAGGGGTAAGTGGGCCGAACCTCAATTTGGGCCATTAACCCAACACAAGTCCCCCACTTCTGATGTTCTAAGCATGCACAGGACATAAGGAAGTATGATGTCCGTCAAGGGTAAGACGCTCGTGGCATGGTACTTGTGCTTGTTGTATCTTGTGAAGGCGTATGCTCGTGGTCATGGTGCTCAACAGCTGTTAGCGGTTCACGAATCGAGGTGACGGCTGTTATAGCGACGGTGCATTCTCCGAGGAAATGTCATCATTACGTTTCCATCCCACGCACAGCGCGTGAGCTGGAATACGCCCCTTGCTACGTGTCAACCCCTCGTTGGTTCCCCCATCGGTGCTTCTCCTATAAATGCCGGGTTTTCCCCTTGAACTGGGGTTCCCAATTTTTGCTCTCTTGCTCTAGAATCTCCGCTGCTCTTCGAGTTTTTCCCCGCTTCCGAGTTCGGCTAATCTCTTTGTAAGGTAATTTTCCCTCCTCTGTTTCTTCTCTTTGTCTTGAATTCTTGCAATGATGACTTCGATGGAGATTTCATCGAGTTCTAGCTCCAGTTCGTCGGGTTCCTCCTCGGGCTCCTCCTCCGATTCTGGTTCACGCTCCTCCGGAAGGGCTAGTGTCTCCGGGAATTCTGGTTCGGCCTCGACTGTGGGGACTATCCAGGCTGATGGTGCGCCTGATGACGCTCCCCAAGGTAGCGGGAGCAACGCCGGAGATGGGAATGTCGACGGGGCGGTGGACGTTATTGATGCAGTCCCCCTGAATGAACGCCCCGCTGATTATGACTCTGGGGACGAGGCCGAGTCCGGCTCTGACATGGAGGTGCATGAGCTGGGCATCCCTACGGATATGGAGCGCCACATTTGTCCAATCAGGAGCGCCCTCGATCACGATCAAGTCCTCTCCCGCGTTGCTTTGAACAAAATCCGGGCCTTCTTTCCCCCGCCGTTCGTCTTCAGCGTGAGAGGCGCTGAACATGTGATGAGAAGACGGCCGGGGATAGTCATGCTCCACTTGGACTCCATCGAAGCCGGGCTGCGGTTTCCACTTCATCCATTCTATGTGGAGTTCTTCCACTGCTTCCAGGTGGCCCTGGCGCAGTTCATGCCCAACTCCTATAGGTTCATATCGGCCTTCCTAGTGCGCTGCAAACTTGCGGGAGCCACTGCCACTTTGGATCTGTTCCACTACTTCTACCGGATCACCCCTCAGAACTCTGATGGTTATCTGAGTGTGGCCGCACGTCCGGGCAGGAGGCTGTTCAAGAGTTATCCTTCGTCTATCCACGATTGGAAGAATCGATTCTTCTTCCTTCGATACGACGGCCCTCCTCTCCCAGTTCGGTGGAACGGCTATCCCCCCAAGATAGAGTCACCGGAGTTGACCGATGATCTGAGCGGAGATGTGAGGCGACCAGTGCTGCTCTGGCAGCTGCTCTTCAGGTATTTCCTCAATACTAGACCTGGGTATCTCCTTTTCCGATGTTCGTCTTGTGACTATACAATCTGATCTGTTCTTCCTTTGTCCAGTCTGGACTTCTGGTTCTGCAGGCTGAAGCTGCCAGGGAGGCCGACCTGAGAGAGGTCAAGGCAAAGGCTGATGCCGCCATCGCCACAGCCCGGGAGGCAGCCCGTCGAGCCGAGGCGGAGACTTCGGCCAAGGAGAGGGAGATCGCCGTTCTGCAGGCTGAATCACGCAACCAGCTGGTCAGCCTTGAGAAAACTGGCTTCAAGCTTGTACTGGTGCACCCCGTCGCGAAGGATGCAGCCTTTGGCGACGTGTTTTCTGCAGCTCTGGCGAAGATACCGCACCGGCAGCGTCTGGCGTGCGGCGTCCGGATTCTGGAGAGCTCTCCCATGTCCCACAAGTTCCTTTATGAGGTCGGCGACAGCACCTTTGCCGCTGGGTATAATGAGGGGTTAAGGCCACTCTCCCCATCTTTGCCAAGCTGCAGGGGGCCGATTTTGACCTGGCCGCGAATACGGATGATGATCTGCTGATCCAAGCCTTGGGGAAGCTGGGGAGAGATCAGCGCCGGGAAGAAGCCAAAGCCAGAGGGGAGATTCCGGAGTCTCCGACCCCTGAGCCCGAAGTTGAAGAGGAGGAGCTGACTCCGGGCGGCAGCCGGCCGGACTCCCCCTTTTTTGCCTGATGTAATTTGTACTTTCCGTTTTGAACTTGTAGCCGTTAGAGCTGAAGAATATATACAACTTTTTGCTCATGATTGTCTCTACGTTCGTGGTCTTTTACTTTCCTTGTTTTCTTTCCTTCATTGCTTTCTTCATTGCTTTCTTCATTGCTGGTTGTGTGGAATCCCCTTCGGGGCCTTGTTTGTACTTTGATCTTTGGGATATAGTTAGAGTCTGCGAGGACGTTCCTATCAATCCTCCACTGTCTAACACAATGTCCGCCCCTCCGCCATGTTCCTGTATCCGTTCGACTGTGCGGACGTATTGCGGAAGCTTGGCGTTGGGTGGCTACGTCCGCACCGATGCCCGCTTATTGGCAAGGAGTGGATCTCCCAAGTCCCAAGTACAGAGTTACGAACGCACTGCCCGGAGTTTATATTCTGAACGCGGCGTCCGTCGCATGAGCGTGAGCATCCCACCCATTGCTGTGCGTACTCAATTCCAATGCCGTAGCGGACGTCCGTCGGTGACTGCTCCTTTTCCGAGTAGCAAACCCCCCAAGTATGGTGATACGAACGTGTTGCTCAGGGTCAATACTTTGATAGATACGTTCGTCACGTAGGTGTAAGGATAACTATCCATGCTGTGCGTGCTCAACCCAGACTTCGTAGGGTGACGTTCGTCTGGCCCCAATGCTTGTAGTGGTGTAGAGTATGGAGATACGAACGTATCCTGTGGACACGCACGTCTCCCGTTAGTTGCCGACATTGAGCCCAGCTGGTGGATGCGGTCTCTGTGCACCTCTAGATCCTCGGCAGGACGTTCGTGGCACCGATCTAGGTTCCCTTGCCGTGATTATGAGGTGATAAAATCGAGGCACCTTTAATACCATGGTAGGTACCGGTATTTGGGTGCCACGTGTTCCACTACAGTTGGCATGATCCCACGGTGTTGTCTATAAGTACCCAGAACCATGTGATTCACTCACACTTCTCCTTACGCTGCACAATTGCTTTCTCTCTCTAGACTTCCTACGGGCCGTGTTGAGCCTCAAAATCCCAAGGTACCGCTCGTTGCCATGTCTTCTGAAACTCGTTTCGACGATGGGTGTTCCTCTGGTGATGACTTGGAATATTATGAGCGGGGAATGCCGCCTCGGCCTCCCCGTTACAGCCTTAACTTCTCATACGTTCGGCGTCAAAGCCAACGTTTGACGAATGATGATAGGTGTCTGATCAGCCAGTGGTTTTATCCCCCGAGGGCCTACGATGATCGGCGCCTGCGCAACCCCATGCGTCATCTGCCCGGTTATGTGGTGGTCCACTTGGACTCGATGATGGTCGGGCTTCTCTTCCCCCTGCACAGCTTTCATTTGGAGCTTTTTAGGATCCTTAAGATAGTGCCTGCGCAGCTCGTCCCCGCCGCCTATCGGATAATCGTTGGCTTCATAATTAGATGCCATAGCGTCGGCGTGACTCCCACCGTGGATCTGCTGCATCATTTCTTCCGGCTGTCCCCCTTCGGACATACGGGGTATTTGACTCTGATCGCCCGTCCGTCCATGGTCCTATTCTCGAACAACGCCGGGAATCTGGACAGCTGGGAAGAGCGTTTCTTCCTGGCCGGAGTAGGCTCACCGATGCCATTCCCTGACCGGTGGAATGCCTACCCGGTGAAGACGGTTCCGCCGCCCATGACGGACGAGGAGCTTGGGTATGCCAAGCGCATAGCTGGACTCGGCATCCAGAACCTCCGGTTGCAGGTGGCCGAGCCTTTTAAAGCTCGGGCTGGGTTAGGTGTGTCCGTTTGTGCTTGTATTGTTTTATCATCTCTTCATTGTTACGGCTCTGAACGCCTTGGTTCCTTTTGTGCAGGAGTTTTCCCATCTACGTTAACCATGGGGCGTACCAACGATGCCTCGACTGCCCCCCTTCGTGAAAACAAGGATCAAGATAAGGGCAGAAAGCCGCTCGTCCCCAAGACCGAATTTGGGGCGAGTAGGGGGCGGGCTGATGATGGATCGGAGGCCGGGGCTTCAAAGAGGCCGCGTCTTGATGGTACCGCCTCCAAGGCCATCATAGTGGCTGATGACTCCGATGGCGAGCCTGGGAGTCCCCTCAAGCGGAAGTCCACTTCGCGGAGTAAACCCCCTCCTTCTCCGTCGAGGAATTCTGACGTCCGTCGTCTCCGGGATGAGGATGTTCAGACCGCCAAAGTCTCTGACGACGCTCGTCCTCCTTTGCCCCCAGAAACCAACGGGTCCTCCCTTGGCCTTATCGAATTCTCCGGGGTTGGTCCCCGCAAGGAGTCGATGATGCTCTTCGGTCAGACCGCGTCTTCTATATGGTGCGGCCTCAATCTCAAGGTTCCTCAAGATTTCGCCGCTCAGGAAGCCCCCGAAGACCTTTTGGAGTGTGGTCACGGCACTCTGGATAAGGCCGGGCTCTACTTCCACAGGGCTCGGATGGCCTTTGAGCAGCAGGGCAGGGAGATGGCCCAGGTACGGGCTGAGTGCGACGCCCTCCTCAAGAATGCCAAAGGCTGGGTTGGAACTCTCTAAGAGAAAGCTGATGCTTATGACAAGCTTGTCCAAGAGAATGCTTCCCAGATGGAGCTCCTTAGGAAACAGGAGGCCGAGCTCGTGGACCTCCGTAGCCGGATGTGGGCCGTAGAGCAGGCTAAGGTGGAAATCCGCCGTACGGGCGTGGATAATCATGTTCCCATCTATGAGGCCGATGTTGCCAAGATCAAGGAGTCTGGCTCTATTGAGTTTCAGAAATCCAAAGCTTATACTGGCACCATTCATACCATGGCCATGAGGTTCCTCCCGAGGCTCGTCGGTGAGTTCTTGGCAACCTGCCCGGACCCTTATCTGGATGGGATTAAGCTGCTTCAAGCCACCCCCACCGGAAAGCGTTTCCTTGATGATCTCGTCGATGACACCTATCGCAAGGGTATGGTTGGGCTGGTGGCGGAGAATCTTCCAACCTTTGAGCGTCACTTTGGGTCTCCCTTCGATCCGGAGGCGGCCGGTTTTGATTTTCTGATGGCGGACGCCCATGCGGAGACACTTGAGCTGCTGAAGGAGCGTGGGGAGCAGGAGGAGGCCGAAGCTAGAGAGAAGGCCAAGCAGATTCCCTTCAAGGCTCCAACTCCGGACGTCGATCAGTAGTGATTCTCCGTTCATTGTCTTGTACTTGTACCAATTTTTTCATTGTTTACATTGTACCTTACACATTTGTATCTTTCTGGTCATCAGTACCGAAGAATAAAAATCATTCTTGCTCCATGTTCGTCTAGCATATCTTGCTTCCTCTTTTTTTTTGGAGTCTTTTGTCGGTCTTTGTTCTTCCCATGTTTCGTGATTACTGGTCTCCTGGTTTCGCAGGAGACGTTCGTCATCCCCACTCTGAGAAGAAACAGGTTTATCCACGTCGGGATTCCCTATCTCTGTTCGTCCCCAGTCATGAGTTACTAGTCTTCTGGCTTCGCACAAGACGTTCGTCATCCGTCCATCAAGGGGGAGGAACTGGTATACCCTGTCAGGGTTCCCGTTTCTTCGTTCGTCCTTGTCGGGATCCTACTAACCTTCTTACTTCGAAGAAGACGTTCGGTATTCACCGATCGCAAGGAGGACACTGGTTTACCATATCACGGGTTCCCTGCTTCGTCGTCCCATGCTCGTGGCCCTACTAGCCTTCTGCTCTGGCAGAAGGTGTTCGTCGATCCACGGGAAATGGGAGGAACTGGTTTATCTTGCCGAGGTTCCTTTGGTTCGTCTAGCCCCCCCCCCCCCCCCCCCCCCCCCCGCGTTCCGACTGACCTCCGTGTCAGGAGTCGTTCGTCTTTCGCGGGTAATGGGAAGATCTGACATACCTCGTCAAGACTCCCTCTCTCATGGGAGTTTATCTCCCCTTCTCCTTTTTTTTAGGAGGAAATCTTTTCAATAGCACTTCGGCTTCAATCTCTATGGGAAGTAAAAGACAAGGAGGAATTCTTTAGTATAGAGGGGTCGATCGGTAATGTTACACGGTGCTTCGACCGAAAATGACAAAAATGATCTATCTCTACTACTGGTAGAATTTCTTCAGGTGCTCTACGTTCCAGATTCCAGCGTGGTTCCCCTCCAAGGTGTGAAGGAGGAACGTCCCCTGGTTGTATCTTCGCATGACCTTATAAGGTCCTTCCCAATTCTTGGCCATCTTGCCACTTTCGAGCGGTTTACTCTTCTCTCTCTTTCTGAGTACAAGGTCCCCGGCTTCAATTTCGCGGATCCTCACCGCCTTGTTGAAGTATCTTTGGGTGGCTCGGTGGTATTCTTCCATGCGACGGGCTGCTAGGTCCCTTCGTTCCTCAATGAAATGGAGCTCCGCTCGTAAAGTGGCCTCGTTATCCTCTGGTTGGAAATGCTTCGTGCGATGCGTGGGCACCAACACCTCCGTCGGCACCTTGGCTTGAAAACCGTATGCCAAGTCAAAAGGTGTTTCGCCGGTTGCCATCCTTGGGGTCGTCCTGTACGTCCAGAGGACGTAGTTGAGCTGCTCCGGCCAGGTGGACGCATAATCTTCCAATTTCTTCTTAATTCCATCCATGATGGTCCGGTTCATGTTCTCCACCTGGCCGTTGGCCTGCGGGTAGGCCACCGAGGCCTTGGAGTGCCTGATGCCCCACTTGGCCAAGTATGCCTCAAAACCTCTGCCGACGAACTGCCGGCCGTTGTCCGTGATGACTTGCTCCGGGATCCCGAAGCGACATATGACATTCTGCCAGAGGAACCTCTGACATTGATATTCAGTGATGGAGGCAAGTGGTTCGGCTTCTACCCACTTTGTGAAATAGTCAATTGCCACGATAACAAACTTCCTTCCGCCGGTCGTAGTCGGTAGGGGACCCAACAAGTCTATGCCCCATCTGGCAAAGGGCAATGTGACCGTCATTGGAGTGTAGAAACTTGCCGGTTGCCCGGGGACAGGAGCGTACTGCTGGCATACTGCACATTTCCGAGTGTGATTGAAGCAATCCTGCTGGATGGTCGGCCAGTAGTACCCCTGCAGAATAATCTTTCGTGCCAATGTACGGGGGCCCTGGTGGCTGGAGCAAATGCCTTCATGTATCTCTTCAATGACGGCCGCTGCTAGGCTCGGCGGGAGACATCTCAAGTACGGCCCGCCGAACGTCTTTTTGTAAAGTTGTCCGTCAATGAGTTCGAAATTGGGAGCACGCCTCTTCACCCAAGCTGCCTTTCCGGTGCTGCCATCATCTTCAGGCTCGGGGAGCGTCCCATCCCTGAGGTAGTCTGCAATCTCCTTCGACCAATTAGTCTGCAATTTCCGGTGCTGGGAGCATCTCTTGCCTGACGAAGCCCCTAATGTGCCGGGGGATGCTCGTCGCGGGGTCATCGGTCGGGGGATTGCCTAGCTGGGATAATATGTCAGCCTCGGCGTTCTCCACCCGTGATACCTGCTCGATTATCACCTGTTCGAACTGCGTGGTTTGCTCCTCCGCGAGTTCCTAGTAGACCTTCATTCTTTCTTCTCTGGTTTCAGCCGTCCCATTCATCCGGGTCACCACCAACTGGCTGTCCATCCTCACCTTCAGACGAGCACCTCTGAGCGCCTTTGCACATTTCAATCCTGCAATCAGTGCCTCGTATTCAGCCTCGTTGTTGGTGACTTTGAACTCGAACTTCATGGAGTAATAGGCCTTGAAACCCTCAGGGGAGGTATTCACTGCTCCTCCGCCACAACCCCGCGCACTCGAGGCCCCATCGGTGTACATCTCCCACCAGTTGTTAAAATCATTGTTATCTTGGGATTCGTCCTCGGTGCGTGCAGTGCATTCGGCGATAAAATCTGCCAGTGCCTGTCCCTTGATCGTCGGCCTTGGCTTGAATTCTACATTGTACTGGCCGATCATCAATGACCATTGTGTTATTCTCCCACTGGCCATGGGGTTCCTGAGGATTGTGGCGAGAGGTTGTGTTGTGTATACCGTCACTGGGTGTGCTTGGAAGTATGGTGTCAGGCGTTTGATGGATGCTATCAGGGCGAGGACCGTCTTCTCCATCAGTGTATATCTGGTCTCTGGGCCGTTCAGCGCCTTGCTCACAAAATATATTGGCCGCTGAACACCCTCCGCCTCTTTCAACAGTACAACACTCACGGCCAGATCTGCTACCGCCAGATACATGTACAATTGCTCCCCTGGGTCCGCTTTGGTGAGGACGAGCGGAGAGGAGAGGTATACTTTGAAATCTTCAAAGGCAGCTTGGCAGTCCGGTGTCCACTCAAAGGGATTCGCCTTCTTCATGATCTGAAAGAAGGGGATGGAAAGAAGGGGATGGCCTTGTCTGCTAGCTTTGACATGAATCGGCTCAGGGCTGCCAATCGTCCGGTGAGCCGCTGTACGTCCTTCATATTTTTTGGGGCCTCCATGTCAACTATTGCCTTCACCTTCTCCGGGTTAGGCTCGATCCCCCGTTCGCTCATCATGTAGCCGAGGAATTTGCCACCCTTGACGGCAAAGGCACATTTCTTCGGATTGAGTCTCATGCTAGCTCCTTCCATGATGGTGAAGATCCTTTCCATGTCCCGGACGTGGTCTTCCTTCTTCTTGCTCTTGATCAGGATGTCATCCACGTAGGCCTCCATGGTTTTGCCTAGTACGTCCTTGAACAACATCCCGATCATCCTCTGGAAAGTAGCCATGGCGTTCCTCAAGCCGAACAGCATGACCACATAACAGTACACGTCGTCCGCTGTGACGAACGCCGTTTTGTCCGCATCATCCGGGTGCATGAACACCTGATGATACCCTCTGAAGGCATCCATGAAGCTGAGCAGCTCGCAGCCCGCTGTCTCGTCTACGAGCAGGTCGATCCTCGGCACCGGATATGGATCCATTGGGCACGCCTTGTTAAGGTCCGAGTAATCGACGCACATCCGCCATGTGTCGCCCTTCGGGGCTAATACCACATTGGCCAACCACTCCACGTGGATGACCGACCGGATGTGCTTGATGCTAAGGAGCGTTGCCGCCTCCTTTTTGATGAAATCTCGTCGGTCGGCCGCCATGTATCTCTTCTTTTGTTGGACGGGCCTGGCATCCGGCCGCACGGTGAGTCTGTGACATATGAGGCTGGGGTCAATGCCTGGCATGTCCTCCGGCCCTCTGGCGAACAAGATCTTGAATTTCTGAAGGATGGCTATGACCCCCTCCTTGATCTCAGGTTCGAGGTCGGCACCGATGGACACCTTCCTGTCCGACGGGTTGTCGAGTTCCACCTCCTCGAGCAGGACAGCAGGCTCCAAACGAGCGTCAAAATCGGCCTGTCTGGCCTTCTCGGAGATGCTGTTGACTCGGGCCTCCCGCTCGCTGAACCTCTCCATGGCTTTGGTGTAGCAGGCCCTGACCATATGTGGGTCCGTGCGGGCTACTCCCACTCCAGTCTCAGTGGGGAATTTGATGCACGAGTGCCGCACGGAGCATATGGCCTCCAGATCTTCCAAGCCGGGCCGTCCCAAAATTGCGTTGTGAGCACATTTCAGGCGGACCACGACGAACGTCATCCGGATGCGGGCGGTGTGAGGCCCATCCCCGATCTCCACGGGGAGGCCGATGGTGCCCTTCGCATCGATGCAGTCCCCTGTGAAGCTGGAAAGAGGGGTGCGTAGGGGGGGCAGCTGATCCTTCCTCAGTTTCATCCCTTCGAACGCCTCCCAGTAGAGGATGTTCACGCTGCTCCCAGTGTCAACAAGGACGCGGCGGACGATCGCATTGTTGATATCCATGCTGATCACCAACTCATCCCTGTGCGGGGCTGGTGACATTGGCAGGTCGGCCGGTCCAAAGGTGATGGCCTCCACCTTGTTCCTTTTAGTGGGGGGAGCTGATATGGAGCCCACTTAGAGGGACCTCTCAAACTTCTTCCGTTCAGCGGGTGTGTCCCCAGTCTCAGCACCCCTAAAGATCACCTTGATCTCCAACTTCTTCTTTCCGCCGTTCGGGCCGAGGGACCCCTCCGGACGTTTATCCGCACTTCGATAATCCACGTCCTTTGGTTCGGCCTCGCGCCGATCGTCGCGGCGCCATGTTCGTGGCCTCGGATTCGGCTGCCTTGGGCTATTCTTCTTCAGCAGCTGGGTGAACTCGCCCAGGTAGCCCTGTCGGACCAACTCGTCGATGGCCATCCTCAGCTGCTTGCAGTTGTCGGTGAGATGGCCGACCCTCTGGTGGTACTCGCAGTATGCGGTCTCATCAAGACCCATAAGCGCCTTCTTGTCTTGGGGCTCCCTCAGGAGGCCCTTGTCTTTGATAGCGTCGAAAATCTGGCCCACGGGGTATGCCAAGGGGACGCGGTAATCCTCTGGACGCACATGGCTCGCCTCGGGATGGGCTTTCCACGAAACCATGCTTCCGTCCGTCTTCTGCTTTTTGTTTTGGGGGGGAGGGGCCGCCTCCGGGGCCGAGCCTGTCTGACAATTTCCGGGAAGGGGCCGCCGGCGCGCCGTCCCTCAATCTGATTTCCTCCTCGATAGAGGCATACTTCTGCGCCCGAGCCAGCACCTCAGTGTAGCTGGTGCTGGGGTTCCTCCGGAGGTCCCGGTATAGGTCCCCTGTTGCCAAAGCGCTGGTGAACATGTTCACTCCCAGCTGCTCGTCCAGGTCATCCATCTGGAGCACTTCGTCTCTCCATCTGACCAGAAATTTGGCCAGAGGTTCGTCCTTCCCCTGCTTCACACTGGTGAGCGATGTGAAGCTCTTCTTGGGGGTGGTGCTGGCGGCGAACTGCGCCATGAACTGCTGAGACAGCTGCTCGTAGTTGTCAATGGATCCGGGTCTCAGCTGCCCGAACCACTCCTGCGCGGGGCCCCTCAAGGTGCTGAAGAAAAGCCGGCAAATGGCCTCATCGGACGCTCCCAGCATGGAGAGGTTCCCCTGGAAGCTGATCAAGTGAGCCTTGGGATCTCCGGTCCCATTGTATATTATTCCTCCGGGCGGTTTGCAGTCCCGCGGGATCTCTGCGTTCATGACCCTCGGAGTAAATGGCGAGGCGAGGGAGAAACGAGGCATAGCTGGGGTGGCCTCCGCCCGTCTGTCCATCTCGGCTATTCGCCGCTCCATTGCCTCTAGCCGGGCCTCCTGTGCGGCCCTTCCGGGGGACACAGGAGGGGCGGCCTCGAGCGCAACGTTCCTTCGTGGGGCAACCACGTCGGGTTGCCTTCAGGTAATATGGGCACCTCGCCTTTGGAAGCGTCGCCCAATATTACTGACAGCGGGGGTGACTGCCGCGTCCTAATGCTCCGTGGGAACGTCCGGCGTGCGCCCCCGATGATCGTCCTGCCAACCATAATGTGGGGTGTTGGCACTGGTGAGCCCCCTGGTTCCATGGGAGCTCCGCGCTGGTGGGCTCCGGCCCAACCTCGTGTGGACGGATGCCCGGCGTTCTGCGGAATCCGCTGTCTCATCCAGGGACTGCATGTGGTGGATTGGTGATATGGGCGTCCAGATAGTGTTGGCTGAGTACACCTCCTCGTCGGCCTCCTGCTCGTCCGCCATTCGGCGCATGGTTTCCGCCAGCTCCCTCATGAGCCGAGGATCGCGCCTGGCCTCATGTGGGATGAGGTTGGTGAGGCCACCATCGTCCCTGGCAGTTCCCAGCGTTGCTGAACGCTCAGTGGTTTGCCCGCGGCTCCTCCGTCCGCGAGACAATCGCTCCGAGAGATCATGTGGTTGGTTGTTTCTTGCCATCGTGCTTGCTGTGGGTAGATTTGGTAGCTGTTTGGGAGAGTTTTGGAAACTTTTAGTTCAGTTTCCCACAGACGGCGCCAGTGCTGAGGTTTATTCCTTCAACCCTCGGGTCCAACACGTAAGCTCAAGAGTTTCGAGTGGATTAGGTGTGTGAATAAACTAGCCCAACTAACAAGTGAGATGGATCAAGGAAAACAATAAGTAGCAAGTAAATGATTAGGTATTATTATCTGTTAATAACTCCCTAATACAATACTTTCGCTAAGGCTCGTCGGCCGTTCGTCTTACAAGGCAGTTGAAGTGCTGCGAGTAAGAATGCTATAGCTAGAGTGCTAAGAATAGAAAGTTGCTAACCTTTTACAATGAAATAAATGCTTCTATTTATACCCACCAATGGGCAGTTGGCTACGCTGACGTGGAAGACTGCGGTTGGCTGGTGTCCCAACCACCAAATCTTCAGCATTAAATGCACTTCCCGCCAGAATATAGGTTTCCCGCCTAATTGGTGGGGACGTTCGTTCGTCCTCTGGCCCTTGGTGATTTTCGCCATGTAGGAGGGGTTGCCCCCAACGGCTATGGGCTTGCTTCTGACGACGATCGTCATCATTCTGATTGCCTGTGGGCCTGCTCCTTGTCAATAGCATAGACGTTCCTCGAATGGGCCGTTGAACCTGAGGCTCTTCTTCAGACGTTCGTCCATACTGAGTAAGTGGGCCTGCCAGGTTAGCCTAATGATTTATCTGGACGTACGTCTGGGTTAAGGGGTAAGTGGGCCGAACCTCAATTTGGGCCATTAACCCAACAACCTCAAAGCATCAAAACAGATGAACATCCTATTAAACACCATGTTTCCTTCTTTCAATGCAGCACTACATAATTCTATTTCAACTTTGGAACCAGAATTACTTCTCTTTAAGGTGGCCGCATACGCTTCAAGATACCCAAACTCAGCCTTATAGCTCCCATCCATCTCTTGGATAATCAACCTTTTGGCTCTTTTGCATTTGTACAAGCTGACATTGATCTTCAACTTCTTTTCAGCCTCCTCTTTCATAGCTCTAACTGTGAAGCTATGATTTTTTTGCAGGTGACATTTGAAATAATTTGCTAACCACTTCTGGCTAGCACTTGGAATGGAATAATGCCTAAAACATTTGTGTTCTGGATTGCATACCTTCACTGCCAGACCACAATTCTTCCCATCATTAGATATCCACAACCTAAACGGACAACCTTCCTCATTAAGACACCCAACTGCCAACTGGTTCTTCTCATTCGGTTTGATTTTCAGCTTGTACCCATATTTCACTCCATAATTAGCGATTGCTGTGCGAGCCTCTTTAACATCTTTAAACGTCATTCCACTCATGAAAGAACCTGAGCCATCATTCACAGAGAAGTTCTATCTCAGTTCATCATCTGCGGAGTCATCAAATTTGTCGCTCTCCTCCTCCTCCTCCTCTTGCAGTTCATTTGATTCTTCATCTGTTTGATATCCATCAGGGACACCACCAGTGTTTACTTCAGCATTTTCATCTCTCACATAATCAGTAGCAGAATCAGAACCCAACCCATTCCCGATTTCAGCAAACTATGGGTCTGGCACATTACACCCTTCTATTAGGGGAATTAGAATAGGTTCGTCCAATTGATGATCAGCATATAGTTCAATATCATCAATCCAAGATAATATTCTAATACAATTTAGCACCTTCCTTATTGTTTCATCATCTTGAACTAAGAACAATCTATTTTCCATATCTTTTATAGGTTCTAACACATAAATATTTTTTAGAGTTTTAAAACCCAAATTATCCTTGTATTTTCGACGTCTGTCATGATAACACAAATAATCTGGGTCAAATCCATATATAGTATCCACGTCTCCATTAACGTACCGTAAAGGCTTCAACAACCACCTTCCGCTATGGTTAAACCTCAGATTGACCAACCACTCATTTTTACAGTAAAAGTTACACGAATGGAGTACCTTAGAGCGTTTGAAAGGAGACCATCAGTAAACGCAAAACTTCAGCTTCTAATCTTCTCAGGAGACTCGCGTTTATAGTCCATGAAAGTCGCATTTAGGGTTGCAAATGGGGTTATGTTGTTTAATCACAGGGATATGGGAGAGTTAACGGACAAACTAACCTCGAACGGGGATGTTAGTGGGGTGGTTTAAAATTAGACATTAAGTTAGAATTTGTGTTTATTTTGTCCTCCAAAAACCGCAATGTCCGATACGAGATTCGTTTGGGTCGGGTATTTGATTTTCTGTTTCGCCCACCCGGCCCGGGCGATAGTCCGAGGGGAGTTCTATTTTGTTCACCTCCTTCGTGAAGGGAGAACATGACCCCTCCCTCCAACACATTACACTTGTCATTACAATTGCAAAATTTTACGGCCTGTTTGGATTGAGTGTTGAAGAGTGTTAGTAATGGAAGTGTTAGTAAGTGTTGATGCTAACACTTGTTTGGGAGAAAAAACCAGAGGTGTTAAGAAGTGTTAGTAATGGTTAGGAAGTGTTAATAATAACCTTCCCAACACCTCAATTGTCCATTTTTTTAACACCCCGATTTGGAGTGTTTTGAGGTGTTGGACAATTATTACCCTTCTCATTTGCCCGAAAAACATAAAATGCTTCGACATTTCACTTCGAATGTGTTTCCCACGGGTCTGATGGTTTGTTTTTTCATCTCTTCTCTTTACTCTTTCTTTACTCTTTCTTTAACACTTCCATTATTAACACTCATTCATTTGACTCTCCCAAACAAGGTAAAATTATGTCTAACACTTACACTTCCCTTCCCTTCCAAGCCCTTACTAACACTTACTAACGGACCTGCTCCGCGCACCTCTAGAGGTGCTAAGCGCACCCCTTTTTCTCCATTGTTGGACACATTTGTCCTCTTTTATATATGATCTCACTTACTCGTAGTAAGCAACTAAGCAACGCAGCTCACCAAAGTATTCGTAGTATGTAGTGCACCAAAAAACTTGTATTGCTTTTTATTTTATTTTATTTTATTTTATTTTTATACGTGGTATTTTTATTCCTCATATTGCTTTTTAAATTAAAAAAGACCAGGTCTTTATATTTCCTTAGGTTTTGTTGAACTTTATTTATAAAAAAAAACTATCTTTAAAATATACTCAAGGATTAAAAATCAGACCAGGAAATTCCGAAATTTCAATGAAATTAAAAACATTCTTTTTTATAGTATAATTATAAATTCATCTCCCAATAAATGGATTTCTATCAAATTCATAGTATAATATGAATTTTGTGTCTTCTTATAAATTAATAACTTTATGATCATGTTTAAACTTGTATACTGTAATGGATTTTTTTCCAAAGGTGGATGCTCGGTCTTTTAAAACTCGATCAACACCATGCTGATTCCGCATTAAGACCATCTATTTTATATCGATGATTGAATATGTGAACGATATTTAGGATGTTTTTAATTGGATTGATTTCAATCCAGTTACATTTAACCAAATCATACCAGACTAAACTTAAAGAACAGTAAAATATAGGTAATGGAAAATAACGTGACTTTTAATTTGATACTGCCTCCGCTCTCTAATAAATGTCTCGTATTCTTTTTTTTGATGTTTTTATTACTTATCTTTCTTTCTCCCTTTTTCTAAGTTTGTCCTATCAAAATATTTTTATACCCTCACTTTTATTACCCTTATTTTTTTTATAAACTCTTAATATACTCTTTTTCTTACTCTTTTCATTTACCCTACACCCTCTATATTACCCCCGCTATTTTCTTCTTAAAAACTGTGAAAAATTATCTGGACAATGATTAAAGAACGGAGGGGTACTTTAGTGACTAAAATTGTAACTTTAATGATAATGACGGTGTTGAGATTTCCATTGTAGTGACTGTATAGGTAGTGACTTAAGTAACATTTTTATTAAGGAAAACCCTATTAATAAACATATAATAAAAATACAATAACAACTTCCAAGCTTTAGTTCCCAATTTTTTTTAGGGCCAGCTAACATAAATCAATACACGATTTCAGAGACAAAAGAAAAACAAAATTAAGAAGGATAAAAAGGTAAGATATAATGAAAAGACAAAAAAAAATAGAGATAATATTAAATGTGTATATATAATTGATAAAAAATAATCAAATGATAATAGAATATAGGCGTCATATGAAAAAATAATGAAAAATAATTCGATTCAATACATTTTTGTCAAAGTTGGAGAACAAATGAAAATAGTATACCATTTTATAAAAAGTAATTGTTGTTCGACCCATTTTATAAAAATGTTATTTATACTTCAATTTAAATTGGATCAAATTTGAGTCATACATCAAAACAAAGTTACGAAGTTCAACATAATATATGAGGTTTGTACGTAATTTTAGAAGACTAATTATATTATTATTCGACCCAAATAAAAATCTTACTCCATATTACGGAGTACAAAAATAAAGTGGGCAAAAACGTCTAAGCAAAGTTACGTAAAGCAATTCAGGGGTGCGCCTAGCAACCCTTCTTACTAACACTTCCATTACTAACACTTCCAAACACTCCACCCAAACACGCCCTTAAAGTCTTGCCAAGTGATGTGATTGTGTGAAAGCCGCCACCATGAACACCGCCACGAGGGCGCCAGCACTCCACTACCTTCGGCAGTTCCAAATATCATCAGCATTCTATTCCCACCGGCGACTCCACTTCGTGTCCCTTCAGACTCAACCTCACTATTTCCCAGTAAGCAACTCTCACTCTCTGTGTCCGTGTCTCTGAATTTAAGTGCGGCTTTTCCTTCCTCGAAATGCATATCTACATATATGATGCGATATGTGAATTTGATATAACCGCACCTATCTTAGAATTAAACATTACACACATAAAACCTCAGTGTGAAAACAAATTAATAAAGCAGTACTACGTAATCTCATAGAGCCGGGGAGAAAATGGAGGATCGCTGATCACAACCAAGAGGGGTTCATAAACTGATAATCTGACTTCGTTGCAACCGAACTTAGTCTTTAATGTGAACTGTCTTTTCCTGCTTGTGCAGCTAAAGCACCAAAATCTTAGCGTTGTACAGCCAGTTTATGCACTTAAAGGCAATCACCCAGGTGTATGTTATGCATATAAATTATTTCCCCTATTTTATTTTCGGACTACTGCAAGTTATAGACTTAGAGTCTAAAGAAACTGTTTCGGTGCTTTGCAGCGGGTTACACCATTAACACTGGGGATTCATTTGATCCAAAACTTCGAGCTGTGCTTGAACTCGCCACAGATTCTGAGTTATATGAACTTGAAAGAATTCTGTTTGGACCAAGGTTCTTTTTGAACTTCTCTTCTTTTCTCTAGGTGTATGCTTATCGTTGCATGGCTTGTGATGAATGATGAACACTCTCCAAGACCCCAACCTCTTTAGTCTGTGCAAGTAAAAAAAATTCCCTTTTCAACTTCATCTTTCATGTGTGGTTTATGACCACCTTTACATAGATGTAAATAAAAACTATAGGCAGCCGAAACAGTTGTACTAGTGTAGCATACCTTTCTAGCTTAATCTAGTGAATTTTGTAATGCCAATCAGTTGCACTAAGGTTTACCCTGTATACCCTCCCTGACGCACAACCATCTTTCGAAGGAATAAATCATAACTTTTGTGCTTATAGATTATTGATTTTCTTAAAGTTAACTGGGTTCTTGTTTTAGTTGCATGACTTGCATCAATAAGTGATTTAACTAAAAGTATGCATCTGGATTTAGGTCTATATGTAGACATCACCACATCAGGATGACATGGTACATAGATCAACATTAGTGTTCTTTGCATTACTAAATTTTATTATATATATGAATTATATCTAATTTTAAAGACTCGTTCTTTTGTAAGTTTTAGTTGTTAGAGAGCCATTTGAACTGTTTATCTTTTGTGTTTCTTCAGTTATTGGAGTCCCTTGTTGAAGTCAATAACAAATAGAGAGTACAATGGTTTTGCTATGCTCGAAGATGACTTCAATGAGAGGGAAGCATTTATTTCTATGCTTGAGTCTAGATTTCTATACCTTGCCGCCGATGCTCAGTCTACATTGAGGTTTGCTTTTCTATTGTTCTTCATGAGATCTGATACAACTCAGAAATTATGTAAAGAAAAAGGAAAATTAAGAGTGACAAATCTTCTATCTGTAAGTAAGGCAATAATCTCACACTCACTTACGGAAAGACCAAAGGAGAATCTCCAGAGAATAATATTGTATTTGAAATGTCAATCCTTTATTCATGAGGCAAAGAGCCTATTTAAAGAGATTACAGGGAGGAAAAATAGGGAAATAGTTGAGCACTACCAATCAACTCCTATGTAGTATTGGGAACATCCACTTATTTCTCAACCGAAAGATAACAGCCTAATAGATAAGAACATAGATACATAAATCGCTCAAACACCCACGAACTGCGTTCCGAATGTCGCGTACCCAAACGCGGCACGAAAGCGTTCCAAACGCTGCTCGGATCGCTCTGTAAAATGCTGCTGCATTCGTTCGCGATCGCTTCCCAAATCGTTCACAATCGCTTGCCACGTCGTTCCCAAACGTAACTGGAGTCTTCCACGACGACATACAGGTCGTGCTAAATCGCGAATCCAAACAGTAACGATAGTAGCCCTACCAATTGCGAACAGTGTCGTCGTTTCCTGCGCGGTTAACATAAATAGGCACGTTCGTTTGAAACTTTAAAATGAATTAGCCTCTTCGATTTCCGCTCCAGGTAATCAAATTAAAGTACAAACTCTTCATTCTCGTCGTTTCCTGTGCGGTTAACATGAGTAGGCACGCTCATTTTTTTCTGGAATATTAATGTTTTTAATTTTATCTATTTTTTTTAATGTTATGACTTAGATTATGATATCTGTTTTAGATTAATGATTTTTTTAAAGTTGTTTTAGATTAATATTATGACTTGGGACTTAAGAAATCTGAAATTCAGTTTTATTTTAGTACCAAAATACGAGTATAAGATACAGCGTACCGGAATGAACCTCCCTCCCTCCGAACCGGATACGCTAGATCTAGCGAACCGCGATTCCGTTCCTTGTTCCCGTACCGAATCGTTCTGCGAACCATTTGACTACGGATAAGAATATAAAAAATAAAAGCGTAAAACCAGTAACCAATTATGTGTCCCTTCTCAATTATGATTTGTATCTTTTTATACTAACATGTTACAAGTATAGTTTCTTATACGCAACAGGTTACTATACTAAAACTCAAACAATACTAATTGGAGACACCAGCATGTTACAACTTACAAGTATGTACCCGAATTAATACTAAAAGTGAAACAGTACTTATTCTTGCACTTCGAAACAGAATACTTTGAAAATTAGAAATCGTTTGAGGGACTGTATTCACATAGTCGATGCAAGGAATCTGCATATCACAGTTTTGGATACAGTACAAGAACGGGTTTGATGGATGATGGATCACACACCTTTTGACACTATGAAATTTGGATGGTTGAAGGTAGAAGTAGAAAAGAAGAAAATATAATTAATAAATGTACACTTACACTTCAAAGTATTAGCAGTATTAACTATTGAATAGTTTTGTTCATCACGGGACCATTTTTGTATCTTTTTCTGGAATGTTTTTTTTTTGCAATACAAAGGAGATAGGGATGAAAGCAATCATTTGAGTATAGTTGAGGGGTCAAAAACAATTTTCACTACTAGAATAGTGCATTTTTATTTAAATTCAGAACTCTGTTTGATGCAATTGGCATTTTTATATTAGGGGCCGTAGGCCATCATACAGGGATGCATTGCTTAATGTCAGGAAAAAGTTAAATGTACGCTGTTCAGCCAAAATATCTGTTGAAGACTTGGAAGCAGAGATTTTTCTTCATCTATTGCACGAATACTCGAGGCAATCCTAGAACTGTCTCTCTAAACTTTAACAAAAAAGCTTTGTTGTTGCTTGCTTATATCTTATATTGATTACTTTCTTTCTCTTAAATGTACATTTTCCTTCAACTCCTTCAAGGCCTTTTATTCTTCTATAATATTTATTATTTGTAAATAGTACTCCGTATAATATTTATTTTTGATCTACTACGTATTATATTATGAAGTCTTGTTTCTACAATGTCTACACAACCATTTCTAACCTGTTTAGGATTTCAGTTTCTGTTTTGATTAAAAGAAGGGAATACAGGCATTTATGTAACTCTAATGGATGCATAGCATCTTCCTAATGTTTTGTGGTCTTTCCATTTCCATTATTTGATTTGTGTACACTACAGAATACACTTCTTGTTTTCTGGGTCTTCTATGATTTTTTGTTACTTTCATGTTTTGTATAACATTTGTGGTGATTTTGAGTTATGTGAAATCATCCACAGTTCAACTAAACTGGTAAAAACTGCCAATGAGAATGCGAGTCTAGAATTTGGGCTCAGTCAAGGGATGTTTCAGGCTGAAGCTGCTCTAAAAGGAGGTCAGGGACAACTTGGAACAATGATACTAAAGGTATTGTTTCTTTTTCATTTATTGATTGATTTTCTCACTTCTGCAGATGGTTTCATTTAACTCGCTATTGAAATGCCCTAGGGTGGCGGGATGCTAACGTTGGGGAGAATCTACAACTTGGTAAAAAAAGTTGACATGTGAATGTTGTGTAATTTCCTCCTCTTTTCCACTCCTTTTGTGACCCTCTGGTATTTCCCTTGATATGATAGCTGGTTAAGAGATTATTTGGAAAATGTATGATGGAAGTTGCCAAATATGGGGTGCAGAAGGAAATCCTCCAAAAGGTGCGTCAAATTGGTCTATTCTTTAACTTGTCTAGAGCTAAATGTTTTTAGTATTGTTATATACATGTTTTGTAATCTTAAGTTCTGATCTTTTATAGACTTGTAATGTTCTTGACATGATAACCCTTCCGAAACATGCCGTTCAAAGGGATATTAATGGCTTAATGCCGATCTGATCAACTAAGCCTCAATTGCTTTCTCAAATAGAACATGTCATCTGCATTCAGGAGAATGCATAAACAATTTCATACATAAGTTCTAACTTAGAAAGTTGGACATTAAGAGCGGACGGTTAAGTTCGTGGTTGGGATAGGCAGACTTGTCCTTCAACAGAGCCTACGGGGAAGAGTATCATCTTTGACCAAAACCCTAGAGACTTGATCTCAAAGCCTTGTGATTAAGCTTGGAATTCTATGATAATATCAATGATGTTTAACCCCTATTTATACTAGTAAAAACTCTTGGTGAGCAAGTAAATGAAGGTCTAATGTATTATAGTATTAGTCATAAAAGTGAAATTTGACTAAAATCGATACCAATGTTCATCGTTCAATGCTAACTGTAATAGAAAAGTGTTACTTATAATACTAATACAAATGAATTTTGACTAAATAGATATCAATGTTCATTGTTCAATGCTAACGGTGATAGAAAAGTGCTACTTATAATAATAATAGGAAATTAATACTAATGCTAAAGTATAACCAAAGGCTCATATCACAATCATGATAATAAATTAATAATTGATGTATCAATCCATCTTGTAAGACGAATTTGAACTAGTTCGGTTATATGTAAGCATGCTGGTGACTTGTTCAGGTTGACTCAATGTAGCAAGACTTTAAATTTTTACATGAAGCAAGTGTAGCAAATTCATGAGCCTTTATTCAGATATGTTCTCTCCAGCTGCCCCCAACTAGCTTGTGTTTTAAAGCTCATTATCCTTTCTTTTAGGGTCGCTCCTTTATATACAATTGGAGTCTTGGTTTGCTTGATCTCTTGGTCCCATAGCTTGTTGCTTCTCCTAAAAGTGTTTTGCAATAAGCATCCATCCAAAAGAGGTTTGCATAGAAATTGTTTATCGTAAAAATGTAAAATTCTAAGTTATTTGATGGATGAATGCTAAAGAGAATTGCTAATGGTAATATTTAAAAATTATTTGATATATTAATATAATCCAAATTAAAGTATATACACCATTATACTTGAAATAAAAATTCAAATTATATGAAAAGTAAAACTCCACTAAGAATAAAGGAAAGTTTTGAATATAAATAATTAAAAAATAGAATATAGCTGGAACCTACTCAAAATAATATATACAGAGTACTTCAATGGAGTATAATCTAATAATCCTCTCAAGAGACACCAAAAGATAATGTTTCATTTAATACTCGTGATGTATCAGAAGTGTAGAAGGATACTTTGGAACCCATTCAAACTAATATACGCCTATACAGAGTACCTTTTATAGAATCTCGCCTCCCTACTTAAGCTTGCCGACGTAAACCAAGGGACAGGCGGACGTAAATAAGAACAACTCAGAGCTATGACTGATGAAAAAGCGCCAACAACGATGCACCAAGCTTACAAAAGAGCTGGTGTAAAAAAAAATACTCTGAAGAGAGGGAGAGCTGGACTGCCGCATGCTAATCAGAAGAAGAGATAATTATTTTGATGAGTATTAAATTAATTATTGAGTTTGAAATAAGTCCGGGCCCATGTTTTCCATGCAATCCGCAAAGTTAGTATTGCGTAAGCCTTCTTGCGATACATATCGCACGCCTTATATCGTACGCCTCAGCCTAAAAGGTGTAAGCTTTCTTGTGGCGTAAAATAGGTTTCACCTTGAATCGCAACAGGCCTGGAAATCATTGAGGCACGCCTCAAGGGGTGATTCTATTGCGCAATTTCAAACATTGATTCACAGAACTAATGGAATTATCGTAAGGTAGGGGCCTGCAAAGCATTGGATCTCCTAATGATTTAAAAATAAATGGATTGCAGCGGGATGAGGGGTGGGTACTTCAGTTTAGGTCTGTTCAGATACTGTTATTGAACGTTTTGGAGGTGGAGGGAGCGCTGTGCCCTGTACGAGATAGAAAATCAGAGGATTGGGAATATATAAGATGGTCTCATTCCTAGGTTGGAACTGAAGTCAACATTTGAAGACTTGAGTCCCAAGCTGGGAACAAGAAATATCAACATCTCAACTTGAGGGGGGAGTGTAAAAACTTAGGGGTTTAGTCGTATGGGTATATGTAAAGAATAAATCAGAAATTAATACCTGATTTGCTCATTGATTGGTTCCAGATCTAGAGAGATTTCTATCCGACAAGTTATGGAATAGTTTGTTCTCATCTGATGCTGCAATTTCCCTTTGTAAGGCTGCTGCTAAGGAGCAGATTAATAAGAAGAATAACCTTCTTAGAATAACCGTGTGCTTCTAGAATATAATTCAACTTCTTTTTCCTCGGTTTATTCTTTGCTCATGTTTGTGGATCACAAAGAGAAGTGAGACTCCGGTTCTTTATGGAGAGGTTACAGCTCATGAAAAGAAAATAATCAAACAAATTGGAAAGGAAGTAATTAAGCAATCAAGAAACCAAATAACACAAACGCTTGAAAGGAAATAACGATCAATGACTACTTTTGGATTGGATTTTGCTCGTCTGGTGTATTTAGATCTAGTCCGCTTAAGTCTTGTGTGGTGTTTAAGTTTGGTTTGATTTGGTGTAATTTAATTATGTGGATTTTATTATTATATATTCATTAATAATAATTGTTGTTGTGTATTAGTAATTGTTGTAATATACAATAACATATTATTATGTGATGTTGGTATGGTTTTATTTGGTCTAATTTGATTATTTTGTTTTTAATTATATACTACCTATTTATGAATAATGTTGTAATAATACAATAATATATTATTATGTAATGCTGGTACTCAAAGAAGTACCAGAGAGCTGGTCATCATCATCGTCGTCATCATCATCATTACCCTGGTGCCGCAAAGGCTCCCCCACCTATGGTGGGGGTAAGGGAGGGTCGGATGTACGCAATCTTACCCCTGTACTAAAGCACGAAGAGGCTGTTTTCGGATGACCCATGGAGATCCCCCATTGGATCTCCTAATGATTTAAAAATAAATGGATTGCAGCGGGATGAGGGGTGGGTACTTCAGTTTAGGTCTGTTCAGATACTGTTATTGAACGTTTTGGAGGTGGAGGGAGCGCTGTGCCCTGTACGAGATAGAAAATCAGAGGATTGGGAATATATAAGATGGTCTCATTCCTAGGTTGGAACTGAAGTCAACATTTGAAGACTTGAGTCCCAAGCTGGGAACAAGAAATATCAACATCTCAACTTGAGGGGGGAGTGTAAAAACTTAGGGGTTTAGTCGTATGGGTATATGTAAAGAATAAATCAGAAATTAATACCTGATTTGCTCATTGATTGGTTCCAGATCTAGAGAGATTTCTATCCGACAAGTTATGGAATAGTTTGTTCTCATCTGATGCTGCAATTTCCCTTTGTAAGGCTGCTGCTAAGGAGCAGATTAATAAGAAGAATAACCTTCTTAGAATAACCGTGTGCTTCTAGAATATAATTCAACTTCTTTTTCCTCGGTTTATTCTTTGCTCATGTTTGTGGATCACAAAGAGAAGTGAGACTCCGGTTCTTTATGGAGAGGTTACAGCTCATGAAAAGAAAATAATCAAACAAATTGGAAAGGAAGTAATTAAGCAATCAAGAAACCAAATAACACAAACGCTTGAAAGGAAATAACGATCAATGACTACTTTTGGATTGGATTTTGCTCGTCTGGTGTATTTAGATCTAGTCCGCTTAAGTCTTGTGTGGTGTTTAAGTTTGGTTTGATTTGGTGTAATTTAATTATGTGGATTTTATTATTATATATTCATTAATAATAATTGTTGTTGTGTATTAGTAATTGTTGTAATATACAATAACATATTATTATGTGATGTTGGTATGGTTTTATTTGGTCTAATTTGATTATTTTGTTTTTAATTATATACTACCTATTTATGAATAATGTTGTAATAATACAATAATATATTATTATGTAATGCTGGTACTCAAAGAAGTACCAGAGAGCTGGTCATCATCATCGTCGTCATCATCATCATTACCCTGGTGCCGCAAAGGCTCCCCCACCTATGGTGGGGGTAAGGGAGGGTCGGATGTACGCAATCTTACCCCTGTACTAAAGCACGAAGAGGCTGTTTTCGGATGACCCATGGTGAAAATCACGTCAAAAATTGCATGGACTAGCTGTTGCTTCATAACAAAGAAGCGGAGACAGTTTAGTGAGCCGTTTTGCTTTATTCCATCATATTCCCAAGCCAAAAAATAAGTATTAGAGAGCTGGTCCTGATTGATAATTCAGATCACTCATACTAATCAGAAATGACCACGATGATCCCCCATTGTTCTGTTGCAATTATTTTACCTCAAGAAAATGGAAAATGCGTTACATACTTTTCGTGTGTAGAAAACATGTGACTCATTTAAACTTTTTCAAATCTTTTTTTGTTACACTAAGAAATACTTTTCTGGATATGTACGAGGTTTGTACTACAAGTGTCCGTACTAATGTAGGGAGGACGGTAGAGTTCCCTATTACTACCGGAGTGCACCAATGATTGGCTTTGAGTCCTTTATTATTTGCTATAGTCATGAATGAACTTACAAAGTCAAATTAAGAAGATATATCATGGTGCATGATGTTTGCCAACAATATTGTATTGATTGACAAGACACAATCCGGTCTTAAAGCAAAGTTGGAAATATGGTGGCAAACTTTGGAGACTAAGGGTTTCATATTGAGACGAAACAAGACGGAGTATATGGAGTGCAAGTTTGGTGTAGGTAGAAGTAGTAATTGTTAAAAATATTCCAGCAGTATATATGGTCAATCAAAGTAGATTCTGTTAGAGATCTGTTACAGCAGTATATATGCATCATTAATGTAGATTCTAGTCATTAAGTATAGAATATACACTTTCCTAGATTAGCTATTATACTCCTGCATATATTCAACATTCTTTGTTTATTTGAAACACAGAAAACATTTCCATACTTCTCTGTTAACATGGTATCAGAGCCTATGCTCAGGATGCTTCCCTAATCTTATAGCCGTCACCTGTCACCCCTGAAACCCTAGATCAGCTTTCACCGTTAACAGTCCAGCTCTGTCAAAACAGATCCCTAGCTTCCTTCTATCCAGAATCATCTCTTATTTTATAAAATGGGAGATGTGCAAAACCAAATGATGCTATAGTCCCTGGAATTATCAATTATTCTGCTGCTCTGAAAATACCAGTCAAGCTAAACTCAACTAATTGGGCACAATGGAGCATGTTTGTTCAGACCGGCCTTGAAAGCTTGGATAAAGATGCATATCTGAACCAAGATCCTCCTGATCCTAAAACCCGAGAGTGGAAGCTTGATGATAGTGGAATCAGAATGGCTTTGTGGAACACTATGGAACCTCAAGTTTTGAGTATTGCTCAAAATTATCCTACCACAAAGAAGATGTGGGAACACTTGCAGTCCTTCTCAGCAAAAGAATCTATTTCCAACACGTACTCTGTGTTTAGATCTTATTTCAGATGTGAGCAGGGTGACTCAGACCTTACTGAATATTATACAAGGTTGTCCAAATTAGCAGAGGAGCTGCGTGTTCTTTTCCCGGTAACTCCAGATGTCAAAGTTCAGGAGGAGCAGTTAGCAAAAATGGATGTGATGACGTTTATTTCAGGGCTATCTCCCAAGTACTCAAATTCTCGTCCTTTGCTCCTGAGTCACTCTGCCTCTCAATCTCTAGCCTCGACATACCATCTTGCACGAGAAATGTATCCGGACAGTTCAGTAACACCATCATCTACTAGCACAGATGCATCTGCTTTTACATCTTTTAATGCCCGAAATAATGGGAAAGTAGTGAATCGGAAGAATGATCCCAATAAGAAGATCCAGTGTCATTACTGCAAAGAATATGGACACACCAAGTATAATTGTCCAAACTGACTGCCTGGATTTTATCCACCCGCACCCTCCTCGTGCTCAAATAGCATCCATTGATGAACCATAGATGTTTACCCCGAAGCTTCTGGACAGGTAGCATCCACTCCGCGTGCTAATACAACACACTCAGGTATATCTTCAACTTGTCTTTCTGCTTGCTCATCATCTTGAATTATTGATTCTGGTGCTACAGATGGAACAAAAACCTCATACTCAACCTAGATACAAGTATAACTCACAACCCTGTCAAACTTGCTAATGGTTCTTTATGTAAAATTATGGGCATAGGATCCACCAATAACTTACCAAACCTAAACTTGTCATCTGTTCTTTATGTTCCTACCTTTCTAGATAGCCTTATATCTGTTACTCAGCTTACCAAGAAGCACAATTGTTCAGTAACTTTCTTCCCTACACATTGTGTTTTCCAGGAACTAGGGACGAACCGGTTGATTGGCACATGTTTTGAGTCTTAGGGTCTCTATTGCTTCTCTGCTCCACAGTCTCCTTCGGCATACTTAAGTGAATCCAGTGTTCGTGAAGCTCATTGTCAGCTTGGTCATCCTTCTTTACCCGTTCTCAACCAACTTAGGCCAGATTTTTCACCTTTTCATGAGCTTTTTTGTGAGTCATGTCAGTTAGGGAAACACACCCGCCGTCCTTACCCCCTACAGAATCTAAACGTGTCAGTACTTTATTTCAGTTAATTCATTCAGATGTATGGGAACCTTGTCCAGTTACTTCAATAAATGGTTTTAAATACTTTATTACGTTTGTTGACGATTATTCCCGTGCAACTTGGGTTTACTTGTTTAAATCAAGAAATGAAATATCTTCCATATTCCGTGAATTTTATGCATATGTTAAAACCCAATTCGATAGTTGTATAAAAACAGAATGGCATTGCTGAACGTAAAACCATCAAAAGAGTATGCAAAAGAGTATTTCTAATCTGATTTCACACGTTTTTTCTCTGAGCATGGTATTATACATGAATCATCATGTCCATACACCCCCCAACAGAATGGCATTGCTGAACGTAAAAACCGTCATCTGTTGGATGTTGCTTGCACTATAATGATTCATTATAATGTGCCCCAACGTTTCTGGGCTGACGCGGTCCTCACAGCAAATTATCTAATCAACCGCATGCCATCCTCTGTTCTTTCTGGAAAAATACCGTTTTCTCTTCTATTTCCCAAAGGCACTCCCTTTCCTCTGCCTCCTAAGATCTTTGGTTGTGTATGTTATGTCCATGATCACCGTCCAGGACATAACAAGCTTGATCCACGTGCAATCAAGTGTGTATTTCTAGGGTACTCACGAGTCCAAAAAGGTTATCGTTGTTATTGTCCAACCCTTCGTCGATATTTTACTAGTGCTGATGTTACTTTCTATGAGTCACGTTCATTCTTTGATAGCACCACTAACTCTTCCGAGTCATCATATATATTCCTATATCACCCCTATACAAACATCACACAACTCGTCTCCCACTTTACCATTAGATACAAATACTGGATTCACAAAAGTGTACACCAGACAACGAAGAAAAGCAACACAGAACCAAGAGAACTCAACCCTGTGCCATGAAACCGGAAATTCTCCTGTTTCAGAACCTCATCCTAATCTAGAACCGTAATCTGTATCCGAACCTCTCCCTTCCGAACCATGTGACCCACCTGGAGCACCTCTTCCTGACCTTCCAATTGCCTTACGAAAGGTACCAGGAGTTGTACCAGATATCCTATTCAAAATTACCTTGCCTACTCTCATCTTTCACCTGAAGCATATGCTTACCAAACAGCCATTGATAATCACCTTGTTCCCAGGCCTTGAATCATCCTGGATGGTTTAAAGCAATGCAGGAAGAGATGGATGCCCTACAGAAAAATCAGACCTGGGATTTGGTTCAGCTTCCTCCCGGAAAGCGCACAGTTGGTTGTAAATGGGTTTATATAGTTAAACTTCATCCTGACGGCTCATTGCATCGATTGAAAGCCCGATTAATCGCCAAGGGTTACTCTCAAACATATGGGATTGACTATGACGAAACTTTTTCCCCAGTAGCCAAGAGCCAAGATGCCATCTGTTCGTATTTGTATTGCTCTAGCTGCAATCAATCATTGGCCGCTTCATCAGTTGGATATCAAGAATGCCTTTCTTCATGGCTTTCTTGAGGAGGAGGTATATATGGAGCAGCCCCGTGGATTTATAGTTAAGGAGGAGGCATCTAAAGTATGTCGACTGAGATGTTCTCTATACGGACTCAAACAATCTCCTAGAGCATGGTTGGGACGTTTTTTTAGATGTCCTTCAATAGTTTGGCTTGACCAGAAGCTCTCAGGATCATTCCGTGTTCTTTAGACAGTATATGGGTCGACGACTCATTCTTGTAGTTTATGTGGATGATATTATCATTACTGGAAACGATAGCAGGGGAATTTCAGAATTGAAAGAGTTTCTACAATCCCAGTCTCCACGAGGAATTCTTTTATCTCAACGGAAGTATGTCCTTGATATGTTGACTGAATGTGGCTTACTAGGATGCAAACCAGTGGACAGCCCAATGCTTACAACAGGGAAACTTCTTGAAAAGGATGGAAGTCCTATGAAGGATCCAAAGCGTTACAGGAGACTACTCGGGAAACTGAATTATCTAACAGTTACCCGACCTGACATATCATTTCCAGTAAGTGTCTTGAGCCGGTTCATGTCGGTTCATGTCTGATCCATACACAGGCCATTGGGATGCAGCTCTTCGTGTTTTGAGGTATCTCAAAGCCACACCGGGCTTAGGAGTACTCTATTCCGATCAGGGTCATTGTCGAGTAGGTGCATTCACAGAAGAAGGAGATGGCAGGACACTGGGTTTTTCAGATGCAGATTGGGCTGGCTGTCCTATTTCCAGAAGGTCAACTACTGGATATTTTGTCTTTGTTGGTGGAAATTTAGTGTCCTGGAAAAACAAGAAACAACACATTGTCTCTCGATTAAGTGCAGAGTCAGAATATAGAGCCATGTCAGATGTCTCATGTGAAATGATATGGGTTAAAAGATTACTCAAAGAGCTTGGAGTGTATTCTACTAATTTGATGAGGCTTTATTGTGATAACCTGATAGGAACCTCCAGAAAATATACAGAAAGATCAAGAAACAAAATAGAAAACTGTATTGATGAAGAAGATGAAACAATATCGGTAACAAAGGCCGAAGCCTCCCAATGAGCCGAAGCCCCCCAAGAACGAGAATTAGCTCTCGCTCACCCAAGTCCCAGTCTGAAAGGTCTAAAACAGCCTCCTCCCTAATTTCCCCTTCCCGACTATTTATACTATACAATACCTCAAGTACCCTTATTACTAATATTCTTATTAATACTTCTATTATTAGTCTAATTTAAGAGGGTTCCTATCAATACTCCCCCCCTAAACATCCACCTTGCCCTCAAGGTGGGTTATATGACACAGCCACAATCTTCTGCTTCCTCTTCCTCTTCCTAGCGCTTCTACCTTCCCAATATCTAACTGATTTCTGAAAAAAGAGCCTCCATACTTGATTCTTCCACTGCACAGACTTTACTGCAGCATATAGTATCTTTGATGAATTTTCATTTTCTTCCTTAGTCTTCAGACCCTCAACAGCTACGCATATTTCCTTGTTTTCCTGAGGTGTATCACCTACACCATTAGCAAAACTTCCAGCAGTAGAAGAGATTCGAAGTGATGTTTCCCTCGGTTCAGACACTATCCAGCAGCCCTTAGCAAAATTTACTTCTTCAGTTTCTTTCACCATTGGAGTACCTCTCCATTTCCATAATTCCTGCTTCTTACTTTGGATAATTTTCCTGTTATTAGGATCACCAGAAACTTCTCTAACAATTTTGATGTCATCAATTGGCAAGGATTTCACCCCTGTAGTCCTAATAGCTAGAATTTGCTGATAAGTCTTTGGGGTCAACCTCTGTAAAAACCTTGTGAAGGATTCATAAACCCCAGGAAGTAATAGGTTATGAGTTGTCATTGCAGAAATATCTCCCAACAATAGATAACCTTCATGTACTCTAAATTCGAGGTGTTGGCCATGGTTATACTTATCAGCAGCATTAATCTGTGTACGGTTTCCCTGGATGATAGCAATTTCACCTGAAACAAGCCCAACCTCCTTCTCCTGAGCCTCTGTACCAGATTTATTTTTACCAACACATAATTTTTCTGATAACCTTTCCTTAGGTTGTAAACATAGTTGACTTTTGACAAGAACAGTTTCAGAAACAATTAGGGCTCTATTTCCAACGGAACATGGCTGAATAAGCTTGTCAGCAATAGAAACTTGGTTGGAAGTTAAATCCACACCCTCTGCAAGATTAGAATAAACATAATCTGGCCCGTGACTATCCTGTCGTTTCTCCTTGATTTCGTCTTTCTTATTCACTTGTTTGATCACAGGTTCAGTTGGTTCCATCTGGGTCTTCTTTGTTGACTTGGAAATTTCTGGCGCTGATTGATAAACTTGTGAACGAGAAGTTCTTGATGACCTCGATGACTCCTGTTTTCGCTGCCTGCTTAACGATGATTCCTGCAAACTGGATGAAGAAGTTCTAGAGTGCGGACTGGAAGAAGTTCTTCGTGCCCTCGAGGATTCTTTCCTTTCTGTCCTTCCTGTCTTCTGCCGGTGTTTAGGTGGAAAATCCTTAACTAAATCTTCCTTTAGAGCCTCCCAACTATCTTCTCTCTTTTGAAAATTCCACCATTGAAACCAGTCATCTGCAGCTTCCCCCATTGCCTTGGCTGCGACGTCCACCTTAAATCTTTCTGCTATAACTTGGACTCGGAAATATCTTTCCATCTTCTCTATCCATTCATAAGCTTCCTCCTCGTAGAATAGAGGTAATTTCTCCTTCTTTGAACTATCCGAATTTCGAGAAGTGACTTTAGATGAAGAATGTGAACTGTGAGAATCCTTTGAGGAAATCTGATGCAGAGAGCGATGATAAGAATGATGAGAAGAACTCTGCGAAGAGCGTTGTGAAGAGCTTGGCGAGGAAACAGTTCGATCGCAAGATTTTCTGCGATGCCTCAAATCTTCGGATTCCTCTGGACTTGCTGAGTGCCGCGATTGATGGTTGTGAGAAGGGCGATGCGATGCAGATGAGCGAGGTGATGCAGCTGAGGTGTGCGATCTACTTCTTGATCGATCTGTCTTTCGCGAGCGATGATGAGGGTCGCGATGTGATGATTGTGACGCATGCGATCTGTTTCGCGATCGATTCTGAAGTTTGTTTATCATATCCGCTAAGCTAGCCTGCATATCTGCCATCATCGTGGTTAACCTATCGTTTGTCTCCTTCAACTGTCGGTCCATATTATCAAAACTCCTTTCCAATTGCGGTGTCAAAAATTCCTCCATCATTCAGATTCTCGGTCACCAGGAAATAACGGCTCTGATACCAATGATAGGAACCTCCAGAAAATATACAGAAAGATCAAGAAACAAAATAGAAAACTGTATTGATGAAGAAGATGAAACAATATCGGTAACAAAGGCCGAAGCCTCCCAATGAGCCGAAGCCCCCCAAGAACGAGAATTAGCTCTCGCTCACCCAAGTCCCAGTCTGAAACGTCTAAAACAGCCTCCTCCCTAATTTCCCCTTCCCGACTATTTATACTATACAATACCTCAAGTACCCTTATTACTAATATTCTTATTAATACTTCTATTATTAGTCTAATTTAAGAGGGTTCCTATCATAACCAGTCAACTATTCGTATAGCCAAGAATCAGGTGTTTCATGAGAGGACCAAACACATTGAAGTTGATTGCCACTTAATCAGAGATCATGTGGTTGGCACACAATCAAACCCTCCATCGATCATACAGGTGCAAGTTAGGACTGTACATCAACTCGCAGACATTTTTACGAAGCCACTCCGTAAATCACAAATAGATTTTATTTGTAGCAAGTTGGGCATGATTAATATCTTCGCTCCAACTTGAGGAGGAGTGTTAAAGATATTCCAGCAGTATATATGGTCAATCAAAGTAGATTCTGTTAGAGATCTGTTACAGCAATATATATGCACCATTAAAGTAGATTCTAGCAATGTTCTAAAAGGCGTAAGGCGTGCCGGGGTGGCACGTCCAAGCCTTAGGCCTTTGGAGCCTAGGCGGGCTTAGGCGGGAATTAGGCGTGAAAAGGCGTTTGTAATTTTTACTCTTTATTTTAATTTTCTAGAGGTATAAGTAATTATATAAATGAGATATGTTATAATACCATACAAAAATATCATATATTGAATTTCCCTAGACAAAGTAAATACAATTTTTTTTTTTTAAAAAAATAGATATAGTGAAATATTCATATAGGTACACAGGCTGAAAAATTAGTTGAATAACAAAAATATTTGTAATATTAATTATAAAAACAACAATAATAGTAATAATAATGATAATAAGAGGTTTTTTCAAAAATATTACTGAAATAGAACTTATTTATAAAAATATGACTACATGTTATTGTATTATCATGTCCGACACTTAAATGTAAACATTGAATAACAAGTTACAATGACTAAAGTTACTACACATTCTATTACACAATTTTTATTTTAGTCATTAACATGTAAACATTTCTAATAGTAATAATATAATAACAATAATGTTGATGATGAAAAGACTAGATAGCACTTTGTCTAATTTGAGCAAGTTTGGTTAGCAATTTTGATTGCAAAATCCTATTGTTCCAACTTGCAACTCTGCTGCACGGTGAAGTAGCGAACTACTACTTCATTCCCACACCGGTTGAAGTAGAGTTTGTCATTCCAACACAGTTATAAATACGAGCTCTTCTCTTAACTTTTGACAGGCGGTAGTCCTCATTTCTGTGGACAGCTGCCTTGGGGCTTGATAGTAAAATTTATGGGCTGACCTTTGTGGGCCGCTTTTCTTCACGCGTTTATGTGGTGCGGGGCGATTAGGTGACGCCTTGGGCTTAGGCCCGCCTAGGCGGAGCCTTTTTAAGCCTTTTAGAACACTGGACTCTAGTCATTAGGTATAGAATATACACTTTCCTAGATTAGCTATTATACTCCTGTATATATTCAGCATTCTTTGTTCATTTGAAACGCAGAAAACATTTCCATACTTCTCTATTAACATTAATAACAGTGGAATTACCCTTGATGGCAAGGAGATGCCGATATGTGATATATTCCGTTACTTGGACTCTATAATTTAGAAGGATGGTGAATTAGATGAAGATGTATCCCATGAAATCGGATGAGGGTGGATGAAATGGAAGAGTGCATCAAGATTTCTATGTGATCGATGTATGCCGACTGGACTGAAGGGTAAATTTTATTGCACGACAATTAGGCTTGCACAAATGTATGGCGTAGAGTGTTTGGCGGTGAAAGAATGTCACATTCAAAAGATGAGTGTAATATAGATGCATATATTGCGTTGGATGTGTGGACATACTAGAAAAGACCGCTTAAGGAATAAGATAATAAGACAAAAGGTGAGAGTAACACCCATAGAAGATAAGATGCAGGAGTTTCGATTGCGCTGGTTTGGTCATGTGAGTAGAAGACTGAGTGATGCACCTCTTAGACGAGTTGAGTGTAAGGAGAATAGAGAGAGGAAGACTCAAACAGACTTGGATTAGAGGAATCATAATTGATATGCTTATTCTTGGGTTGGAAGAGAAAGCAAAACAGACTTTGCCCTTTGGAGAGAGCAAAGGGCAGGCCGCATATTCATTTGGACTATAAATCTCTTTTCTCTCTTTTCTCTCTCGTTTTCTTTTATTGTTTATCTTCTTTACCTTTCTATGTTCTTATCCTATATCTATCTTTTATCTTTCCTATGTTCTTTTATCTTTTTATCATTTATTTTTCTTATGTTCTTATGTTATTTTTATCTTATATTTTTCTTTATCTTGTCCATTTTATCTTAACTTATCTTTTTATTTTTCTTCTCTTTTTGACTCTGATGTCATCAATCGATTCATGTTAGCCTACCCAAAATCCTTTGGGAATAAGGCTTGGGTGTCGTTGTTGTAAGAAATACTTTTGTGCTTTCAAGTTGAGTAACATGTTTCCCTGTTTTCACTCCTAGAAACTGAAGAGTTCGGTATTTGCTAAACAGGCCCTCAAAGTTGTTTCATTTTGATGGTTATTTTGACAAAATATATCATTTACAACACTCTTCAATTTCAGGGTGGACGATTGGCAGCACTTAACCTAGAGTCAAGAATGGCCTTTTTTGCTGCAAAAGAGGTGTTGTACTCTAAAAAAGTTTCTAGTTCGCTTTGATATAGTAGAAGTATTGTATATATCATCTGTAAGGTATACTCCCTTCGTCCCTAAAAGGTAGTCTAGGCTGGTTTCAAAAACTTTTTTTGTCCCAAAAAAGTTGTTTAAAAGTCAATATCAAATATTAAGTAACATTCAGGTAAACCGAAGCATAATCGATTTTTACTCAATTACTCCAAACGATCTTAGAAATGAGTTTTAGGGCTATAAAGGACTCAAGAGCTTGGATGGTTGAAAGCCTGTTTGGTAACCCACTAACCCCCATTTTCAATTTATCAGCCTTATTAGACAAGTTTTTCGCCAAACACATAATTATTGATTTCATGCGCTGAATTGTGTAATAATAAAAATAAGTAAGGTTGAAATTACTTTGTGGTTGAATTGGCTGAAGTAACTGAAGGGGATCATTTTAACTATTTTTTATATAATTCCTTCTTTTTTGAATTAATAAAATATATATTAAATATATTTTCCCATAATTCAACCAAAAAGTAACTTAAACCTTACTTTCTTCAAATTCAGCAGATTTAGCCTTTTCAACCAATTTCAATGTCGCCAAAAAAGCTCTGAGTTGTCTCAATGTAGAAGTTGTACTTTACTCAAATAGGACTCCTTTTAGGATGGTGGGGGTAGTAAATATCTTCGAGCATATCTCCGTAGTTTAGGGCATCATGTCTTGAAGCTCAACACAATTACCCTGTAGACTAGTTATTAAGTTCGAGTACCCTCCCCCATCATTGATTGTAAGTTTGGCCAAAAGAATGATCATCAGGAGTTTCCACAACTGGTGTGACAGAGTGTTAAAGAAGCTGCTGCTAGTTATTTGGGCCTGAGGAGCATGGGTACATTTCTTGGCCCACTGTAAGATCTCTTCTTTTTCTGAAAATTTTATTATGGTGTTAACTTTTCCTTTCTGTTATTGCCATTTAGTTTATGTTTTGGCCGTCAGATTTTATGGTCATATTCTCGATTGCGGTTATTGTGGTGACCTTCCACGAGTTTGAATTAGTTGCAAATGTGATATCAAATAGATCCTGGAGTATGTCTAGCTAATAATTATAGAAATTGAAAACTGCCTAACCTCTGCCCTAAAAAGAGTTATTAATACATTTTTTTAGCTGTAGATTTTTTTTTGTCTTTTTCTATACCCCGAGGGAGTGGGGGAGTCCCATAGAGTGGGCTGGAGGGAGCCTGAGGTAAATAGGGTTGATGGAGTTTCAAACCCTAGACCCCCCCATATGGGAGAGTGAGTCGGCGACCAACTTTGAAAGAATTTTATTTAAATTTGAAAGTTACTAGTATCTTTTAAAACCATTCTTTTTTTTTTTTGGGGGGGGGGGCAAAAATTAGTTCTTAAGACAACAATATTTTGGGATAGAGAATAACAATTAACAATAAGATATTACTTGGCTGCTTATGGATCTGAATGGTTTTCTGATATACTGGGGTCTATGTGTTTGCGTAGGCTGTGGGGAACATTTATAGCAGACATTTTTATTCAAATGATTGGAACTGATTATGCTAGAATTCTCCGGGCTATTTTTGCTTTTGCACAGGTAATTCCTTTGGTGCTCAAACAAACAAAATGACCATGATAATATTCTTAGGGTCTGTTTGGATGGTGGGTTCTGTAGAGGATTGAAGGGGGAGGATTTAGAAGGCTTACTTTGTATGTGGGTTTAAATTATCAAGGTATAAAGTAAGAATTCTTACACTTGGGAATGAATTCAGTCTCATTCAAAGTAGAACAGATTAGAGTAGACTATATGAGATCAGACTTGACTAGATATAAACAGATCAGACCAAAGTAGACTACATAATATCATACCTTGTGAGACCGGGCTTAAAAGTACCAGATTAATATAATGAACTAGAGCAGACTAGAAATTTCAGTTGAAATGAAAACATATCAAGCCTTCTACAACTAACCAGACCCTTAGTGGACACACTAGAACGCTTCTTGACTAAACTAGTTTTGAGTTGAATCAATCCAATGTTTCTTTTTCGCCAGAAGATCTTAGGTTGCTATTTATTTCTATTTGTTTTAGATTCGAATTATCCGGACGCACAAGTGTTGAAGCTTTTTGAGAGAGAGAGAGGAAGTGAGTTCGCATGAGTTTCTAAAATGTCAATCGTCATCACATGGATGTAGCTAGCTGCTGCTGGATGTGTGCTTTCGGGGTTGGCTGCTAGTATATATGAAAGGGTCGTTCTCTAATTTCCAAAGTTTTGAGTCGGGGGTTTTCTTTATCATTCGACTTTAGGATAGTTGGTTCATTTATTGTTTCTTTGTATTTTTATACATTTCGGAGACTACTGAAAATTTTTAATCTCCAAATCAGAGCTTTTACGTTACCTTCAAAGCACTAAAAGAACTAAGCTAAATAATCTTGTATGTTAAAAATCAATACCACCATCTTCAATAATGCTCTAATTTGAATATGATTTGTTAAGATTATAAAAGTAAAAACATAAGTAAACATATTATCATACTATATATTGGTTCACTGTAATTATATACCCTGATAGTATAATATAATTCACTATATATGTATTCCCTACACTCACTTTTAAGACCTATTTAACGATTATGATAATTATATATTACTACGTATAGGTTATTAGCTATGTTTAATAAACCGAACCGGACGGGTTGGACCGGAAACCGGTGAACCGGCACTTTTCCCAGTCCGATTACTAATTAACCCGTAAATGTAGGCAAAACCGGAAAAACCTTGCAGCCCGCTCGAAGTCTCGAACCCGCGAACTTGGTCGCAACTTGGACCGTCCAGAAACCGGAAAACTGGAAAGTTCCGGAAATCAGCTTACTGAAAAATACTACCGTACTACCTTAGCTGGGAAATGAACTCAGCTGCTCCGCAAGAGAGTTCACACGCCCCACCAACTTGCCACCATGTCTAGGAGTGGTTCGGTACGGTATACGGTATACCGAATATTTTCTCTCATGCCTTTGTCGTACCAAAACTTTTGGTATACAAAATTTATATACCGTTACCTTACCGAAGTTTCGGTATACCGCATTTCGGTATACCGAAGTTTTGGTACTGTAACGGTACGGTATCGGTAAATTACCATAGACTAATAAAATATACTAAATCGGTGTTACTAGCGACATATTTAATCCATTGTTAAAATGTTTCAAAATACAATTAATAATCTATTGATGTCATATTCAATATTGAACCATAATTATTTTTAGTATATTTAAGTAGTTCAACATGCCACGTATTAAAATGTAATACATTCTCCTAAAATAACTTGAATAATATAGATATAACTAAATCAATAGTGATCTTTAACAAAAATAAATATTTTTTTTCAAACAATATGGATATAAAATCATTTATTCCTAATATGATTGTGTATTTAGTCATTTTATAATTTCAAAAAAATATTTAAATAAGATTTTCGGACAAAGTTGTATGTTTTGACTCGCGGAATCCCTATGTAGATATACTCGTCACACTCGTCAGCGGTTCAGCCATCGCGACTCGCAACCTCTTGGGACAAGATGGACTTGTTTGTAGACATTAGTACAATACTCATTAGTCATTATGGTAGTTTATTTGAATATTACGTATTAGAAGCCTAGAAGGTTATTGTAGTGGGTTTGAGAAATTGAGTCTTTATTTTTGTATTTTGATATTTCATATTTGTAACCAACCAAAGTATTAAGTTTAGGCTTCAAAGTTCAAAGTTGCAATGGATTTTTACAATATTTTAGAATTTAAAGTAATTTTTGGGTAGGAAGTCGGTTGGTATTATATCGGTATACCGCGGCATTTGAAAATATTTACCGCTATTGTACCGAAATAAATCGGTACGGTATGATACCGTACCGCAAATGACGGTATACCAATATTCCGGTATTTTCTGGTATTTTTCGGTACGGTAAGTGCGGTATACCGATTTTTTGGTATTTTTACCCAGCCCTCGTCCATGTCTTTCGCATATTTTTCGGTATTGTCACAAAGAGCTCTTTAGCAATAGTTATTCCTTTCTCATATGTTCAAAATGTTATAAGTGAGAATTATTGTACACATATTAAATATAATAAAACATATTGTTTCTATTATTATACTATCCTTTATGTATATAACATTCAAATATAAGATAAAATTCTTATTAAATACTTTTAACATTTTTTTAAAAGTGTAGTTTTTCAAATTCATTTTTAAATAAAGTATGTTATATACTCCGTATTTAAGTTTTTACTATATAAATAAAATCAAATTTAATTATTTTATAGATGTACAAAATAAACATCAAATAATACTATTGATTCAAATAGGCCTAAAACTATACTTTAGAATATGATAAATGTGTGAATGTATTCGGATATTAAATATCCAATATGCTCAAGATTCAAGAACTCTTTCAATACTAAACTGAAATATTCAGATATTTTATAACTAAAACAAATATGAAATCACATATTTTATATAAAAGTTGACCGGGTTTTATGGCGTTGACCGGGTTGACCTGCTGGTTTCAGGTTGACCCGTGACCCGATCATTCATTCGGGTCGCTTGCCGGTCCGGATTTTATGGCACAGGTTATTAGTTATTACTATTGTGATAAAATATATTAATTCATTAATTATGTATTCACGTATTTGATATGTATCCGATATTGAAATTCCAATATTTATTCAGAACTTAATATAAAAAAAGTTGGTCTTAATTATGAAATTATAGATACTTTTAATATATACATGAATAGAGTAAGCGGATATTTGACCCGGCAACCAGTTGACCACAACTCCTAACCCTCCCCTCCCTCCTCCTCCTCCTACTCAAATAAATTACATATATTTATAAAGGGAGTGAATCGGGTGAGAAGTGTGTTCTCGGCTGAAAACTCTGTAGTAATTTAAGTGTTGCGAAGTTTATATATTTGACTTTATAAGTTACATTTAATGAATTAATAGTTAATTGAAAAAAAATGTCTTGAATGCATTTCTGACTAATTAAGAATAAAAATCATAGGATATATCCAGTGTTATTCGTTGTTTTCATGTTAGTTTGAAACTTGTCTCGAACATTCAATTGATCACATTAGCTAAACTTTTGATAATAGTTGCTCCGTATATATTTGGCCTTATAAGTTGAATTTAAAGAAAAATCGTTAATCAGAAAAGAAGTGTCTTGAATGCATTTATGGGTCAATAAATATAAAAATCGTAATGTATCAAGTGGTACTAGTTGTTTTCATCATAGTTTCATACTTATATCATACTTTTACAGTTTATTACTCACTATGAAGTTGTATTTTTTATTTAGGGTTGTTGAAGTATAAGTTATAATGTGTTTTTTATAAGTTAGATTATTGGTGCTCTGACTTAAAATTTCACAGTTTCCAGCCTAAGACACACTTCGCACATGATATTTTCTCTATATATCGAAAAAGACCACCTCAGGTAGTTATGACAGGAAGCCCCATCCAAACTTGCCAATCAGAGGTCCTTCCCGATAGAATTTGGACGAAATTTTTTGAGCATGTTCTTCATCAAGTCTAATTTATGTCCACCAAATTTCAACTTAAAATTCAATCAAGGAGTCAGTTAAAAAATCATTGCAAAACAATGCGTTTTTCATTTTTTATTTAACTTCCAGCGAATAGAGAACAAACACACCAACGAACACGTAAGAGGGGTTTACTTTGCTGCTAAAGTCACATTAAGGTTAATAAGACAAATGAAGTAAACATGTATGTTGCTTAAAAAGCTGCTTACTAACCGAAAGAAGTGCTTAAAGTGTCGCTTACTAAGCATACTACCCCGCCATGTATTAATTAAGCGGCACTTTAAACTTTTTGAGTTTCTGAATTTACCCTTACCCCTTTGCCCTTACCCTATTGTTACCGCCCTACCCGCTACCCTACTACCCCGACCCAACCCCGACCCACCCGATCCACCCCTAGCCACTACCTCTATCCTCGTACATTACCCTTTACCGTTACCCCACTCCACCCCCGCGTACCCCTTTTCCCTATAACGACCCTACCCCACCCGTTATCAACCCTACCCCTACCCTACCTTACCCCGACCCCACCCTTACCCCTAACCATGACCCCACCCCCTACCACTTGCCCCTACCTCGGACCCACCCCGATCTTAACCCCACCTTACCGCCATCCTACCCCACCCCCACCCCTTACCCTTAGCTTTTACCACCATACCCCTACCCCACCCCACCCCGTACCTTCCCTACCCCTTTACCCCTACCTCGACCCCACCCTACCCCATCACATCCACCCTTACCCCTAGGACTTAACCACCCTAACCTCGACCATAAACCCAACCAACCCACCTGTACCCTCTTACCCTACCTCAACCCTCCCCCGACCTCAACCCCAATCTCACCCCTACGAGTAGGGTAGTTGTTAAGGGTATGGGTGGGTATGAAGGGTTGTAGGGAAGTAGGGGTAGAGGGTAAGGTCATGGTAAGGGTAGGGGTAGGGGTAGGGGTCAAGGGTGTGGAATTGGGGGTAGGGTGTAGGGGTGGGGGTACGGGGTGTAGGGCGGGTAGGGGTTAGGGGTATGGGTACACGTACGAGGTGACCCCACGTATTATATTATATACTTGTGTTCATGAATGTTTGTGTGTCTATATATGTGTAGGGTTATTTTGGACATTTTAATGTTAAGCGGTGTTTTAAACCATTTGAAGTAAACATGATCTTACAACATTGCTTATTTTATGCGCCACTTATTAATGCGGGTCTTAATAAGCACCGTTTAGTAACCCGTGAAATAAACGTGTCCGTAATGAAGATGAACAGTCCTACAGGGGACAACTAAACTCGACTGCAAAAGTCGTCGATGAATGCTGACAAGTCTCAAACAACATTTGAGGAGGGATTCTACTCTGGACCTTTTGGTTTCTAATTTAGCCTGAATTACACGATGGTTTAAGCACGTTGAAGAAATCGGGCAAAATATACCGTACACCTGGTTCTCAGTTCTCACCGTAAACCAGGTATTTTTGCATTTAGATGCTTGTTACTTCTCCTTCACGTCTCCTGTCCATTTTGTTTCTGCCGACCTTTCCCAGCGTCGACGAACTGCTATAGTAATTTTGCCTGCGAATTTCCTCAACTTTAATCTGAAGAGGGAGCTTGAAATCCTCATCTCAAACACCTAAACGAGCCATCAAAACCATTGTTTCTGCTCGCTACACTACTACTTCTTTTTTCTCTTTGCTTTTTTGTTCCTCTTATGTTCAGCAACTTTAAATTAAATTTAAATTTCAGTTCTTTTAACGGAAACTTGCCTCTATTCATATAATAAGTTTCAGGATCATTACATCAATCAAAAGAAAAACAAATCTGACACCAACTAAACTCCAACACCTACGACTGCTAATCATGCAGCGGGCTTGACACAGTCATCCCTGTTCCCATATATCCAAACATACCCAATGACATAAAAAAGGCTAAATTCCCAAACAAACTGACAAACCAAACAACATAGACGGTAACAAGAAACCAAATGACAAAATAATAAAAACAAATAGGGAAACTTTGACGGACTCTAGCACCTCGTAGTCTCGTACAACCCATGGTGGTGGTTCAGGAGGAGACATTACCAATTACCATCAATATCACTCTAATTGATACTCCATCGTCGAACAAAATCTAGCCTACTGGAAGCCCTTGTAACTCTCCTTGTAAGGTTGCAAAATTGCCCAAACCTCTAGAATTCCAACTTAGAATATGCATTGAATAACAATAATGGATTCTCTCTACATCTAATAGCCTTTGATCGAACTACCAGAGTGACTCGCAAAGCAAAACGCCGGACACGAGTGAGTCGGCCGGAAAAACCTCCTAGACTAAACCTAGAATATGGCCACTGCTGGTGCGTTTTCCGCTCAACTTTTACGTCTCATCAGTGGGAATGAGGAGTTGTTTAAATTTCAGTTTTGAAAATTCGAATATGAATTAAATTGAGCGATGCACTACCATCTGAATTTAACTTTTGAGAATTTGATTAAAACGATTGTTCCTCTTTCATTAATTAATAATATAACGGGTTATTTTCATTAATTAGCTTATCTTTTTTGAATGTCTACCAACCGTTTTGACAAAATAATTACAAACTGAAAGTTCATTCTTCTTTTGATGAAACTAGTTTTTAATACGCGCGTTGCGCGATTTGATAAATGCCCAATAATATAATACGTATATAGGGAATACATTGATCTTTATAGGATCATATAAAAGTCAAACTGCACACACAAAGAACAAAGTTTGAAATGGTACAAACATTTCCCAAAACACAAACCTCATATTTTTAGCGGTTTACCAAACCATCACTAAAACTCATGGACGTCTACCAAGCGATAAAAAACAGAGGCTTGCCCAAATGTAAGAACCAAAACTCAAGAGTTATACACCTACTATTCGAAAGTAAAGTATTGTGACAAAAATAACCCTATTGATACTTAGAAATGGCTTTAAAATTAACGATGGATCCCACCTTAAACAATGTTTAGTCGTCCAACCGCAAAGAGCTTTGTTAAGTAGCTATGATCAATATCAGAGACATACAATCCCACAAACAAGTATGGCAGCCTAACGACAGTGGGCTTAAGCCGCTTTCTGATGAAGATAATATATGGACAAAACACATATGTATCTGCGAGTATGTTAGTTTTGTGTACAAATTTAATTGGATAAGTTCTGGACTACGGTTTTCTGAACAGAGAGAAAGCAACCACCCTAACAAGCCCAATTAGAGGTCTCATTGACCAACATATAATACACAGAAACTTACAAATATCTAATCCAACATCCCAGCAACCCGAACTGCATATTGTTTCTCCAACTGTATCATAGCATTCTGTACCAGTAATATAGCTGCAGAAAGTGTTTCAGTTATTACACACAAAGAAAAGAAATCTAGGGAAAACCTCTAGTTGTAGTTATGGACACCAGTACACCACCTCTTACATTGGTGAGGGGGATGATCAGAACATAAAACATTTTAGAGGTGGATTAGATCATGCATGTGTGTGGTCCAAACTGGGTTGATCTGTGCTAGGTAGTCATTTGAGTTATATTGGGTCACTGGGAAGTTCATTACTTCGAGTTGTAAACTGTTTATTGATGAGCTATGTGTACAGGACTAAGTACAGGGAAGTGTTGATTGTTACGCAGGGATATGAAGTGTGTAATATTAGGTCCACATAGAATAGAGTCCTGAGAGTTTCAATTTGATGATGCCTGGTCTTTTTAATTTTTTTTCCTTGACAGATATACTCCATTTATAAAATGATTATTCAATTTAATATATGTTTAATATTTGTGACATTATCCTTTAACAAAAGTCTCATATGTCGGGCAATTCGTTAAGTGTCTCATCTTAATAAGGTTCTTCACATTCGTTTTATTAACGACTTAGCTAAAGGGGAATATGGATTCCAATAAAGTAGTTTGATATGGATGAATTTTGCTATATGGATGAGGTAGAAACCAATACCAATTGATTAAGCTTAAAAGGAAAAAGTATAATCAACACTTTAAGTGATGTTAATCTTCACCCTAATCATTATCAAATTTTTCATGACAACACACGATAGTAGAAACTACAGAATGTCACTTTGCGTGCTTTTGATTTGCTGCAGCCAATGTACAACTCTGTCATTGTCCGCAAAAAATTATAACCATATTAAAAAAGATTTTTTTTGTTTTTATAAGAGTTTAAAATGTATTTTTAAAAGAATAATAATTAATATTAATATTAGTTGATTACGTAATAAAACCAGTGTCACTTAAACAAACAAATTTTATAAATGCTTTTTCCATAGCCAGGAAGAAAGAAATGGTAAAATGTACCACTCGAATTGGGTAGACTAACACACCTTATGATGTTCGATTTGACCGGAGTCTAAAATAGCATGAATATTTTACAATGTACAAATAGCATCCATATGATGTTAGGCCCGCAACCACCACAACCAGATGAATAGAAGTCAACAACGATCAATCTATCCCCAGAATTGAGCAAGGCTTCAAAAGCTTATGCATTTAATGAGTCAATCAATTAAGGTTTTCTTTTTCCACCATCTTAGAGATCTGCTAACACGAATTCAAGATGCTTCAACCTAAAATTGAATTAAAAACCAGGAAAATGGAAAATGTTTTTTAGCCCCTCGCACTTCCAAACAAAAGATAAAGAAATAAGATAAATCAAAAGCACAATCCTACTACACACATTAATAGGGGGGTCTTGTTTATATAATAAGTTAACAACACATTTTGACGCAACTCGTATCCAATTAGATAAGATAATTAGACGAATAGCTTATCTAATTATCTTTATAAAATGACGCTCATAGGCTAACGAAAGTAGATCAGGTTATAAACATCAATACACAAGATAAATAAGGGGCTTATGTATGATGTATAGTTCCAATTTCCAGCTTAGTTCAACTTAACATCAGATTTGGTTTGATAGAAATAAGAATACGAAATTAAAAAAAACTGAGGAGAAGAAATCCTTAGTATTTTCATGTTTCCAAAATCTGTAAAAGGAACTTTATAAACCTTCCTTAAAAAAGATTAAAAAGAACTCTTTCCTTGTTAACAGTTTTGTGTTTCTGTGTCTTTACAACTATGAAAAGTGCGGTATTTTGATTAAAGCAGAGATAGGAAAAAAAGTTACGTTTCTAACTATTATGTATTAATTAGTGTTTACTGTCATTATCATGATAGAGACTCGAGTGATGAATGACATAAAGCCTTGTCTCTAGGAACATAAAGCACCACAAATAGGCAATATATATGAACCAATTCCCTCCCACTACATCTCATTCCCATTCTTTTTCCCTCTTATCACAGATCAATAAACACATACTTCATATTACGTAATACTGCATAGTAAATATTCAGTATCAACATAATTTTCTATCATTAATTCTAAGCAATCCTAAATTTTGTGAAATAAATCATTAAAATAATCATATTTCTAGTTCTTTTGCATTTTGTGGAGTGATTCGGAAAATAAAAAATTACTTTCCTTCGCCGCTTCGCGTATCTTTACTTTCCAATGTGTTATCCAGGCTCCAAACATAGGCTTATGAGTTAGTGAAAAGTACTGTGTTACTGGGAATTCAACTTTTTAGAGTTTTTTCCAAAAATAATGTTAAATAAAAAAATATTTCCCAAAATAAGGTTAAATTAAAAGTATTTCCCAAAATACTGCTCCCATAACCTCAGTTAAAAGAAACGTCACTTGAAGTGACGGCTTATGAGAAGAAGTGAAGCACGCTGCAAGCCAAAGCAAGATACTTGATACATGCATAGTAACCAGGAGATAGGCCCCACGAAAATAAAAACCCCATTTATATTTTAAAGTAATATAATTTTTTATTTGTACTCTGATTATTACAAAAAATATATCAAAATTCATAACTTTTTATTATCTTTCATATGACACCAATATTGAATATATACAAACGAAAAAATATTTTAACAATTTTTAAATGTTATATCTTTTTTATTTGTACTCCGATTGTTACAAAAAATATACTAAAATTTATAACTTTTTGTTATCTTTCATAAGAAACTAATTTTGAATATACCAAAATTAAAAATCTATTTTAATAATTTGTGCTGTTTAGAATCATTTAAGATAGATCAGGTCTGGTCTGTCTAAGTCTGGTCTAATCAGATCTGGGACGAACGTTTTAAATAGATCAGGTCTGGTATGATCAGATCAGATTTGGGAAGGAAAACGACCCAAAAGAAACATCCTAAAACTGTACAAGGAGTAAAACAAGATTATGTGCAATTTTATTTAAGCGATTACTCCAAATAAATGTGTGCACTATAAAAAACGATTCTAAAATGCACAAATTAATAAAATTTATTTTTTATTTTGGTATATTCGAAATTAGTGCCTTATGAAAGATAACAAAAAGTTATGAATTTAAAAATATTTTTTGTAACAATCGGAGTACAAATAAAAATGATATACTGGTAACATTTTAAAAAATGTTAAAATATTTTTTCATTTGTATATATTCAATATTGGTGTCATATGAAAGATAATAAAAAGTTATGAATTTTGATCTCCCTCCGTTCTTTAATATTAGTCCTCTTAGGCTTTGGCACGAGTTTTAAGAGGAAAGTAGTAGGAGTAGTGTAAAAGGTGTAATGAGTAGTGGGTAAATGAAAAAGTAGGAAAGAGAAAAGGCTAATGGTAATAAAAGTTGGGGTATAAAGGTATATTTAGAGTAAAAACTTTCCTTAAATGGAAAGGAGGACATATAAAAAAAACGTCCCAAAATGGAAAGAAGGACTAATAAAAAAGAACGGAGGGAGTATATTTTTTGTAATGATCAAACTACAAATAAAAAAGTTAAATCACTTTGAAATATAAATAGGTTTTTTATTTTGTGGGGCCTATCTCGTGTTACTATGCGTGTATCACGTATGTTGCTTTGGCTTGCAGGGTGCTTCAGTCGTTCTCATAAGCGGCCACTTCAAGTGGCGGTTCTTTTAACTAGGGTTTAGGGGAGCAGTATTTTGGGAAATATTTCTAACCTAACCTTATTTTGGGAAATATTTTTTTATTTGACATTATTTTTGGAAAAAACTCAACTTTTTAAAACAATGATAATAATTTCAACATCAACTTTTTAAAACAATGATAAAGTTTGTCATTGTTATACTTGCATTGCCATTATCCCTCCCTTGACCATGCATAATTTCATGGTGTATGCCCCCCATAAACCTTAACATGGGATTATGGAATGCCATACCCACCAAGTTTTCAAACAATCAAGCTATGCCAAATCTCACAATTCAACACCTGTCACATACCTCCAATCATCTCCACTTTGATGGATTTCCCAATCCCCATTGATGAACACACATAAAACAGAGGATGGGTCTTCTCCACGCCATCACTTCAAGATTTATAAAAGGAGATAAAGCTTTAATAATGACCTTTTCACAATGACACAACCTCGGTTAACCTTATCCGCAGTCAGCTTGACCATGATTGAAATGGTGGAGGGTTGTTATACATTGAACACACCACTTTACAGATCCTGCCATCACTTCTCCTCTTCTACTCCCATTCATCTAACAGCTGGTTGGTCTCGTGAGCAGAGTTCAACAATAAACGGAGAAATGGAGAACCAGGATCAGGATGAAAACATACCTGGGATAGCGATGTGATGGGAGCAGCTGCGCGAGGTTAAGGCGCGGACTGAAGCAGTTACGTGAAAGCAGATTTGGGAGCTGCTTACGGCTTGGGAACGGAGGGTTATTGAAGCTGGTGGTGAATGCAGATGGAACGGGTGAGAGTGTGAGACGGAATTAAAACGGAAAATTAAGTTAGGTTAATAAAGTACAAACGCATGGTATCAACACATATAGCTACCTGATTACAACAACATTTTTTAATCTCTAAAATGCCCTCACCCTCATTCGCTATTATAAGATTTTATTTATATATTATAAGATTTTAGATTTAGACATCTTATTGTTTGTTGCATTTCTATATAATGTTAACATATCTTTGATTTATTCTACATAATAATAGTTCTCTTCAGAATACACATTCTATATTTTTTACAATTACGCACTTTTAACACGTTTAGGTATCAATGCATATTTCAATAGAGAATGTTTGATACTCAAAGAAAATGTCTTAATGCTTAACTAACAGAAGTTGTTATTTCCAACTAAAATTATACGGAGTAATTAGATATTTCAAATGAGCTTTTGAATTTTGTTGATGCTCATTTTGTAAGTTATGTGTGCTCATTTGATACTGGTGTTATGCTCATTTTAAAATCTCACATCAATACATATTTGAAAAGTATTATATTACATTAGATTCGCATATGCATTTATTATAGATGTATTAAAAAACTTTTACAAAAGAAAAAAAATCCTAATAATACCACTAATATATAGACATGATTTCAGAAGTATTATATTATATTAGATTCGCATTTGAATTGATTATAGACACGTGATCACGAATCATGATACTCAATTGCATTGTTCTAATACTCAATAGAGAAAGTATGATGCTCAATGAAAATGTCTTGATGCTCGAGTGCTCAACTAACAAGCCATATGATTTTCATATCAATGCAGCAATGCTCATTTTGTAAGTTATGTATGCTCATTTGGTAGTGATGTCATGTTAATTTAAAATGTTATATCAATGCATATTTTTAAAGTATTGTTGAGGTTTATTCCTTCAACCCTCGGGTCCAACACGTAAGCCAAAGAGTTTCGAGTGGAGTGGTGTATGTGAATAAACTAGCTCACAAGCAAATAGATGGATTAAGAGATGATAACTAGCATGTAAGAGATTAGGTATTATTAAGCAGTTAATAACTCCCCAATACAATACGCTTGCTAAGGCACGTCGGCCATTCGTCTTGCAAGGCAGTAGAAGAGCTGTGAATAAGCGAAGTATAAGCTAGAGTGCCAAGAATAGTAAGTTGTCAACTCTTTACAATGAAATAAATGCTGCTATTTATACCACCAATGGGCAGTTGGCCATGCTAGCGTGGAGGGCTGTGTGTGGCTCGCGTCTCAACCACCAAATCTCCAGCATTTAATGTGTTTCCCGCCAGAATCTTGGTTTCCCGCCTAACCCGTGGGGACGTACGTCCAGCTGGGAAAAGGGGGCCTACTCCTGGCGATACTGCAAAGGGTATGGGCCGTTCGTATCTTGGCCCTTAGAGGATTTGTCACATGGATTGGGCTGTCCCCAAGCGTTAGTAGCTTCCGGAGGCGATGTTCGTCGCCGTTGTGATTGTCTGTGGGTTTGATCCACCTGCCTTCGTATGGACGCTCATCGGGGTGGACCGCCTCGTCGGGATAGACGTTCATCTGGATTGGGGGGTGAATGGGCCGGACCCTTATTTGGGCCATTAACCCAACACAAGTCCCCCACTCCTGATGTTCTGAGCATGCGAGGGACATAAAGAAGTATATTGCTCCTTAAGGGTGAGACGCTCATGTCACGGAGCTTATGCTTGCTGCATTCCCGGAGGTGGACGTACCTTATCATGGTGTCTCTTAATTGGTGGCGGTTCAGGAATCGAGGTGACGGCTGTCGCATAAACGGCGCACTTCTCGAGGCAAGGCCATCATTACACTCCTTATTCCACGCGCGGCGCGTGCTCCTGGGGTACGCTCCTCGCCACGTGTCACTTCGCTATTGGTTCTATGAAGCGGTGCTTCCCTTATAAATACAAGAATTCCGCAGATGTTTAGGGTTTTCGATTCTCGCTTTCTCGTTTTCTCGCTCTAGGATCTCCGTCGTTCTGAGCTCAGCCCGTCAACAAGGTTTTTAGCTTGCTTCCACTGATCCAAGGTATTTTTTGGTTCTATTTTCCCTTCTTCGTAACCCCTTTCTGATCCTTCCAATGACTTCCATGGAAATCTCATCGAGTTCCGGCTCGGGTTCCTCTTCCGGCTCCTCTTCCGGCTCTGAGTCCGGCTCCCGTTCTTCTGAGGGGGCCAGCACCTCCGGCCACTCCGGCTCCCCGTCTGTTGTGGGGACGATTGTGCAAGATAGTGCCCCTGACACTTCTACCTTTGCAAATACCTCCTCGGCAGACGCAGCCCAGAGTGATGCGGCCCCTGGGGGAGATGGGGGCAATGCCCCCCAAGAGGGTGTGGTCCAGATGGTCGTGGAGAATGTGGCCGTCGATAATGAGCGCCCAATAGATTATGACTCGGGCAACGAGGCCGTTGATGGTTCCGATGTAGTGGTAATTGATCTGGGCCTTACGGTTGATGTGGAGCGTCACCTCTGCCCCATAAAGAATGCGATTGGGCATGATCAGTTCTTCTCGGACCCGGCTCTCAAGGAGCTTAGCATTTACTTCCCCGATCCGCTCAGCTACAGCCTTCGAGGCGCAACCCACGTGATGAGGAGACGCCCGGGGATGGTTGTGGTGCATTTTGACTCTCCTCCCAGCCGTCCGGATTCCCGGCGTTATTTGAAAACAAAACCATGGACGGGCGGGCAACCAGTGTTAGGTACCCCGTACACCCAAACGGGGACAACCGGAAAAAATGATGCAGCAGATCTAAAGTAGGAGCCACGCTGACGCTGTGGCATCTAATAATGAAACCCACGATGATCCTATAAGCAGCGGGGACGAGCTGCGCGGGTACTATCCTAAGGCCCCTGAATATTACATTAGGTTTGTATATTTAAATTCATAAAAGTTGATAATAGATATAATTTAATAAATTTTTATAAAAGGAAAATAAGAAAAACAAAGTAAATTAGAAGATATGAAGCAAAGATCGTGATGCTCAATATTAGGCTCCTGATACTCAACATAATATATCTAATTCTCACTAAAAGTGCGTTAGTGCTAATTAAACGAAAACCATGATTTTCACTTAAATTACAAAAATGTCACCAGTTGAGGAAAAGATAGAGCTTGGTAATACTTCGTATATGCCAGAGGCTGAGCGTTCTGGGCTAAGACGGAATGGGTTGACCAATGGAGGGAAGAAAAAGTAAATAAAAAAACCAAAATAAGAAACACGAAATAAATCTAAGATATAGGAGTGACATGAGTGCTATTCAATGAGTGGTTATACCGTGAAACAAACATACCTTCAACATTATACTCTCACATCTAAAAGTCTAAAACACATGTAAACAATAACTTTTGTTTTGTTTTCGATGGCGAGATGGCGTAACTCACGTTTAATTGAAGAAATGTAACTCACTTTGATAGTAAATATAATTTTGAGGCAAGTTGAAATATTGGTTGTCTAATACGTAGTATGAGAAATAAAATATTAATTATAATGTATACAATGAAAAAATGGAGTCTAATTGCTCAATTAGTTCACATAAATAGTACGTGGATATGTTTATTTTTAATATTAGGGCTATGAAAAAGATTTATTTAAAAAATCACACCCCCTTTACCTAAAACAAGTGTGAACAATGATTTTTTGGTTTTGTTTCAGTAAAAAGGATTATTTCATGGTGTAACTCACGTTATGGTAATGTAACTCGCGTTAATGGAAAATGTATGTAACACTTGAGATTAATTTAAAAGGATTAATAGTACTACTCATACCAACAAGGTGCATCTCCTTTTAAGGGAGCTCATTAGCCAAGAACTCCAAAGTTAAGCGTGCTTGCACGGGAGTAGTCTTGGGATGGGTGACCCCCTGGGAAGTTTCTCAGGGCACGCACGAGTGAGGACAAAGTGCGCGTAAAAGGCTAGTGGCGGTTTGTGAGGACAGTACTATTGGTCCGGATTAACTACCTCGGGTCCCACGGGGCCGGCTTGTTACAAATGGTATCAGAGCAACCTTGCGACAGTGTGTTGACCCGTTGGATTTCGGGCGGGCACTTAGCAGGGGAAGATTTTGGGATATGATTTGATTGAGATTTGAGAATGGTTTAAGGGCGCAACGAGGACGTTGCGATCCTAAGTGGGGGTGATTGTAACACTTGAGATTAATTTAAAAGGATTAATAGTACTACTCATACCAACAAGGTGCATCTCCTTTTAAGGGAGCTCATTAGCCAAGAACTCCAAAGTTAAGCGTGTTTGCACGGGAGTAGTCTTGGGATGGGTGACCCCCTGGGAAGTTTCTCAGGGCGCGCACGAGTGAGGACAAAGTGCGCGTAAAAGGCTAGTGGCGGTTTGTGAGGACAGTACTATTGGTCCGGAGTAACTAACTATCTCGGGTCCCACGGGGCCGGGGTGTTACAATGTAACTTGAGGTAAGTCGAAATGTTTTGATTGTATGTAAAATGTAACTTGTTGAGACAAGTCCAAATGTAACTTGCGCATATGAAAATGTAACTATGCACATGAAGGTATAAATGACGAATAAAAAGATCTATTTCCATGTATTATCAAATGCATCTTCATTAATCGTGTACAAATGTAAGTCACACATATCAAAATGTATATCGCACGCATGAAAATGTATTTTACCGTTTTTATCAAATATTAATCAAATAAACAAACTCAATTTCTTAAAAACACTAAAAAGTGTGAATATGAAAAATATATTACAAAAGGTATATGAATATGAAGAATATTACATAACAAATAAATTCAGTTGTAGTTTAAGATGAAGATATAAAAAGTAAAACCGCATTTAAATTTTTAATATTTTGATGGAGAAGGAGAAAAAAATTGAAGAAAAAATTAGAAACATTACCGAGGAAAAGAGAAAGGGCAACTATTTGTACGGTGTAATGACCCCATGGTATAATTCACGTTATACAATCACTTTGACTGACAAACCAGGTATTCATCTGATAAACTTTCATTTTGAATGTTATTTACAAGTTGATGTACTTGATTGGATGATTATTGAGTAAGAGTATTTGATTGAATTTTCAGATATGATATGGGGGCATATTTGACAGTTTTCCACACCTCATCCTAGAAATGGTATGAGTGCCTACAGTATGAGGGTCTATTTGACATTTAGAAACAGAAAATGAAATAGTAGTACATTTTATCATCTTGTAATTATTATTTAATTAAAAAGTAAAGAGAAATAATAGATATAAATAAATAATAAAATATTATAAATTGACACCTAAGTTGTTTTACTAAAATTAATGACATGAAAACATCTAACATCTTTTCAACCACTAGAAAAACATTAACCTCTTACAAAAGATAAGTTTATAGTTTATTAGCAATTATAACATCACATAATATATTCAAAGGAACTAAATGAGTTTGTGGTAAAAATATTGTATAATTCATAATTTTATTCAATTAAATCATCTAAAATGTATATTGTACTCTAATTTAACTGAAATTGATATAAATGCAATGTGTTATTGTCATCGCCAAACATCTTTTCATCCAGGTAAAATACAAAATGTAACAAATACAAATATGTCTTATTAGCTAACTTTTGTCATAATGAATGTATGAAATAGATTAAGAATGAAGATGAATACAAATATTTCCTCTGTTCCACTAAGATTATTTTATACCAAATTTGGTAAAATTTATGTGTGACTGAATAATTCTTACTTTATCAATTCAATATCAACCACATCAATCCATTTTTCCTAATAACTATATCATCTTCTCATGCTCCAATGTTAGTGGGACGAATGTATTTTTTTTTATAAATACTACAAGTTGTTTGTTTCGACTTACGATATTTCGATAAAATCAAATCAAATCATTCAATTTGAACAAATTGTTACCAAATGATATACTTAAATGAACTCAAATCAAATCAAATCAAATCAAATCAAATCAAATCAAATCAAAGTACTCCCACCATCCCGAAATAACTTTCCTGCTTTCCTTTTCGGTCTTTCCTAAAATAAATGTCTCCTTTCTATTTTAGGGAAGCCTTTACACATATAATCCCTAAATTAACCTCGCCCAAACCCTTTAATCCTATCATATCATCCCTCTCTCCGCTCTCTTACTTTACCTTTCGCTTCTCATCTTCCCTCGTCTGACCCTTCACCTCTGATCTCACCTTCCTCAAACCAGCCCTTCATCTCTCGCTCCATGTAAGCCTTGAGAAACTCTCACACTTCCTCGAGCCTTTTTATGTGACTGAACCCATATCTGTCCAAACATTCATCTTCATCAACACTTCTTTGGTTCATAGGCATCAGTCACCTCCCATCTCCGTCACCGTCATATCCATGGAATCATCTGATAAAGAATGTTGGTCCATCGTCCTCGATACTTATGTGGATATTCTCACGTAACCCTTTGAACCCAACCAATCTAATTCGTCTGTCAAAATAATTGAATCTAGGGTTTTCGAACACTCATATCTGCCCAATTTCTCCATGCATGTTTAATTAGTGATGGTTGCGGAGTTCTCCGATGTCCCGGACATTTATGATGGTGTTGATGATGAAGACGAAGGAGAAGAAATCACCTTTGGGGTTCAGGCGGAGGGCATGAAAGGGCGACGTAGCGATAAAGATGAGATAATTCGGGGTCTTGAGATAGGCAATGGAGTTGAAGCAGCATGTGCTCATTTCACACAAAGCTTCATTTCATAGTTGGCTCAAGCTGTACATGCCTGGGTGGGATCCTAAGCTTTGGGACAAACAATTGTTGTATGGGAGTACTCTTTCTATTCCTATGATGTATTTTCGGTGGATTTAACCTGCATTGTATGTGATTTCCTTTTGGTAATGATGAATGTGTTCTGGAGTTGATTTCCTTTTCTGTGTTCTGGAGTTGATTTCTTTTCTTTGTCATTATGGATTGTTCCCTTCCTTGAGTTATGTGTAATTTGATAATGATGAATGGTTGTAGTATAATGTGGAGTTCAATTTTGTGTTGGTGTGTTAGCCACCCCAATTCCTATGGGTTAAGGCAGCTTACCTTCCTACACTTATGTGTGTTTTGGGAATGATGAATGTATTTAGTGTATTCTGGAGTTCAATTTTGTGTTGGTGTGTTAGCCACCCCCATTTCATATGGGTTTAGGTGGTTGCTCTACCTTCACTTATGTGTGTTGTGGTTTTTATGAATGATTGAGCATATTGTGGAGTTTAATATAGTCTTGGGGTGCTGCAGTCGTACGAGAACCGTAACAAATACTTATAAATTTTGCCTATTGCTGCGTTTTAACTAAGAACCGCAGCAATTGGGTAGCAGCAAATAAAGAAAATTCTAGTAGTGTACTTGGCATGCATGTCTAGGTTTTGTATGTGAGTAAGGTCATGAAATAAGTGTTTTAACTAAGAACCGCAACAATTGGGTAGCAGCAAATAAAGAAAATTCTAGTAGTGTACTTGGCATGCATGTCTAGGTTTTGTATGTAGATAATCTTTTTGATATTGTAGATCCTTTTATTCTAGGGAATCGATTAATTCCTAGGATTCCTAGGATTCACTCTGTACCTATTTAAGTTCGGTAAATGAGAAGAAAATCTATTCCTCCTATTTTCTTCTTTTATGGTATCAGAGCCGTATCGCCAACTTCCATGGCAGGCCTGAACTCGAGCGATATCAACACCAGCTCAACTGGTGACTCCGCCCGAACCAAATCCTGTATCGCTTTTGATTCTATGCAGAATCTGGCGATTACCTCCATCAAACTAAATGGAAATAATTTCCTCCCGTGGTCGCAATCAGTCAAGCTTTTTGTCCAAGGAAAAGGCAAATTTGGCTACCTCTTGGGAACAACAGTTCAGCCAGACCCCAAAGATGATGGATACGAATGATGGGAGGCCGAGAATTCCATGATTATGTCATGGTTGGTGAACTCAATGGAACCAGAAATTGGCCGAACCTATTTGTTTCTCCCATCCGCGAATGCGATCTGGGTTGCCCTAAAGGAAACCTACTCAGATTTGGGGAATGCTGGGCAATTATTTGAGATCAAGACACAATTGGGAAAGGCGAAACAGGGGGAGAAGAGTGTAACTCAGTACTACACAGCTACATTGATATCATGACACTTTGGCAAGAGTATGATCTGTTTTGTGATTATACATGGCACTGTCCGAAGGATGCTGCCCTCTATCGGAAAATTGTTGAAAAGGAAAGAGTTTTTGACTTTCTTGCTGGCCTGAACAAAGAACTTGATGAAGTTCGAGGGAGACTCTTTGGTCGAGACCCACTTCCAAGTACACAAGAGGTGTTCTGGCACAAAAAGGTATCTTAGAAGCAGCCCTTAGTGTAAGTTTAGAAAAATCCAATCCCTGGATCATTGATTCAGGGGCTACTGATCACATGACTGGGTCTTCCTACATGTTTTCTGATTACTTTCCTTGTTCTGGTAATCAAAAGGTAAAAATCAAGTATATGCAATTGCAATTGTCAAATATATCAAACTAAATGTGATCAAGTACATATATCTCTATGAATATGATAGTCGCTAGGACATATATACTTACAATCTCCCACTTAGCCTATTGTCAATCACCCATGCGTCTAACACCTAGACTTTCAAAAGTCTAGTGTGTTTCTCGCATCTCAAAAGTTTGGTGAAAACACATCCAGGTAGATGGGAAACAAGCCTGGAATTTTTCTTTTAGAACCGGGTTCTTTTATTAAAAAGGCTACTACTGGAGGTTTGGAAAGGGGAATGATATTAATATCTTCTGGACAGTGAACATCCTGTGGTAGTTACAGAACCTGTTTTGGGCTTGGAGCAGGCTAAAGTCGAAGGACTGTTGTGTTTGCGGTCTGTGTGGGGCAGGGGAGGAATCACTGCACCATCTCTTGCCTGGTCTCAAGAGAAGCCAGGGCTGGTGTTGATTGGAGCTGGTTGTCTATACTGAGAGGCCGTTTTTGGAACAGGTGCAGCGATAATTCTCTGTGAAGAAGGAGGACGGGTTATGCAAAATGATTTGGGGGCTTGTGGTGCGAGAGAAGTAAAAGGCTTTGGGAAGGAATTGAACTGAAAGTAAATCAATTTTGGTGAAGGCTCGGTCGGGTCTTTGTTGTGCACAAGTCTGCTTTTGGGAAAGCATTCATTTGGGAAGTGCTACTGCGGGCTGGAGAAGGCCTTTTCCAGGTAGATGCGGCGGTTAGTCAGAGACACGAGTTCATAGTGGGGTTTGCTATCCCCATTGGAAGCCAGACTGGTGGGTATTAGAGAAGCCATGAGTTGGATTTGTAGATGTGGACTCTTGGGGAGCCATCATGGAGATTCTTCGTGGTTGAGAGATTAATCTCTGTTATCTTTTTTTCTCATATTAGATATATAATATTACACTCCCAATTTGGGCTCATCACTGCAATAATATAATGGGTAGGTCCAAATAATTCTTGGTTGATAAATTTTTAAATTAATCGACATCCTAATATTAATACTGACGCTTGGATGACTCGAGCTAATTTAAGTAAGTCAAAACCATCACACAATCACAAACAATTGCACCTATCAATTAGTTCTACATTTTGTCTAATGGAATAAGTATTTGGGTGATATATTATTCAACGACAAAATATATCTACTATTTTAATTATGATTGGTGGTGTCGTTTATTCTATATAAGACTTAAATTTTGATTTATGAGAAACATTTACCGAGGTATTAAATTACTTAATCAAGATGTTATAACATATTATCAAATAATATGTTAATGAGATATATCTCAAACATATAAATTAAGCATGCAATATAAATCTAATTTATAAACAGATACAATAGACAAACATAAGCATGCTTAAAAAATAGGATTAACAATTAGAATTAATCCTTCTAAAACTCAAAGATAATTAAAGTAATTAAAATAAGATTAATTTGATCTAATTATTGTTAAAATTCCATATTTGTACGGAATATAAAAACTGTCAAGCAGTCATTAGACGTTAGAGAATTTGCAAGGATGCTCTCAATTTCAATTTAATTTACATAAATTGGGTCCAGCCCAAATAAATTTAAGCATCGAAAACAACTCTTGGACCTAATCAAATTTCTCAAATCCAAAAGACTCATTCTAGATGACCTGATTTTGACATAACAACGAATAACAATAACAATAATATATCAAAGTTAGAACTTACATATCTTAGCGGCGATAAAGTTTGACCATAGGTATATATCCATATGATTCTACTTTTCGAAAGAACAGTTAGATCTCTCGAAAGAAAAAATTAAGAAATCTCTTGTCAAATAAATAAACTGGTAATACTGAATCTTAAAACTGATGTGTAAATTATGAAGGATGGTGATATATTTATACTAGTTCTAAATTAATTTTGCAATCACAATAAAAATCTTACTCACTAATGAGTTCTAATCCTATCAGGACCAATACTCACTAATAATTAGGTAAAATAATATACAATAGTAATAAGAGGAAGGGAGGGCTCACGCCACTCACCTCTTCTCTTTTTTATTAATATTTAATATGTTATTTCCTTTTTAATTCTAAATTACAGAAGAAAATATTACCTTTATTTAATTACAAATACATCTTAATTAAGTGTAATAAATCTAATTTATCACACTGTACTAATTCTATCGAATAGAACTCTCCTTCAATATCATGAATTAAATATAGTTTAATGTAACTAATATTTAATCCATTGTCAGTATTACAACTTAAATATTATTTAGTCCAATTAATACTCAATTCATTCTAACAATTCAATTGGAATGTATAATCACTTGTTGTGTGACTCATAGGACTTCTATATTAAACACTAATCAAATTAAGGACTTAGCAAATCACTAGACGATTCTCCAGACAATCTTAGTATAGAAGGACGTCTGCAAGGACAATTCAAACTTCCTGTAATACAGAGTTTATAATGACACTGTACTTTCATTCAACGAACATTCAACTAAATCTAGAAGATGATATTGTGTCTATTTCAATAACTTAGCCTCTGTCTCTCAATCTTTCTAGATGATCCATAATGATCATATTTGATATCCAAAACGGGTATATCTTTGCATTGGCCAATGACTTTATGATCCATCTACATACGCGAAGTAAAATGTTTATCTCTAAATCTATTGTGAGGAATGAATTCTTTCTTGGCTCAACTACTACTCCATGTGCTTCATGATGTACCAACACATGTGGTGTCTACGCTGGTTAGAATGCAAGCGTTGGTCATGGTCAAAGTACATCACTATGCACATGTAGTAAGTATTGACCTCAAATTGGAGGACTATCATATTATTTTATACACCGATAATCACATAGACACATGAATAGAACTTATCAAATGATTTCTCGGTGGGTATATCAATAATCTCTAAAATATCCATGTGACCATCATGAATTACAAGAACTCATAGTTGTGAGATCAACTATACTTTCTAAAAGAATGATGCAGTCCACATGATAATCTTATCGCATATCATCAATATACATTTCTTGATGATCATTGATTGCGACTATTTTATAACCTTATGTTATATCTTATAAGCTCCCACTTATTTAGTGACAACTTAAGTCCAAGTGAACACAATTATGAATAAAACATTGACAATCGAAATACTTACTCATCAATGTGTAATATCCTATATATCAAATATATAAAACTGAATGTGATCAAGTATATATATCTCTATGAGAATGATTGTCGCTATGACATATATACTAACAATATGCATGACTTCTAACCCTACCCGCCTTGATTAATATGTGTGTTGTGTTCTTGGACAATCCCAAAGCCACACCTAAAGACCTGATGATTATTCTTTTGTGTAAAGGGATGCCTTTAATGAAGTCGTCATCATATTGTATGCTTTTCCTTTCCACTTTACTTGCCTTCTCGCTTTGAACATCTATAGGCAACCCACTCCACATTTGCTTCTTTGCTATGTTCCAGATTCTACTCACTGTCTTGTCACACTGAACTCCACATCAAGTTTGCTTATTAAGCCCTGAAAACTTGAAGTGGTTGTACATTTTTTGATGTCATTACCAATTGTTGAATAATTATGTCCTTTTCTGCATTACTCAGATTTGTCTTTCTCTTTCCTTGGTCATGTGCATTTAATTCTTCCGTAGGGGGCTGATTTGCATTGAATGACACAAGATGTTGGGTGTTTGTAGTATTAACTACTGCAACTTTCATGTGGAAAGCTAGTCCACTCGTGAGGGAGAGGAAGGTCTCTCGCAGCTTTCAGAAAATTATACTGTTTTGTAGCGCAGTTTAGTGTATTGTGTTAAAAAGTTTGGGGGAAAGTCAAAAGTTTCCTCCATTTTATAACTTTGCTTCTATTGTATATTGGGAAAGGGGCATTGTAGCACTGCCTAAATGTAAGGGAGTGGAACATGAAATTCAACGCAATCATTTTTATTCTTGTTTCCTATTTTAATTTTAAAAGTAAGGGAGCATTAAGGGTATCTCACTTTAAAAATTTCACGTTTATTTCGGAACAGAGGGGTATCACGTTTATTGAAGACCGAAAAGAACTTAGTAGCTCCGGCCCAATTTGAAACCACCCTGAGAGAGGATGGAGGAAGAGGAAGGCGGAGGGCCGAGGCTGAGCAAGAGACTCGCCGATAAGGGTGGAGAAGTGGATTACAAGACCAAGGCGGGAACTGCCTGGTCTCACAACTTCCTTAACCAGAAGCCTTGGCACCCACTCTCTTACCCTAACCAACGTCGGAAGTGGATCGCCGAGCAGACTCATGCCCAGAAGGAACGCCGCTCGGAAGAAATTGCCCGAGAGGTATCTAATACTACGTACTTTCTCCTTCTTCTACTGTTACTTTTACTTCCTTTCGTAATTTATTTGGTTTGTTAGTATATTTTCTCTCAAATTTTCGGATCAACCAATTCCAGATAAGCATTATGTTCCATGTTAATGTAACATGCATTTGAGGTTTGGCCAGGTAAGGAAAATATTCAAATTTTTTAAAAACAAAAAGGAAAGTTGTATTTTACAAAATGGATTAGGGAGTACGTAGTATTATTTTGTCCACGGGTATTTACTAATTAGCAGCCCCATTTTAAAACATCTTCAGTATGCTCAAGAACAAGAGTTTTTTCGTCAGACTGCTTTGGCTTCCAAGAAGGAAAAAGAAAAGGTAACACTCACTTCCCACATGAACTTTTTCTGCATTTAATGCCAAAATTATGGGAATCTATATGTTGGCTATATATGTGCATTCATACAGATTTTGGTTTGGATTATACAATGTTTTGTAGTTGGAGATGATGAAAGCGGTTAGCTTTATGTATGTGAGACCTCCTGGTTACAACCCGGAAAGTGCTAAGGCTGCAGAGGTGGGAGATGAGAAGAAAAAGCAAGAGAACAATGGAACTTCTCAGGCTCCAATAGCTGCTGAGGATGTTTCTGAGTCAAAGTAATGCTCTTCTCAAGATTCACTGGTTAATTGTTTTGAACAGACAGAGCTTAAAGAATTACAAAGCTATACTTGGTTATGTATTTGTTTTCTTGAAGTGGTAGACTGATCCCCTTACCCCACCATAGGTGGGAGCCTTTGCGGCACTGAGGTAATGATGATGATGGAGTGGACTGATGAAGTTTTTTTTCTCTATGTTTTCCTTTGATTTAGGTTACCTGAATCTGTTGAAGAGAAAAAGAGACCAAGGCCAAAGGATGTGTTTGGCCGGCTCTTACCCACAGAAGATCAATTTGAAGTCCTCAAAAATGCTCCAAGGTATGTTATTCTTTTTTATATCTGGAATCACTATGGTGGTTTGTTTTCCAAGCTATGTTAGTAAAGAAGCTTTGAGAAAGTCAACCGCTCAACCTTATATTTACTGAACTAGATGGGGATGAGATGGAATCTTTACAAGTATGGCTTAAAGAAGGTTAAACACTGAAATGTAGAAGTATGTTCACCGAGAAAAACATTTTGAGTAGTCCATGCATCAAAGGAATATCATACAACGCTGATGTAGGAATTATTGTTGAGTTAGATGCAATAATTAACTTCATATGTGATTCTCATTTTTATCCTTTTGCAAAGTTGATCAATCAATTACTCCTATCTTTGAATTATGCAAAATTAAAATTTAAATAGGGTTGAACTTGGTATTGGAAAATCACAAGCACATCTAACACAGGAACTGGACTATCTTTGTGGAAGGGACCAAAATGGAATACAAGTCTATATTTGTGTGATGGTGGGAGTATATAAAATGATCAAGTGGTAGTAAACTCAATGCCATAAACATTTATTTATCACCATAGGCCTTATATAATACTTGTAGGGTGTGTTTAGTTCGAGTGGAGGGGGGAATAATTTTAGCTCTTCCCACTCTTCAAGCAAAACACACCCTTAAATTTTAAAAAACAGCCCTTCCCCTCCATAGCCCAAAACAAACCTCCTTCATCCAGCTGATCTACTACTTTTTCAACTGTATTGGTGCTCATTTTTAGTGTCGTAGATTTGATTTTTTTGCAAGCATTGATGATTCTAGGTTATTTGTTACCCAGGCTGGACACAGGTGCCCCTGGAAGGGCAAAACCTTTTGCTGTTGAGATACGGAATGTCAAATGCGTAAGGTGTGGAACCTTTGGCCATCAAAGTGGTGATCGTGAATGCCCATTGAAAGATGCTATCATGCCAAACGAGGAGAGTCGGTTAAGAAGAGATGACCCTTTGACTGCTATCATAGCTCAGACAGACCCAATCGAGGTTGATAATATATCCCATAAAGTGGCCCAATCTTTTTTTTTTGTCACGTTTGTGAGATTCAACAACAACAACCAAACCTTAGTCCCAAAAGATTTTGTGGTCGGCCAACATAAACCAACACATGATATTTTGCAGATAGCCAATTAAAAGACGCAGCAGTTTATTGTGGCTAATACTATGTAGTTGGTCTCAATGGAAGGGCACCGTTAATCAATGTTACACAGAATTATCTGATCCCTGTAGTTTTATAAATGAATTTTAATGATAAACGACTCAACATGTGTTTTTTGGGTTTTCTCTGGCAGCCGTTAAAGTGGGAACTGAAACATAAACCTGGATTGAGCCCTCCACGAGGTGGGTTTAGACCTGATGATCCCAATCAGCAGATAGTTGCAGAGGATATATTTGACGAGTACGGAGGTAAGCTCTCTAAATCAAGGATGGATCTTGAACTCACTCCCCTCCCCCTGGATTGACCCCTAACTCTTCAAGTGGCTTATAATCGGAGTACAGTGACCCAAAAATGACAGTGATTGACATTGGACATGTCGTGTAGGCAGGCACCCAAAAACATACACAATTAGATATGTGAAGAGATGGGTGAAGAATGATAAGACCAGTTGCAACGGTAAAAAGAACACATTGTAAATTAAAACTTTTGATATGTGTGGACTGGGAAACCTGGAGTTTATACTGTAAAATTTCGTTTTACATCTTTATAAATGCACCTAAATGCATTTGTGTTTGAGACGTCTCAAAGATCGGCATGTCAAAAGTTAATTCCACCTTTTTTGAAAGTTGGAGTCTTGGAGATCATAGTTGAGTTAGTTTAGTTAAGATTATGGGCATAAGAGGAAGGGAGGAGTTCAAGGGCAATCAGGGCTTTTTGTTGTTGTTCTTGTTGGAAATTCAAGATCATTCTTGAGTAGCCATAAATCTTTTTTACACTAGGGAGCTAGTTGGCTGCAAGTACTAAGGACTTGTCTGATAATTCGCAGGGTTCCTAGCTGGCGGTGACACTATTCCTGACATTTTGCTATCCAACTTTTCAAGAAGTAAGCGAAACAAAAATAAAAAATCAAGTAAGAGAAGCCACCGGAGGAGGGGGGCATCATCAGATTCAACTCATCGTGATTCAACTCATCATGAAGAAACCTGTTCTTACTCTTCTGATGATGGTGATGATGATGATAGGAGAGGAAGAAGGAAATTAAAGAAGAGGAAACACAAAACGAAGAAGCATCTTAAGTCAGAAGAGGAGGAATCATCATGTGGCCATGCTGACAACCATCATCAGAAGGGAAGAACTATCATCAAATTGAGGCACAACTCTGATTCAGCCACCAGAAAGGATAAGAAGGGGGGAGGAGTCCACCACCACCGCCATCACAATCATAGGCGTCACCATTTTCATTCTGTATCAAAAGAATGACATAATTACACTTTCTTGTGCAACATATATTTTATCTGTAATTACACGAAAGAGTGTATGGAATATACGGAGTATATTTTATCAGTTTTGGATGTAAATCATTCATTTTTTATTATAAGACTTATTAAAATATTGAAAAGATGTGAGTATTTATCTAGAAGCTACCTGAATCAAATTTCAAGCCATATTAATAAACACAGAGTCAGTCACCCATAGCTCATAGGGATGGACCCGGATTGATCCGGTCCTGGTACCGGGCCGAGACTGCCCGATCCTACCATTAATATTTGAAGTCCGGCCTGACTCATATAATTCTGGTTCTGGGCCGATTTCGGGTACCCAATTGCTTCAGTCTTTGGCTGGACTCGGGCCGGTTCGAGCCCGGCTGGGCCTCGGTTCATGAAAGGGGAGGCCCGGAACCGGCCCGGGTAACCCCCGGGTCCGGGCCGGGCCTCAGTTCAATTTTGTTTGGTTTTTCCTAATTAACCCCCAACCCTCCCCCCTCGCCCCCAAACCACCTCAAATGGCCCAAAATACCCAACCCAAAAACTTAAAAAAAATCAAAAAAAAAAAAGAAAAAAAAATAAATTGGCCCGGACCGGGTCCGAACCGGCCGGGCCGGTTCACCTTTTCAGGGGCCCGAGCCCGGACCGGAACCCCAGCGGGTCGGGCCTACCCGGACCGGTCCCTGGCCGGGCCGGCGGTTCGGGCCGGTTCAAACAGTAACCGGTTTCGGGCTGGTTCCGGGCGGGCCGCTCGGCCCAAATCCAGGCCTACTTCAGTCCCGGACCTCGAGTCAATGCGCAAGGAATGAAGTGTCTCCACCTCGGGGCAGCATATGACTATTGACATGTAGACGACTCTCCATCATTCTCACCAGCGTTGCTCAAAATACAGCACCTCTAAGCTCCATCTTGCAGATGGGAGAGAACCTGACACCTCTTCCTCCTCCCCCCACCACCTGCAACACTGCCCCTGACCATCAACCTACTGCAGGTGGATAACGATGAAGGTGTCGTCCCCCAAGACAATCTTGGAAGCAGTGTATCACCACTTCACTCCGATTACTTTAACGCTACTTCTTTTGTAAGAAGTAATCATTTGTAGAAAAACAAATAATTTTCCTCCGATGTCTTCGTACAAGATATGTAGATGTAACTTTCAGAATAGGTTGAAGAACGAGGATGAACTTGTGTTGAGAGTTGGGTGAAAGATATGAGTTGCAAATCTTTCAAATTCTCGTTTGAATTCTTGTGTAGAGTATGTAGTTGTTTGCTCTCAAGAATTCTCTAGTTGTCTTTCAAAGTTCGTGGTTCAACCGTTCTTCTAAGTGTATCTTATATACTAGTAGTAGTCTTCCTGTTGGAGTGTGGATGACAACTTCATTAAATGCATGTCTTGTAGACTTGGTCGTGTCAGCTTCAAGGTTCTTGTCAACATACTTCTTTGTATGTTCTCCTATTAAGAGGCTCCTCCACATAAGCTTTGTCTGTTAGTTTAACAGAACCAGTTTAAAGACTTAAGCTATTTGCATGAGGCATTTTCTGTTATTGCCGAATCTGCCAAAGGCAAAATATGTTTTCTACAAATTTGTCTGGGCGTCTCAGGTATTAGCCGATTCTGCTAGAGGTGAAATCGGTTCCCTACAGATTTACTTGGGCGTCTATGTCTCTGGTCAAGACTTGCTCACGAATCTGACAGTCGACTAACTCTATTACTTTAAAATTGAAATTACTCAGTACATTTTATCTATTAGAGGGGTGCTCTAGATTCTTGATTACATGTCATCATCAAAATTTAATATACCAGTACAATTTGTTCCATACACAACTCACGCGCAAGTCAACTTGAGCGCAAATACACATCAGCCTTCAACGGGCTAGTTGTCCGACAATGTCGGTCGATGTCCGAGAGGCCCGTCATGATGAGTAGAGGCCCCGCTCCCCCAGGACTGCCAAGAGTCAGTGTCCCGGATAGCAGATCGACAACCACAAGACAAAGGGAAAGAGAAGCTCCACGAGGAGGATATGCGACATATGATCAATCAGGCGCACAAAGGAAGGGTGCAAGCGCACCAACAAGGGGTTGCAACGAGGGGCAGGGACCCGAAGGACGCGGTGATTGCCTAGCTTAAAAGATACCTGGCTGATATGGATGCACGATAGCGCCACACCAGCGGAGCATCAGTCACGACAAATCCTGACCCCGCCATCGCCGCTTTACTACAAAAGGTCGACGACGTACATCAGAAAGTAGCAGAGGGCTAGAGGAGCCCATCAGCTAATTACGGACGAAGACCCGTTTGCCTCAAGGGTCTTTTTTATGTCATTTCCACATTTGGTCTACGTTTTTTACTTTGACCACTTTTGATACATGAGTATTGTGTTTTTGCCCATACATGGTCCTTCCGGCAACAATTCTGGTGGTTAAAATCGCCGGAGAAGGACAACAAATGGTCAAGAAACATTAGTCAAGTAGCAAAAGTGGACAAACTAAAAGACGTGGACTAAATGTGGAAATGACATAAAACTCGTAAGACCAAAAGTGGAAACAATTTGATATCATTTAATGAATAAATTAATGAATGAATAAGTTACTCATGTCCTATAAAATTCTTTCCACTTACCATTTTGGGATGTCCCATTTTTTTCCCAAATCCCTTTTTTGGAAAATTTGTGTGACAAATATCTATTTACCACTTTTTCAACCATTATCATACATTTTCACTTTATTTCTACTTTCTTAAACTCTGATTAATATCAAAGCGTGAAGAATTTTACGGAATAGATGAAGTAGTTTAATTCAAAAAGTCAAATGTAATAAAAACAGAGCATCAGGAGAAAATAATTGAAATACCCCAAACTTTGAAGGAGTGTGAGATGAACACTTCAAACTTGCATATGTAATCCAAATAACCCAACTTTATATAAAAAGTTATTTTAGCACCATAGTCAAGTATTATTTCTTTTAGAAAAGTAAATTTATGGTGTTAATTGCATAATTTAAAATATTTTAGATTTCATGAAGATACAATTAACGTTCTAAATTTCCATTGCTAAATAAATAATATTAACCTCAATCTATATAATTTCAATACTTGTAATTTTCTATTTTAAAATATGCAATTAACCCCATAAATTTACATTTTTGGAAGAAATAATAAATGACAATAGTGCAAAAATAACTTTTACATAAAATTTGGGATGTTTAAATAACATATACAAGTTTATGATGTTTAGGTCTCACACCTTTTCAAAAAGTTTGGTATTTATATTTTAGAGTTTTTTGTCCTAAATAGGACTAAAGTGATGCTTAAATTCTTAAATAGGAGTAAGTATCTTTTATTCCTTAAATAGGACCACTATTCCAATTTTACCCCTCCAATTAATTTTAATCGTGCTATTTCACCGACTCAACAATTCGGGTTGCAAGTACGCGCAACAGAAAGCTTGGTGGCGACGAGCAAGCACCTGCAGACGGAAGCAAGCAGCGGCGATGAACGGCGGCAAAGTGACGATTCGCAGCAGTAAGCTATGAGCGGCGGCCGGTGATCTTCTCTTCCTCTCTGTCTCTTCGCCGAGCACATTTGTTTTTCTGCAATTTTTTTTTTGATTTTTCGTCTGGATCTGGTTTGGCGTCGCCGCCGCCAAGCCCTTGAAGTCTTCCTCGATCTACAATGGATTTGTGCTGTTGTTTTTACATCTTTTCTATTTTTGTTTGTTTCTGAAATCTTCTAATCGATTTGCAGTCGTTTCACTTTTTGTATTCTCCTTCTAATGACAATTGTTCTTCTTCCTCAAATTTGGTTTTTAAAAGATGTGAAATTTTTGTTTTAAAAATGCCATAAAAATGTCATTAATAGTCTTCAAAAATGTCATTTTTTACTTTGGAAATGCTATTAATATGACATTTTTTATGCAAAGTGGCACTCTTAGAAAAAAATATGGCATTTTATTTTGGTAAAGAACAATGATAGTGCTGGCCGCTGGGAAATGGCATAGGCTGTGGAAGATGTTGCCATCATTAACTTCCCACGTCACCAAATTGTTTATTTCGAAACACATACTATCTACTCCCTCCGTCCCTAATAACTTTGCCAAGTTTGACCGGCACGGGGATTAATAAAGTAAAAACTGTGTGGTTGAGGTTTGTGCAGAGGAGAGAGAATTAACTGGAACCACAAATTCTTTACTTAAATGGGAAAGTGGCAAAGTTAATGGGACATCCAAAAAAGGAAAGTTGGCAAAGTTATAAGGGACGGAGGGAGTATATGGGGGCGTGAAATGATAAGGATAAATCTGGAATCTAGAGATTAATCACTCCTATTTTGGGAAGATAAAATTTTTACTCCTAGCTATTATTTAGTCCCTTACGCAATAACCCCTATATTTTATACACAAGTACTACCTAGTTTTTAAGAAGGGAGCTAGTACCATTTCTTTGGCGCCTTAGCCGAAAGTCTGCGGGTTATTTTTCTAGGGTTTTGCTTCACACCAAAAAAAGAAAGCATGGCTTCATCTACTCGAATTTTCGGCAAGGGGTGCCGGATTCTGATGGCCGCCGCAAAGAGCTCCACTGCCCCTACCTCAGTCGCTACGTCTGCTGTGAAATCTAGAGGCCGTCCAAACGGAATTCTGAAGCCGATCAAGGTTTCTCCGGCTCTAGAGAAGTTCATAGGCGCGTCTGAGGTCTCTCGTACTGACGCCGTGAAGAAAGTATGGGAATACATCAAGGCCCAAAATCTTCAGGTTTATCTTTCTCCTTTGTATTTGCATTATTATGTTCATGGAAACGATGGTCTGTTTTGATAATTAGTCTGCGTTTGATGAGTTGGGGCATATATTTGTTCAGTTTTCTCAGTGTATTCTGGGATAGTTGGATGCTTCTCTCCGTGTGTGGGTTTTACGATTCTGTTTGCATAGAAAAAATTCATAGCACTGTTTAACTTTTTTGAAACTTCTGGTAAGTATAAAACCCCTACGGAGAAGAGCTATTCTGTTTCTGTTAAAGTTCAAATACAAAATAAAAGAATTGGAATCATGCAACGGAATATGACGAATAAAACATTTTTACAACCAATAAGCAGTATTCTAATTCTGCTTAATATGTTCTTTTGGTGTTCTTTGTTGCTTAATCTGTAGCTGCCTCGCTTCCCATAGATAAATAATGATAATGAACCATTAGCGAGACATTCTAACAAGTAACAACGGATGTGTAGCTAAAGAAAAGGATCAACTGAAAATGCACAGATAGCTCAGTGGAAGCTAAAGTAGATGCTAAGAGCCTTAATGTGGAGAGAAATTCAGTATATTTGAATTTTGAATTGAGTGTTTTGAATTAATTATGATCTTGTTGTAAAATTTGTTTTTATTTATTTACATAATCTCCCAAAAATATGGTGTAGTAAATCTCCAGTTCTAGACATGTACTCCCTGCGTCTTTCAAAACTTTGCTGACTTTGACCAGCACAGAGAATAATAAAAATTTTGAATTGAGTGTTCTGAATTTTGAATTGAGTGGTTGAGATTTATGCAGAGAAGATAGAAATAATAGAAACCACAAATTAATTGATTAAAAGGAAAAATGACAAAGTTTTTGGGACAACCAACAAAGTAATGATGGTAAATTTATAAGGGATGGAGGGAGTATAACATTGTAGTGCCTTGAAAACCACACATGTCACTTGTGGCTTTGTTTTTGACAGTCTTGTCCAATGGCGGTGCTATGGCATGTGGTGATGGTGTGAATACATGAGACTGCCATATGAAATTTGTGAAGAATGTTGGGTTATGCTGGTGCATGTGGCGGTTTTGTCCATTCGGGATCTGCCATAGCATTATTTATCATTTTCATCATTTTCATTTACCCCAGTGTTGCAAAGGCTCCCACCTGCGGTGGGTTAAGGGGGGGTCGGATGTACGCAGTCTTATCCCTGTACTAAAGCACAGAGAGACTATTTCCGGATGACCCATAGTGAAAATCGCGTCCAAAATTGCATAGACTGACTGCTGCTTCATAACAAAGAAGCGAAGACAGTTTAGTGAGCCATTTTGCTTTATTCCATCATATTTTCAAGCCAAAAAATAATGAATCTTTGGCTCCATTAAATGAAAATGAAATAGCATTATTTATATGGAAGAGAAAAAAATTGTGCTGATTCTCACCATACCTTGCCACATGAGCTGTATGTTATACATTGTACCAATAGTGTCTTTAGATAAAAAATGGTGTCTTGTCCTAATCTTCCAAGTTTGGCAGGCTCATGAAATCGAGTTGAGCAGTGCCCATGATATGGAAAGAAGAAGCTCATTATACTACTACGCTTATTCATTATTATTATTAGTTTCCTAAAGTATTAGATGTTAATTTCCTATGATTATTATTAGTTGCAGTTTCCTATAAGTAGAGATATTCTATTTTAGTTAATTTCTTAATAAAAGTATTGTAATAGAATTAGAGTTACTATAATACTACACCACCAAGACTCTTGGGACTAGTATAAATAGAGATGCCATATTAATGAATACAATCATCAATCTTCTTGTGCGCTTGGTGGAACCGACAAACACTTCCTTGCCTAAGATGGGTAGCTGAGTTGTTTTTCCAACTATCATACTTATCGTTCTTTTTTTTTTTACCTCACGTCTGGAACAATTTGGTATCAGAGCCATCTACTTCCTGCTTGATATTTTTCTTTTTCTTTAACAAAAAAGGGTGAACTGCACTCAAGCGTATGGATAAGAAGGAAATAAAATCCCGTAGGGTTGAAGATCAGTGATCTCTTCCAGAGAGCTTTTTTCGAGAAGCCATCACGCCAAGACTACCCGCTAATTATCCCTAAAGTTAGGTCCGTTCTTTCTTTCTTAAAAAAAGGGAGCACACTAGTGCAGGGACCCAAAAGCTGAAGTATTCCTCCCACCTTACGTAAGGTTGAGTATTAGCTTTTATTTTGCAAAATTCTGCATTATTATTCGTCTGGAAGAAGATCCAAAAAAGGAGAATGTTCGGAAAAGAAAGAAAAACAGAAAAAAAATCAGAAAAGCTTGGATTTTACGTGTCTCAGTTTCTAATTTACGTTGTCCCGTTGATGAGTATGATTTATATAGTGACTTTGCGGACAAATCGGTTCAACATATTGAAGTTTTGAAGTCTAATGGGATGGAACAACATGCTTTGGTATATTTAATTCCATCAAGGATGCAATTGCTTTGCAACCGGAATTCTATGGGGAGAATATTCATGGTAGTTGTTCTATGTGAATACGTTACATGGTTCCGTCACCGGAAGATGAATTATCCCAACTTCAGCAAATAGGTACTCTAGATGAGTATATTAGCCAGTTTCAGCGTTGATTGGCACCCGCAAAGGGCTTACCTTCGCAAACTCAAGTGAACTTCTTTGCAGCAGGACTTCAAGATGGGTTTCGTCTTGCGTTGGAATGTCAATAACTCAATATCCCGGCAGCGTGGATGTGGCAATCGGTTTGGCAAAAGCTATTGACCAAAGGCAACACTCACAATATGATTCTTTATCTCCGTTAACAACAGCCCCAATGGCGTCATTGTCGGAAGCTTCACCAAAATGTCAATTTTTTCCTGTGCAGTCGTCAACATCTCCACTGTTCCCACAACCGTTGTTGGATAAGTAGTCATTGTTATCCACACCACCACCAATTATGTCACTGCCAACAGAGCAAGTTTGTTGGTGACAAGCCAATCTATCATTGTCAACAGCATTCTTGCTGTCACCCGTGAAGCTGACACCACCCATGTTGGCACCTTCATCCTTCCCTCCTACATATTTGTTGCCCACAACCAAGTTGAAAGAAATCATATGGACCTTCCTAGCAAGAGAAAATTTTGATGAATTTGGCCAAGTATTGGGACATTGGGCCATTACTCATAGTGATGCGGCTACAATCAACATGGTGATGATTGATCATATAATAATGTCGTTTGATCGTGGAAAGACTGCTTGGCATGACTTATTTGCTTCAAGCTTGAGGACAAGCTTGAAATTCAAGAGAGGAGTAATGATATGGAAAGAAGTTCATGATTACTATCATTATTATTATTATTAGTTTCCTAAAGTATTAGGTGTTGATTTGCTATGGTTATCATTAGTTGTAGTTTTCTATTAGTAGAGATATTCTATTTTAGTTAATTTCCTAATAAAAGTATTGCAATAGATTTAGGGTTCTAAACTAGATTACCAAGACTCTTGGGACTAGTATAAACAGAGGTGCCATATTAATGAATACAATCATCAATCTTCTGAAGAATAATTCTTCTTGTGCGCTCAATGGAACCGACAGATACTTCCTTGCCTAGGGCGGGAACCCGAGTTGTTTTGTAATTATCTTATTGTTCTTCTTCTTTTTTTATCTCCCAACCATGCCGGTGACGGCCCAATCTTAGGCTCTACTTGGTAGCCAGCTTAGGCTTATTATGCCAATCAACAGAATAAGTAGCTTTCAATTTACTTATTTGTCTTGATGGATGTAATTAAACACTTTTTCTTTCAGTAATCCAAGAGATTCTGTCATTTCAGCCATTTAACCAGCCAAATAGCCCTAACCAATGCGATCCTTAGTGTTCCCAGCTTTGAAAAGTTCCAAACTAAGCACAAGCTAGCACTTTTTCAATTTTGTTATATATATATACTCCCTCCGTCCCATTTATTTTGTCCCGTTTTACCTTTTCGGGAAGTCCCACTTATGTTGTCCCATACCATATTTGGCAAAGTTTGTGTGGCTCTAAATCATTCTTACTTTATTCTTACTTTATCAATTAATATCAACCTCACAAACCCACTTTTCTTAATAACCGTGTCACCCTCTTCCGGGACAATATAAATGGGACGGAGGGAGTATATATTTCATAAAAGGAAATTTAGTTTTATTGGTACCACCAAAAGATAGAGAGGAAGCCATATGACCTGGCCTGAAGTGCAAGAGAGATTTTTAAGGGTGATACATGGGAAACATGTAACATCTAAAGCGACCGTTGACTTCCTATATCCTAGCCTGATGATATTTAGGACTCTAAATTCAATAAATAAATTTGCTATAAATCCCAATTCATCACACCGGACATCAGCCTGCCAACTGAGAACCTGAATACACAACTCAAAATTTACAGGAAAAATCAGAAGAATAAATGGTGCCATAGCATGAGAACTAGATCGCAATCCAAAAACTTTCCATGGGCCTAGATTTTTACTTTTCATTTCTGTACTGTTTTTCCCTTTTTTTTTTCTCGCATTGTATTTCCCCTTTAATTCAATAAAAGATTCCCCTTTATCTTAAAAAAATTTATCATCGAACTTGGGAATGTTAACACATTAGTTCGAGTTTGGGTTACAATCCCCACTTAGGTGTTTGGCGGCGCTATTGACAGACTTGGCAATGATCCATAGTTCTACTATGTTGTCCTTCATGATTTTTAAGATGTGTGAGATTGGGAAAAATTGATCCCAATAGTCAACATATTGAAAAGTGATGGTGTTAGCTACTTTGATATCGTTTAATTCCACTGTGGAGATGATGACATGATGTTTGTCTTATCTCTGCAGAAAAGTAAAGCTGTGAGAGTAGAGTTAGTTAGGGCAATTTGGGCCGATGTAGCGAAGTGGCGGATTGAATGAATGGGAGATCATAGAACCATTGTGGTTAAGGAATGAGGAACCCCGGGTTGTGGTTTATCTCGTTACAAGTAATATAGATGTTTACAGTTGAAATACCTTTGAGGGGGGAATCCAACTAGCAATTTGAGTTTTTAGGGAAAGGGGGATATGCCATAACCTTTACAGGGAGAATTTCAGGAGTTTTTTCACAAAATTTTCAAAATTCTTATATCGGATTCACATGTGTTGAAATCTAAAACTAGAACAGGGGAGGGGTTGGTTGCTATTAATTGATTTAATATGAAAAATAAGAGGGGAGTGATAAGGAAGGATAAAAGGCAGCCTGGTAAAAGAAAAGGAGAGGTTCTGTTGCAGAAGCGAGTAGTTAATAAGGATTCTGCCAGTTTTAAAAACAATACCCCTTTCCTTCTGCCCATCCAAGCCTATTTATCACCAATTAAAGGAATATTGGAAAGATCTTTATCATTTATAAAGTTATTGAAATCCTCTATAGAATGTTTATTAGGACTGGGTTTACCCTTTATATTTCAGAGTGTCTCTAATGGTGTTAAAATCCTCACGAAGAAATCAAGGTTGATTGCCCAGGCTTCTTTGGAAGGTAGTAAGGTGGGCCTAGAGATTTTGTCCTTGGGTTTTATCACAGAGGTGACAGACATTAAAAGGAAAGGAAAACACAGTATGATTGACAAGAAAACTAATGCACTGATGTGTTCATCACTAGAGCTATTTGGGTTTCGTGCAACTTAATGGGCGAAAATTTGATTGTACCAATGGTTTAACTTGAATTCTTGGACTTTTTCATCAGGTGGTAACTAGGATAAAACTTTGGGATGAGCATTTGAAAAAGTTGATCGCTGGCTGATTCGTGGAATTCCTTGGGTGTGATTTTCGTTAGCGCTTTCTTTTCTTGTTTTGCTAGTTTTCTTCCTTCATAAGCATTTGTATTCTCTCTATTCTTATCTAATAAAACTTCAGCGTTTAAAAAAAACTAATGCACTGAGGGTATCCTAACAGAATTTTGATGGAGTGGGTGTCATTCCAAAAGAGCTAGATTTTATTAAGACAATGAGCATGACTGTGTTGAAAATAAGAAGCCTTTGGAGTGATGAGATGTGAGATGGATTGCCCATCGGTTCATGAATTGCAATGAAGGAGACAAAATGGTTTTTTGAAGGAGATATGTCCTCTCGGTTATCATTATTGGTGATACCCCGAGCATTCCAAATGAGGGTGTTAATCATTGGGTTATTTCCTTATCTGAGGGAGTTTGTGATTTATTATGGTAGGTTTTGGAGCTTCTAGTGATTCTTTTGGTTGAGGAGGGGATTTGGAGTTGCGCCTTTTGGGCAGCATTAAGGCAATGTCTTTGTTGCCTTAATCTAAATTTAGTTTTGAAGAGGGAGGGGTGTCATCATTTGCTGGAGAGGAATGGGAGCAAAAAGATATATTATCAATAGGGGCTTTGTCCTTTCTCTGCCAAGACTCGCTCTTTGGTAAACTATGGCTTTGTTCAGGGCACCTGTACTAGTGCTAGTACATGTAACAGAAACTTGAACAATGCTCTTAGTAATCGAATGAATGATAGATTCATTGGGGCCGGCTGGATTGGTTGAGCCGTTGAGTTCGTAGTTTTGGTAGAGGACCCATGAGCTTTACTGTTAATGTTAAGGTGATCAAAGTGGAAACAAGTTTTGAAGTAGGTGGGGAGGTGTTCTCCCACCTTAATGTTTTTTTCCAGAAAGGGTTGTAAGTTGTAACCCTCATCCTCCAACCAGATCCTATCAGGATATATTATAGGAGATCAATCTCCACCTGGACACGAGTAACCTGAAGGGCGCTTCTTGTCTATAGTGGATCTATCAAATCTCAGAGGTTGACCCAAAGTGGAACATAGTTAAAAAAGAAAGTGTTCATTAATCAAGTGGAAAGGGAGGTGTGGGAGACTGATCCAAATAGGAACAAAGGAATATTCCCTATTCAGATGGTAGCTTGGGTACCAGCTGGAGATGGTCATCAGTTTGTTTCCGATATACCAGGGATTTTGGGATCTGCAACGAACATATTCCTCCTTGTTGGTAAAGTTAGAGATGATTTCGTTTTTCATAAAGTAAAGCGACAGTGAAAGCATGAAAATTTAATGATTAACATGTAGATAAGTTCAAGAGAGGGTCTTCCCTGTCAAAATTTACCAAGGCGAAGGTCATGTGAGAGATCTAATCGCTTTTTAGGTATCTTGATGGAAATGTAACTTCTGTGTTTTCCCACAATCATATTTAGATCAGGATCTGAATATTGGGGCTTGCCTATGCGAGACGTCGACAATTGGAATGGGTGGTCTCAATCGGAGTGGGACGCTATGGTGGTGGTGAGGAAATGCTAGGGTTTCACCCGGAGGAAGTAGTGAGATGTAGAGCTAAGATGGAATGTCACTAGAAATAAACCAGAGCTGAATAGAGAGCTAATGAACAACTTTTTTGCGGGAAAAGAAAGTTTATTGATAAAACAATTCGGAATTACAATCTGCTTGGAGAAAAGAAAGGATCTGCTGCGGTGCCTCAAGACGTAAGAGCCCTCCTTCAGAACAATCCTTAGCCAGTTTAGCTAGTTTGTGTGCAACACGGTTATTATCCCTTTTAATAGAGCTGTATCGTACCTCCTGTAAAGAACTAGTTAGCTCTTTTATTTCTTGGAGAAGGATTCCGAATCTGGAAGCATCTTGCGCAGGCTGTGATAAACTGGATGAGATCGCCACACAGCTAATGAACAACTTAGTTATACATGTGTTGCAGTTTTAATTCTTTCTGTTATGCATTCTTTGTTACAGTTGTAATTCTTTGTTCAATGATACATTAAAACATTTTCAAATTTGACTCAATTATTTACTAGTAATTCTCCAGAATTTTCTATCAAATGTTTGTGACTCATATTATATCTCGATTCATATTAGCAGATTCCAAACTCATTTAGGATGAAGGCCTAGATGGTGTTGTTATGATTATGTGTTAATAATTGTGTCTTGGCTATACCCAGAATCCTGCAAATAAGAAAGAGATAAGATGCGATGAGAAGCTGAAGACTATATTCAGTGGGAAGGAGACAGTCGGGTTTCTTGAGATTGCCAAGCAGCTAGCACAACATTTTCCGAAGGCTGCAGCGTAGTAGATTTTCCATTGAAACGCTTAGAGCGCCTATTTGTCTGTTAGATTTGCACACTGTGTTGTGTACCGGCAGTGCATGCCTTTTATTTTGGTTGTGGTTGGTTAACTGTGTACGGTGCTGATCATGAACATGGATGCATATACCGTTTTTTAGTTTACGTATCCTATCTTAATGATGAAATTGTATTTTTTTTATTAACATAAAAGTGGGGTAATCAACACTTTAAAATGACAATTTAATAAATAAAGAAAAAAAGTTCAAGTAAGCCATTTAACTATCATGAATCTATCACATTAACCCATCTACTAATAAAAGTATCACTTAAATACATTTACTTCCTAAAAACAACCACTTTGGTCAAGTTTACTGGAAAGCAACCCCTCCCAGCAGGTTATAAGCATGTTTGACCTTTTTTCTTTTCTTTCTTTTTCATTCTCTTACTTTTTCTTCATTCTTTCTGCAAATTTTCATCCTATCCAAGCCTCAATCTTCTAGCGGCAAGTTTTGCAAATTTTTCCTCCATCCCATGCTAGTGCTGGACTCGGGCCGGTTCGGGCCCGGTTCGGGCCTGGGCCCGGCCGGGCCTCGGGCCAGGAAAGGGGAGGCCCGAGCCCGAACCGCCGGTGGCCGGTTCCGGTTCCGGGCCTAACCGGGCCGGGCCGGGCCGGGCCAAACCGGTCCACTTATTTTTTTTTTGGTTCTCCTATTTAATCCCCTACCCCTCCCCCTCAACCCCAAACCACCCCAAACCACCTCAAAGGCTCAAATGGCCCAAAATACCTATTCCAACCCAAGACTTAAAAAATTTTTCAAAAAAAAAAAAAAAAAAAAAAATTAAAATCCGGCCCGGACCAGGCCCGAACCGGCCGGGCCGGTTCACCATATGGAAGGCCCGGGCCCGGAACCGGGAACCACCGGGCCGGTTCGACCCGAACCGCCGGTGGACCGGGCCACCGGGCCGGGCCGGTTGCTACAGTGGCCGGGCCGGGCCGGTTCCGGGTCGGGCCGCCCGGCCCGAGTCCAGCACTATCCCATGCAGTCTATATTTCACGTAATGCAGTTTCTTGTTTTCTTTTTGCTTTTCTTTCTTTAGTTTATACGGAGTATGTCTAATCTAATGCAAACCAGGGGCGTCTCTTCAATGGCGAATATCTTTCCAGTAGTTGGAGGACAATAGGGACACTCCATGAAAGCACGCGATAGGGATTTCAAAGCCGCTACATGTTGACATGGACAATTCGTTCGTCATCTTTCCGGCCTTTAGTCGTTCGGCGGCCATTTTAGTAGAGCAACGGGCAGAGCAACGAGCAGAACAGACACCTCACACCAACAAACCTGGTTGATGTCGAATATGCGGGACGTCAACTCTGGAAAACTCATGGTTCGTTGGTTGGAGCAACCAGGTATCTCTAGGCCTGGACTCAGGCCGGGCGGCCCGCCCCAGAACCGGCCCGGCCCGGTTACTGTTTGAACTGGCCCGGCCCGGGAACCGGAGGGGGGGGGGGGGGGGGGCGGTTCGGGTCGACCCGGCCCGGTGGAGTAGCGGTTCGGTCTCGGGCCCTTCAAATGGCGAACCGGCCCGGCCTGGCCGGGCCCGGTTCGGGCCTAACGGCTATTTTTTTTTTTTTAAATAATTGGAAGGCTTCTAGCCGTTGGGAGACCTCCCAAACGGCTCTATAGTCGTTGGAGGGGGTGGGAGGGGGGGGTGGGGATAAAAAAACCTATTTATACTCCTATTTTCTATACATTTTTTACACCTCTAGTCAAGGCGGGGATTAGACGTATTTGGGGCAATGGTCAACTTAACTTAAAATGGCAAAATTATTTGATTGAAAGATTTGTCTATTCGGTGGAATAGTACTTATAAATTAATTAACGTTCTTCTTAGATATAAAGAACATTTTCCTGCTTTTTTAAGACAATATGATAACTATATTTCAAACCCCGCTCACATCGACACTTGCGAAAAAATTTGTAATGTTTTGATATATTTTAATAATGCAACTCATAGTTTTAGTCATGTTTATAAACCTACCTCAAACGAATTTATTCGTGAAGTTGTTAATCTCGACGGTGCTTTTAATGAATTTGAGAATGCCGCTTACGTGAGTTATTTTTGTGGTTTTATGAAGGAAAAGTTTTTAAAATATTATGCACATATTCTGCATATTTATAGTATTGCATTTATTCTCGATCCTCGTTATAGACTTGGTAATTTGGAAGAATGTTTGAAGTTCTATTATAATGCTTTTTTTGTTCCATTTCCAATGTATGATGATAACGACATAGATCCGCAAGTTGAATACAACGAGGTTAGTAATTTATTTTATGCCTTATTTAATGAGTTTCGTGCACAATATGGCAACGCGTCCCCTCCCCCGACACACACATCTTCATCTAAAGGAAAATCACTTTTTAAATATGCTTTTGGCAATCTTATGAAAAAACCTAAAACAACTCACACTACTGAACAAAGCGCACTTAATGAGATTTCTTTGTATATTAATTATGAGGTAGAATTTGACGAAAATGAGAAGTTTGACATTCTAAAGTGGTGGAAGTCAAAAGAAAGAATGTTCCCGATTTTGGCACGGTTGGCTAAGCAAGTGCTATCAATGCCGGTTTCAACAGTTGTTGTGGAACAAGAATTTAGTTCGGCCGACAACGTTCTAACGGCATCTAGAACAAGTTTGAGCGCTGAGTCTCTTGAGACGCTTATATGCTACCACGATTGGTTGAAGGCCATACGTAGATGTCAAGAAGTTAGCATCACCCCCTCCCAAGACTTTATGGATGAATCAACAACCGAGGGTGGCTGCTATGCCGGAGATTCCGATTGATTAGTATTTTACAGTTTATTATAAAATGTATTTCATGTTTTAATTTTTCCTTCAATTCTCTATTGTAATTTGTAAAGTTGTATTTCATATTTCAAATAAATATACATTCTTTTTTTTATATGCAGCACTTCTCAAATTAATTAATTGGTCACAAACTTACAACTTCCAACTTAGAATTTATTGTATTAGTATTTTTTGAAAAATGTATTTCATATTTAAGTTGTATTAAAAAGATAAAAAAAAATTAAACTAGGCCCGGCCCGACCCGGCAGGTGGCCCGGCCCGGGGCCCGGCGGGTGACCCGACCCGACACGAACCGGAACCGGGCGAAGGACGGGCCGGTTCTGGGCCCCCCTTTATAGGAACGGAGGCCCGACCGGGCCTAGGCCCGGCCCGAACCGAGTCCAGCCCTAGGTATCTCACACTTCGCCTCCGAATCCGTGATGGTGGAACTCTTCATATATACCTACGAGATGGCCGGAAAAGTAATGAAGGTAGTATGGGAACAAAAGAGTGGGGAAAAAAACCAAATAAGAAAACGAAAAAATAAAGAGGGAAAATCATACTTTTAGTCCTGAAATAGTCACCATATTGAAATGTCAGACATGTATTTCTCATATTGTAAATGTCACCCCTCAATTGTCCAAACTCCAAATTGATGTAAATGTGGTCCTTTGAGGGGTGAAATGTACTCTTGCCACATTGTACATTTCAATCCTCAAAGGACAACATTTACGGCAATTTGGATAATTGAGCAGTGACATTTACAAACTCATAAATACGGGTCTGACATTTCAATATGGTGACTATTTGAGGGACCAAAAGTGCGAATTTCCCAAATAAAGAAAAAGTAAAGGATGCCTTATAACTTGCTATAAGAGGTTATCTTCAGGTGATTTGGCTCAAATGCATATTTTGTTTAGAGTAAATGAGTTTATCTGATTGTTTTTTAGTACATGGTTTTAGATTATGTATATGTAATTGTAGAGGGGGTTATTTGACCCTTTTTCCATAATTAAATATTAAATAATACGAGTTTATTTATAACATCACAGTTGTCATCAATTACTCCATTATATTACATACCCATTCAATTTAGGCTGGTGTACAACCGCCGCACAGTCAAGTGATGTCACTCGTAGGTCACTCTCACTCGATTGTACACGGCGTCCATGAACATAGTTCATACCATACTCAGTAAGTAAACATATATAACGACACCATACTTTAAATTGAATGAATAGCAGAAATATTCGTGAATTAGGGGCCACATGTGGCAAAACGTGGCTTGTAGGCCCAAAACAAAGTTTTCAAAAAAAATATCCATGAGCATAGTTTGCAGTTTCAAATCAATAAAGGAAGCACGAACCACGTCTTCCTCGAGATCACTTCACCTCACCCGTGCAAAGGTGCAAGTAGCAAGCTCTAGCTTCAACCTGAAAATGGTGAGCCCCCGAAGGGGTAAGTACACTTGTCCTGGCGAGAAACAGGTTAAATGTACAATAACTAATGTTTTAAGTACAAGATTCAAAAATAGGGTGATACATAAATTATAGCCCCCCCCCCCAACTCGTCAAATACATATAAATATATGCACTTGGAAAATACCTGACCCGTAGGTCATTCGTTTACTTGGAAAATTTATAGTAGTCATAGTTCTTGACTTATAAATCCCAAACCCACACAAATACTTACGAGTGTATAGAACTACTCCTTGTTCAATCAAGTAATTTAAGGACATCGTCCGGTCCTAACTTACTAACCCATATTCTATGAGTTTTGAGGACTAATCATTTCCATGGGTAGTTCACCAATTATATACCAAGTTTTTAGGACAATCCTGACCTTGAGTACTCCACTAATTAAATTCCGAGTTTTGAGGACAATCTCATCCTTGGGTACTCCACCAATTCTATTCTGAGTTTTGAGGACAATCTCATCATTGGGTACTCCACCATATCCTATGATCTAGCACATATCATACCTAGATACGGTCTATATCATAATCAATATACAAGACTAAACCAAGTCTTATAGCCTAAGCATAACAATCCATGCAAAAACCATGCAAATAGGTCAATCCGGAATAAACGGGACCAAACTGGTATTTCAACCCGTAGCCAAACTGGCGCTGGTTCAGTCCCTGGCCCAAGCTGGTTCATGTATTTTTCTGCCAGACAGGGCTGGCAGTGACCAAACCTTTTCCGGTCCACTGTCCCACATGTGGTCAACGGCTCGTTGACCGCCCGAACCGACTTTGATTACTCCGAAACCTCAAACACAACGTGTAATAAGTCCCAAAAAATCAATATATTCCATTTTTGGCCATTGAAAACATCACACATGTTTTTATATGCATTTTAATTCATTTACATGCATAATATAATAGTTTTATTCACATAAGCCTAATCACCTTGGCTAATCACATGCTTAAATTATTTTAAACATCGTTGTGAATACATATAATATGTCTTTAGGTAATCTCACACTTAACTCAAGAGTTATAAGACATTAAACCGTCAACTCACCTTGAATGAGCTTTAAGAAGTTCTACCCTCTCCGGTTGAACCCTGGCAAAACTCCGGCGATACCTCCAACAACTATCTCAACTTCGTGAGAATATATACTAGGACCACCTTAGACAAGTCTCTAACAAGGTTTTAGTATCTCAAAACCCATATCAATACAAATAACCTCTAAAGGATTATTTTCTGATGAACCGGTCATTTTAGCTTCTAAGTCCGTTTTTGAACTTAGAACCACCTTCCAACCCCTCATTCTACACCTCTAAGCATGTAGAACAATCTTAGGGGTCGTCCATATGACTTGTTTAGTCATATAGACTTAGTTGAAAGAAGGAAAGGTAATAATAAGGCCATTACCTTAATCTCCTAATATTTTCCTCACTTTTCTTCTTTAAACTTTCTTTCTCAGGCCTTCTTTCCTTGAGCTCGAATTTGGATATGAAGGATGATATTTGCAGAGCTCTCATTCTTTCTTGGGATGATTTGGACGCACAAAGGGATGGGGGTGAGGAGACTCATTGTGATACCCTGAAAAATTTAAACAAAAATAAAATAAATCCAGATAATATGTATCTGACGACGTAAATAAAATAAACATTAATTAAAGTGTTATAAGTGGCGTTGTGTAACAAGTGATAAATATACATATATGATAGGAATTTTATCAATTCGGGACCTGAAAGATGGATGAATTATCAATTCTGGACCCGAAAGATGAAATGCATCGGTATAGGACCCGAATGATGAAAAACTATCAATCTAGGACCTAACATTTCATAGGTCTTGATTTATTTAATTTTTTATTAATTCCTTTGCTAATATTTGGTGAATCTTTCTTCACAAAAGTTTATTAGTTTGATACAACTAAATAATATTTAATTTTTTAAAATAAAAAAAGTAATAAAATTTATGAAAACTTTGTTCCTAAATTGATAGTTTTCAATCATTCGAGTCCTAAATTGATAGTTTTTCATCATTCGGGTCCTGTACTGATACATTTCATCTTTCAGGTCCAGGATTGATAATTTGTCTATCTTTCGGGTCCTGGATCGATAAAATTCCTATATGATATAAAGATAAATTAAAAGTGACTTTAGAGATGTAAAATATACTTCATACATTCCACATACACACAATCACAAAAATTGAGGTATAATTCCTCCATATAATGGAAATGTAATAAATCACGTACTAGTGCTACATGTCGACTCAGCCGCTATAATAGTATAATTACTATTGCTGACTTGGACAATATATATATATATATCAAGTATCAACTGGGCGGCCATATAATTACAAGAAATAATGACGGAAGTGATAATTACAAATTTAAGAGGTGTGCAAATTTTATCAGATTAATCAGCAAACCAATCATGGAACTACTCGACCTACGAGCTTCTCTGGCTATAAATAGGTGCGTTCGACGGAGTTCTCCCCACACCAAAACCCCCCATGCGAGCTATACACGCTTACATATAAGTAGTACTCCCTCCGTCCCAGAAAATTCTTCCAAGTTTGACTTGGATCGGAGTTTAAGAAAGTGGGAATAAAGTGGAAATGTGTGGTTGTAGTTGTGTAAGAAAAAGGTGAAATGAATGTGAGCCACACAAATAATCAAAAAGGTGAAGTTGGAAGAATTTTCTGGGACGTCCCAAAAAGGAAAGTTGGAAGAATTTTCTGGGACGCAGGGAGTATATACTAATATAAATATATATCCGCTGTCGTTCTGCGGTAAAGGAGTAGAAGTAAGCTTTATACTCATCATTGCCTACGCCGGAGGAAGAGGAGGCATCACCGCCGCACAACGTTTCGCCGGAGTTGCGTCGGGCTGTTTTTGTGCGTCAACAAACGGGGATAGAGAAGGAGCTGCTGCTGCCGCTGCCGGTTCACTGCTGACCGCCGCCGACTGTACTACCTCATCGCTGGACTTCAGTACGTCGTCAAGGTAAGACCAGGCTTCGTCCTTATAGCCTGCGTTTGAAGTACTCCGACGAAGAGGAATATCGTATCTTCTTTGTTTAATTTTAAAAGCCGAGTCATGTGTTTGGACCGAACAGAACTAACTAGAACTGAACGGAAATATTAATGATACATTCTGTTAACCTAACAGGGCTAGTTTTAATAATAAGAATAATAATAGTGGAAATCATAATAATCTTAATAAGAATGATACTACGGTTATAAAAATATTGATAATAACAACCTGCAAAATAATACGGAGCAATGAATTGAAACAGAGATGATTATATTAAAGATAAAAACTAGCTTAGTTTGGTAACAATTACTTGGAAGAATTGGTCATTTTTTTAGTTGGTTTAATTACATAATACAAAATAAGAAAGTTAAGGGCTTGTTTCATTAATCAAAATAATAATAAATGAATTAATTATTATATTAGATCTATTATTAACTTAATCGGATTAATTAAATGTGTATGGATGTTAATGAACTAAAATAAATCAAATAATATAAGATATTGCAAAATAGAATAAAAAGGAACTACTGGACTTACTATGTGTTGTAATTGGCCTAAATATCAAATCATATGTATATTCCGTTAATTGGGTTGAAATCAAATGGACTAACTACTTAACAAGAACTAATTTAAATTGGCTAGTAAATGGACTAATTGGACTTTTTGGACACATAAAATAAAATGATAAATAAACTAATGGCTATATTTGGACTTAAATAAATAACATTATTGAATAATGGACTAATAAATCTATCTTAATTAATTTAATAGTAATTGTGATTAATAATTATATATTCGGAATTAATATTAATTATTAGATTATTTAAACTCATAAAATAAGAGGATTAGTATAATTAAAGTAAATAGTAAAGGTGGACTCGAAATTAACATTTAGTAAGATTTATGAATTCAATAGTTATATGACTTATATCTAAAGAAGGAATTATGAAATTTAAATAATTAAAGGTTGGATATAGGAAATAACAAAATACTAAAATAGTTATTGATTTAGAGTGTTGATCAATATTAGAAGGAGAATTCAAGTGAAGACCAAGCTAGAGATTTTATTAAGGAGACTATCGCAATTTAAGGTAATTTTATGTCAACCAAAAATATTTTGCCTCGTACTTATATGTATGCAATGTCTGAATTATGTGAATTATTTATGAATTGGAAATTATATGTTTGACATGGGTTGAATATTTTGACTATATGAATATCGGTGGATTATTACCTTTTATTGATGATTGAATGTATATTCTTTTTATTAAAGAATATTGGTGGATTGATATTTATTACCAAGGATATTTTTAGAAAATGTGACAAGAATGACTTTGAGGAAAACTCAAAGTTTTCATAATATATTCTTACTTCTCGAGAGAAACACGAGACGTGGGTGGTTAGAGCTACTACTACTTTTGGTGAAATTTATTTGGGTCAGTAACCAGTCCGGCAATGACACGCTCCGGTACACATCCCGGGCCTTTATTTGAGGACCAAAGGTCCTTTGGTGGTCGTAGTAGTAGTTACCTAATTTACCCCTGGACAATGTCCCCTGTGAGTAGGTCAGTAGAAAACATCCTGCCTACTTGGGTTTCTTACTACTCGGAGAGCTTGGAATCTCTTTTAGAGGGTGTGCACACTTAAGGTAGAAATTCAGCTTCCAATTGGTGGTCGGTGGGAGCCGGAATTCCAAGATGAGTCGTAGATAACAACGACTCATTGGGCTCGAGGAATCTAGAGTTTCGCCCACTCCTAAAAGAAATCAAAATCATTACTTTTGGAGGAATGGAAGAATGACATTATCTATGGTGGAAATTATTTTGAGACATTAAATCATTTTGCAAGTATGAGAGGGTACTTTCCTATATATATATATATAACTGGGAGAATGAAATTTTGAAATTTTGGGGCCCTTTCCGGTGGAATTTTTCGATGAAATTTTGTGAGAATGTTCTTCATGAAGTCTAGTTTATCCATACCAAATTTCAGCTAAAAATTCAATCGGGAAGGCAGTCAAATGATTTTTGGAAGTTAACTGCGCAGTTTATATACATATAAAACACAGTTATCTTCCAAAAATCATTTGAGTGCCTTCCCGATTGAATTTTTAGCTGAAATTTGGTATGGATAAACTAAAGTTGATGAGGAACATGCTCAAAAAAATTCATCAAAAAATTCCACCGGGAAGGGCCTCTGATGGCCTTGGCCGGACGGTCCCTCCCGTCCCTCCGGAGGGACCTGATCTTTTCTATATATATATATATATATATATATATATATTTATACTTATACAAAAACCAATTTTCCAAATTATATTATTTTACGGGTTCGGGTGGAATCTTACTTAGTTCTAAAGCTAATTTTTGTCTCTTTTCTCTTTTTCTCTTTGCTCTATTGTACAGATGATTATGATTATAAAGACTGATGTACTTGCTGCCCGAGTGTCCTGCTAGTTGTAAATGTTGGATTAATTATCATTATTTAAATATGTAATTCACAAACATTGTCTTAAGATGTGTTTAATTACTATTTGAATTGATGATGGATAGCCTGTGCACTCAATCATGTGTAGGTTGAGTGTGGCAGTGACACATCTGTTTTTCCTTTAAAGACTTCCGCTGTACTCTAAATATGTTTTATAATAAAGATGATTTCATGTAAAATGTGATTTTATTTGGGTGGGAAAAATGGGGTGTTACACTCATCTATCTATTTCTTATCTTATCTTAAAAGCTTATAATTGTCAATAAGGGTTAATACCCTTATGGGAACAAAAATGTGTTGGTGTAATAGTGTAGCTATACAGAGTTGTACGTTATTATAAAGTGATAGTACTTTTCTTGTTACCTCATTGCTCACTATCCGCGGCTCCCGTTAATTTAACTCCTATTCGTTAACTTTAGCCGCACACCGTCACGTCTCCGTCTTTGTTTCACGTATACAACCTCATATCTTCACTCAACATCTCCTTTACGTTTCAGTGCATTCAGACCTACACTACATTAGTTACGGACTTAGGGTTAATTAGATGGGACTAAGGATCCATCCAATCCATAAATCGGCGCTAGCGTTCCTCACGCGCCTTGATTCACTTCATCTTCTCCTCGCGTGTAAGTTTATAGTTTAGTTTTCTGGATTTGTCGACTTCTATCATTTTGTGCACAACGACGATTCTTGATTATTGCAGGTGAGGCTTCATTCCATTCATCTTCTCTTGGCCAGATTCGATGCCAATGATTTCATTTAAAGATATCATCATTCAATTTACAACTGGAGATCCCACAATCCTCCACTCTTGCAAAAAGAAAAGGAAAAAGCGAAAGTTTGAATTTGATAATGTGATTTCTCCAGTATTCACAAGTAAGGTTTCTTAAGCTCCCTTTTCCTTGTTTCTTTTACTATTTTGTTATAAAATTACACACAAGTTACTTTAATGTGTTTTGGGCTATCTGGCTCGGTTGACATGCTGGAAACTGTTGACTCATCATTCTTTAAAAAAAATACGTAGGAATCAGGAACTGAAGAAGGGGAAACTTGATAAGTCCTTTGCAGCACTATATATGTCCCCTTCTTCCTAGATAGGCTCCACAAAAACTGCATCAATTCTCCCACTTTGATTCAATTCGGTTGCTTCCTGAATATTGCCATACTCTAAGAAAGCAACTCCTGGCATAACAGGCTCAAATGGTAATCTGTGATGCAATTTGCTTGTCAAAGCTACAACACCTATAGTTCTCTCATGGAAGAAATGGGAGAATGCAATAAACTCCAAAGTTTATTGGTAGTTAAACAAAACCTGCTTGGAATAAGTATTTTGTTTAATTGGGTTCCAGTCAAGTATTTTATAAAGTTATTTCCAAATATGACTAATATTATACGGAGTATATAAGTCTTTGTGATAATCATGATATAAAAACTGCACTAATAAATTTTTATTTGTGCAGCTAGCCAAACTTTAGCACATTTTATAGAAGAAGAGAAAATTAAGACTGACAATAATAAAGTCAATATGAAACCTCACAAATATCTTCATAAAATGCAACGAGAATAACTCATTCAAATAGGGCTTTAAATTTTATTCCAAATTCGACATCATTGTGAGAAGAAGTGTCTATAAAATAAACCTCCAAGTCAATCAGACAAAATAAAACCCCTAAGAAAAACTCACCCAAAGTTAATGATTGATGTGAAGGAATAGGCATTTGTATTGTGAGAAGAAGTGTCTTCAATTGCTGTAAACTTGTAATACAGAAGATAATGATTGATGTGAAGGAATAAAAGGAGATACCCAAAGTTGCTCCGACTTAGGCTTTTGCACACGTTGTTACGCTGGTGATTGCGTTAATCTTCTTATGGTTGTCCTTTCTAACACCTCTGCTAACTATCTATTGTATTGTTACTTAATTCATTGTCTTTGCCATCCTAACCTTATCAAGACTTTCAAGACTGTCATTTAATCTTTACTAACCATATGGAAAACAAAGAGCCATTTTTTTATGGGTTAATTTGGATCAAGTTACTAAATGTGTGGCCACTATTAAAGAAGTTATTGAAATAAATAGATTTTATTGATAGCATAAAGAAAATAACATTTGAAAGAGGCTAAAATGGTCATCTTAAGAAATTTAAACCAAAAAGAGTAGTTCCAGGCATGCTATACTTTTACATTATTAACTAATTTATTAGTCATGACCAAAGAAATTAGCCATTATTGGGCCTGATAAGTTTAAAAGAAATTTGGTGATGAGCCTGATAAGTTCAAAGAGTTTACTAGGCTTATTGCCATGCAGTTACTTAGGGCCTGGTTTCAAAAAGTATAAACAATGTATACACTCCATAGTTTTTTGTTTAGATCCTGTATGTAAAGGTAACTCTCAAGTCTCAATGAAACCTTTTTCGATTAATTACATTGGATTATTTATTTATTAATCATCTCAATCCTCTATAATACTTTTGTTAGGCTGGTCCTTGCCTTTCTAATTTCGAACAAAAATGTATTACCTTTTGGCATAAAAAGTACATAGTATTTGAATTTGATATTAATCATCAGATTATGAATACACTGAATTGAATCAAAACTCTTAAAGTTAAGACAATGCTAATAAGGATATCTGTAATTGGAGTGTAATTTTCTGGTCTGGTCTGATCTGGTTGGATTTGGTCTGGTCTAATCTGGTTGGATCTAGTCTGGTCTGAATTGGCCTGGCCTAATCTGGTAAGTGTTTGTTCTATGTGTATTTTACAACTTCGATGTTTGGTTTGTTTAAGTCTGGTCTGAGTTTGAAATCAGTCCAATTAAAAAACATCCTAATGTTCCTTTCTTTGTTTTTTTGGTGTTATAGGTTGTTGAATTTAATCACAATTTTTAACACGGAGACTTCTACTTGAAAGGTAATGCATTATGTGCATAGAGTTTTTTTAATAAGCAGCTTGTGTGCTATATACTTCGTTTGAGTTGTTGAGTTCTACACAATAAATTGTTGTTGATATCTTGGGTTTAACTTAAAGCTACTTGGATTGCTACTTGGACTGTGCTTGAAGCAATGCATTAAGAAACAAAACATGCTTGGGTTTCAAAAGCAGTAGCAACAAAGTTAGTTGTCTTAAAATCCAAATTCCAAAATTCCAAATCGGACAGATAGTTTGAAGACTAAATCAATGTGCTCCTAGGACATTCACTTTTGTTTTTTCCTTAAAAAATCACTTTTGTTTTTATAAACGCACTCAATTTAGAGAACAACATTAGGAAGATTTTAGATTTAAAAGAGACCTAGAAAAACTTAATTATTTGGATATCAAAGAAAAATAGAGGTAATTGGCCATGTAATCAAAGAGAAGGCAACAACGAAGGTTATCTAAGCATATCCAAACTTATCTATGCATATCCAAACTTAGCTAAGTAATACCAGAAAGGTTTTACTAATATATATGCCACACAATGGTCTCACTTATACTCTTCTAATCATTATCCAAAATAATAATAATAATAATAAGTTCTCTGGTTCGGAACTACACGTAAGAGAATCTGATATTCTTCTTGGAAGTTTTGATTTACACATTTTGAGGCTAAAACCTCAGGTAATATAACTTCGAGCAGGGATGAAGCAAGCTACTGCCCATTTTTACAATCTGCTCATTACAAAATCAGAAATAGAAAATACTCTGCATGATAGCCATTTGCCATATATGGATCTCATTGATATGAGACGAACATGACTCTCACACACTTTGTTAACGTTGATACGCATTCTAAGATTTTATTATGTTGTGATTCTTCTTACACTTGATAGAATTAAAATAAAGGTAATGTTTTGAAACAGAACTATAACTTATTTGTTCCTGAAATGACTTCTCCACTCTTACTATGAAAAAAGCAGGGAAACGTGAATGGTAAAGAAGAGTTTTGGGAAGAAGTTGATGAGGAATAACAGTCTTCAACTCTTCATAGATTTGCAAAGAAGACTTTCAGTGAAGTTCATACTTGCATGAAGACTACAAACCAGAAACGAAGTGACCAAATAAATGCTCTTGAAACAACCAATGTCGTGAGTCACTAAACCCATGAATAAAGAATTATGGTTGTGATATGGAGGCATTGTGGCAGATAAGCCGTTATTGGGCCTGATAAGCCAAAAGGTAATACTTTGCAAATAAATTAGCCGTTATTGGACCTGATAAGCCAAAAGGTAACACTTTGCAAATAAGTTAGCCGATATTGGGCCTGATAAGCCTGATAAGTTTAAATGAAATTTGTTGATGAGCCTGATAAGTTCAAAGAGTTTACTAGGCTTACTGCCATGCAGTTACTTAGGTCTTGGTTTCAAAAAGTATAAACAGTGTATACACTCCATAGTTTTTTGTTTAGATCCTGTGCGTAAAGGTAACTCTCAAGTCTCAATGAAACCTTTTTCAGATAATTGCATTCGATTACTTATTTATTAATCATAATAATCCGCCATAATACTTATGTTGTTAGGATGGTCCTTGCCCCACTAATTTCGAACAAAAATGTATTACCTTTTGGCACAAAAGAGTATTTGAATTTGATATTAATAATCGGATTATGAATACACTGGATTGAATCAAAACTCTTAATGTGAAGCCAATGCTAATAAAGAAATCTGTAATGGGAGTGAAATTTTCTGGTCTGGTCTAATCTTGTTGGAACTGGTCTGGTCTGAATTGGTCTGGCCTATTCTGATACATGTTTGTTCTATTTGTATTTTACAACTTCGATGTTTTGTCTGTTTAAGTCTGGTCTGGGTCTGAAATATGTCCAATTAAAAAACATCTAATGTTCCTTTTTCTTTGGTTTTTTTTGTGTTTTAGGTTGTTGAAGTTAATCACAATTTTTAACATGGAAACTTCTACTTGAAAGGTAATGCATTATGTGCATAGTTTTTTTTAATAAGCAGCTTGTGTGCTATATATGTTTGAGTTGTTGAGTTCTACAAAATAAATTGTTGTTCATAGCTTAGGTTTAACTTAAAGCTACTTGGGTTGTGACACTGTTGTCCTTGAAGCAATGCATTAAGGAACAAAACATGCTTATTGCAATATATTAGTAGAGTCTGTTATTTTTCCAGATATAGGGGTGTTTTTTAACTATGATATTTACTTTTTCCTAACAATTTTAGGGCATTCAAAACCATATTATGTTTACTCTAAAAAAACTAATACTCCCATTAAGGCTTTATTTGGAAATTCATATATGTGTGAGAACAAGATTTTACAGAATTGCCTAAATGTTGAGTTTTCAGCCCCTAGATCTTGGAACCATTTTGAATGACAAATCAATTCTATTTTAGCATAAAACTTCCAAATTTAAACTTCACCTATAGAGGCTCAAAACTATGTCATGGATTTATGTCAAGAACAAACTTGCCCCTCCATTTGCAACTGCAGAATTTCAGCTTGAGTTTGGGAAAGGAATATGTCGCGAATATGAGCTTATAGAGTTAGGATTGAAGCACAAATTCATTACAAAGGTAGGAGGTGCACTTTACACCATGGATGACCAAAGCTTCCGTGGTATAAATGCTATTAAAACATACTTAGCCGATAATACTGGTGTAAGGGAAGATCTCACGATGAAACTCTCGGAGAAACTTTTTCATGTTCACGAACAAGCTTTTACAGAATATGCAGACGTGGACCCTGATGAAGAAGCTTCAACTTCAGTTCAGGCGTCAAAGTGGGAGACTGCACAGAATCATGGTGTTCCAGTTGAAATTAACACCTAAGCTTTTTTTCTTTTTGCGTGTGGAGTGGAGTTGGTCCAAGTTTTGGATCTCAATGACCAGTTTATGCCATCCTCCATGTGTATGCCTAAAATAAACGTTCATATCATGTATCACAAATAACTATTTTGTTGATTTATCACAATATACGGGTTGATATTGATTTAAAAAAAAGTTCCGCTTTTAATTATTTACAAAGAATGTCACATGTTGTTGGCCTTACAATGCGCTCCCTTGTAATGTGAGACTTCATATACCCATAAATTTTAAAAAAAGTAAACTCTAAGTTTACAAGAATTATGTGAAATGCAAATTTCAAGTTATCTTTTGGTTTTGTACAACAAAAAGTACCTACAGAAATATGTGTGTGTGCGCGCGCGCGCTATAAATAACATTGGGCACTGGTATACTCACGCAACGCGCGATAGCAAAACTAGTTACTATATAAAAGCAAAAGAAAACTTGTTCCCGCCAAAAATCATAAAGGAGAAACACGTACGGCAATCCAGAGGAAAATTGCAAGAGAAGCAATCTATGTGTATTGGATGTAGTATTCCATCAAACAAAATTAAAGTATGATGATATGAGTGGATGGAGGTATTTTAGAAGAGTATTCCAACAAACAAAAGTGTACAGCCAATCATCAAACGGAGTATTTCTTAGCCAATTAAAATTTCTAAAAGAATGTTTTCCAATTCAGCGGGCGGCTGATGTTTGGTTTTCCCGGTGCAGCATTAATTTTGTCCTAATCTATTCTTTTCTAGAAGGTGCGGATAGTTTTTCTCTACATATGGAATTACGGCATGCACTCACTATATGTAAGATTAAATCTAGATTAATTCAGATATAGTCTATGAATAGGGGATTATTCCCTCTTTTCCAGCAAAGGGCAAGGCCGAGGCGGTGGGGATGAAAGCTAGAAGCCGAGATTAATAAACAGCTAGAATTAGTAAGAAACCAAATATTTCTTGAGCAAACAAGAGTATCGTCAAATATGGACTGGAGTGATCTAATGGGAAATATAATGAATCCTTCTGTCCAGAACTTTCGTTTGAATGACCTGTGAGCAAATGGGTCAATCTGTTATAATTCTAGCTTTTTAATATTTTAGATCAAAGATATATAATATTTTCGGAGTAAATATATCATATGTGTTCATGAAATATACGGAGCATTAGGATTTTCTTTTGCAACTATATATACGAAGAGTATATTTAGACTACATGGACATTTCTTTTGCATTTCTCAACATTTCTTTTTCTCCTTTTATTTTGGGTATTTTTTTTATTAAATTCAAACCTTATGTATTAAAGCGGCTACTTTATTTCGTAAATGCTTCTTGTTTATGTTTAACTATTGCAATTTATTACTACCATTGCGTAAATTACAAAACTACCCCGTATGTTTTAGTGTTTCTCATAAACATTCTTCCGTTCAAAGCACATGTCAGTTATTAATTGTTTTGATCAATTTGTAATTTCGATTAAACAAAATATTAGTTTTTAGTTGGCCGGGTATCATTAGTTTACAAAAACATCAATTGGGAAAATTATTATTGGACAGATGCGTTGCTTCCATGTTAGTCGTCGGACAAATTTGAATGTTTATAAATTATAATAGGAGGACTAATAACTAAAAAATGGAATCAACTAAACAATTTATATTAGTCGTCGGACATTTATTTTCAAAATGCAGTTTAATAAATTAAATCGCTGTGCTATCTTGTGATTTTTTTTAATATGAACCTTCTATTGTTCGATAAGTTTACATTCCTGCCTGTTCCAGATTAATGTTATAGGTGATGACCAGATTATACTACGTGTAAGAAAGGCTAAATTTTAGGCTCATTCAGTAATGAATATTTTGTACTCCATTTGTTAATTTACAGAATTTTCACCTGTTTTGGGGAGATGTTTACACACCATGTAAGATGTACCATTTCAATAATGACCATACAAATAAAAAAGCACTTTTAAAGAGTCCTATCACATTTTTTTTACGAAGGTGTTATACATTATAAAGTTACCTTGATCGACCATTAATATACTTGAACAGGTTGGTAGCATTCATTTAATTGTATTATATTAGTTGGCATAATGGTAAATAAAAGGGGTTTTGACCTCAATATTATTAATTAAGAGATGATTGACAAAAAAGTGACAAATTAACGGTGCCCGTGCTACAGTAACCGCACTACAGTACCCGTGCTACAGTTACGGAGCTACAGTACACAGTATAGTGATTCGCTACAGTGTCATTGCTACAGTGACGGTGCTACAGTGACACCACTAAAACAATTTTACATCGACAACATCGATCATAGTGACTCTATTCAACGCTATTTACCGCTCGTCCATGTGTCAGCCACAGTGACACCACCACCAGTGACACCGACTCCGGTGACACCACCAGAGTGACACAACCGCCATCAGTGACACGACCGTCACGGTGATACCGCCACAGTGACACGACCGTCATGGTGACACCGCCACAGTGACACGCCAACTCCGGTCACAGTGACACACCGTCTCCCCATTTCTCCCCTGCTCCTCGCAGCCCCGTCACAAGCCTACCCCGCCTAGCGCCACCGCTGACCATGATGTTGGACCACCGCCTCCTGACCATCATCGTGTACCGCCTCTACAGACCACCACCCCACCCTCGGCAGCTTGACTCCCTAGCTGTCAATCACCTTCCCAGCCACCGCCACCTGCCAGGGACCAATACCACTGTCGACCAATCGTGTTGACCACCGCTCCAACCTGACTTTGACTCCCCATCCCCCCACCACCCCAGTACCCAACTGCCAGTCCGCAACCTCAGCCTCGGTCATTCACCGCTGCACCACCTTACCTACCCATCGAACAACCGCCCCACAACCATAACATAACCCCATACCCCTCCTCACCCAGCACCATCCCCTGCGTCAACCTACGGCACCACCACGCTCCAGCCCCAATGCCCTAGCCCCCACCCAGACGCTCCAGCCCCAATGCCCTAGCCCCCACCCACCCCCAATCCCCCTCTCCAGCCCCCAATCCGACCACCAGCTCCCCCACCCCATCTCCCTTGCCCGTTTCATCTCCCCAGACCCACAGTACCCCATAACCCTGGCATGTCGCACCACAACCCCACCAGCAACGCCGCACCACAGCCCCGTCAGCAACGCCGCACCACAACCCTACCAGCAACGCCGCACCACAGACCCTCAAGCACCGCCCTACCTTCCATCCTCGCCCCTGTGGAACTTAGATCTGAAAATCAATCTGGATCTCAGAGCCGGTAATCGACGAAGAAGATGGTGGCTTGGACCGTCGAAGAAGATGGTGGCTTGGACCGTCGAATAAGATGGTGGACTAGCCGTACGAAGAGAGAAGCCTCAGGTCTTCCGACGAGGTGTATCAAAGAGGAGGACCGGCGAAGAGTGAAGAAGCCTTTCAGATCCTGTGCTGAAGGAAGATTGACTACTAAATGTTGCTCTGGGCGTTGGAAGAGAGATCAACAGAGGAAGCTTCCATTCTCAAAGATGGAGCTGTTTTGGATGGAAGAGAGAAGATGGCTGGAGCTGTTTGGATGGAAAGAGAAAGGGGACGGAAGAGGGAAGTTTGTTGGCTGTTTGGACGGAAAGAAAAACGGGAGTGTGACTTTTGTGGCAATTTTAAAAGAACTCATATTTTTGTACAATGAAAGTTGGGGAGTAATATCTATGCCATTTTTTCTAAATAAAATTACATATGTCATATAATTGGAATATAATTGTGCATGCCTATTTACAATTCTAATTAAATGAGTTATTGGATGGTTTTTCTTCGGGTGTTAACAATGATATTTATATTGATTTTTTTCATTTTATCCATCTATAGAAAAATATCAATCCTACAAATAACTAACATGAGTGATGAGTTATTGATCGAGATTGTTTTTTTTTTTTGTCATCTTCTAATACACAAAGTCGCTTTTAGCTTAAAAAGCTATATACATACATATTATATATATAACATCGATATTATATTTATACTTTTATAAAATATTTTGTGTATATCATTTAAGTAAAAGGTTTCATCCGTGCATCGCACGGGTGGAATACTCATTTTGTCTAAATAGACAAATGAGTGAGGGGAGAGGTCCACCTTGGGTCACTTCTCACCCAACCATCACCCTTAGCCCCCACACACACCTCAACCTATACACACGCCTCAACACATGTTATGAAGCCCCCTTTGTCAACTCTGTGCCTATAATTTCGTGGGGTGGCCCCCACTCGTGTGGGAGGTAATCCCTTTATGTCTCGTAATGTACATGTGGTCCCGAAAGTTGTGTTCCTCAGACTTTTTTAATTAAATTTCATTTTACCGGGTCAAATAAAATATATATCATTCTCCCAGTTATTATGGCCCTCTAGAATGAATATATCTTCTCCAACTTTAATTTTGTAGTCTCCTGAAATTATTACGGGCTGTTATTTGTCAAATTACCAATACTGGTATATGGCCCTTTGTTGATCGACCGGCCAACTGTATGTCGTTTCTATGGCCCAACATGAATATCGGATACTCCCCACTCCCGGTGTGGGCCCCACGTGCATTTTACTATTCACGTACACGTAATAACAAAATTTTACAATCTCGTAAATTCATTAATCATTTCTCAAGGTTCAATACATAATTTGGTAAGAAGTAAATATACTTGGGGACGCTGCTATAAGTTCATCCCCCTTATTTGGGATTTCATTCCCCGAAATCCACGTGTCTTGTAAAAAAAGAAATGGGTATTGTTCCCTCACCGAGACTTCAGGCTCCCATGTTTCTTCTTCAACTTGATCACTCCTCCACAGTACCTTTACCATTGGAATCTCCTTGTTCCTCAATACTTGCCTGATAACTTTTGCTATATGCAAATCCCACTAGAGCCAAATGTTTGTCCCAACTTCCTTGGAACTCTAAGGCACATCCTTTAAGCATGTCCTCTAAAAAATGGATTACCCTCTCGGATTGCCCATCCGTTTGTGAGTGAAATGATGGGCTTAACTTCAGTTTAGTTTCCAAAGGTGCTTGAAATTTTGGCCAAAATCGGGACATGAATCGTGGGTCTCTATCCGAGACAATGGATAATGGAACCCCATGCAACCTCATGATCTCCTCCCTATATAACTTGGTCAATCTTTCAAACGGATAGGTAATGTTGATAGCTAAGAAGCGTGCACTCTTGGTGAGCCTATCAACTTCTACCCAAACTGCATTGTAGTTGTTTACAGTTCGTGGTAGTCCCACCACAAAATCCATAGTCACATGTTCCCACTTCCAGTCTGGAATGGTGAGTCAGTGACAGTAAAAGTCTTGTCGGGTGTTGATGCTCCGCCATCGCTTGTTGGCAAATAAGGCATTGACTCACATACTCTGCCATATCCCTTTTCATACCCGACCACCAATAGCTTTCCTTCAAGTCCCAGTACATCTTAGTACCACTCGAGTGCATAACATAGGCCGAAGAATGAGCTTCCATAGCTCTAATATGGATATTTGGAACTCTTCATTCTTCGGTATGCATGCACGATTCCTAAAAAATAAGATATCATCTTCTCACACCCGGAAATCCTCAACGGGCCCCGCAAGCATCCATTCAAGGATCTCTTGACATTTCTTGTCAATACCCTGACATCTCTTGACTTAATCGAGTAAAGTGGGTCTCATCTCGAATCTCATTATTAGGGCCCCGCTCGTGGATACTTCCACACGTGCCCTCAATGCTCATAGACATGTGTGTAACGTCCCCGATGTACTCTTCCTGCTCAGTGTATCGGCAACTACATTGGCCTTCCTCGGATGGCAGTCGATGATCAAATCATAGTCTTTGATCAACTCCATCCATCTCCTTTGTCTCATATTCAACTCTTTTGGAGTGAATACATATTTCAAACTCTTATGATCAGTGTAAATGTGACATGTTTCCCCGTAGAGATAATGCCTCCAAATCTTTAATGCAAATACTACCACTTCCAATGCAAGATCATGGGTAGGGTAGTTCGTCTCATGCTTCCTCAATTGCCTAAGAAGCGTAGGCAACCACCTTACATGTCTGCGTAAACACACATCCAAGCCCTTGGATGGTAGCATCGATATGGATGTCATACCCTATCCCTTGCTTGGGTAGGGCAATCACTGGTGCCTCGCTATAGATGTCATACCCTATCCCTTGTCAGGGTAGGGCAAGCATTGCTGCCTCTGTAATACTCCCTTTTAAGGTATACGGGAGAGTGATATTCATTTTTGTGGTGCTCATTGACATTTTTTCCAGTGATGAATAGATATTAAGTGATTGTCAGTTAGTGATACTATTTTGGAAGGAAAAAATTAATAATGTGATTACCCGCATGGATTCGGGGAAAACCATTCCCCGTTTCAATCGGGTACATTTTCGGTAGAAACTTCCCCAACGGGGAACATGGCGGTTCAAGGATAATAACTTCACTAACGGGGCATGTACGGGTATGAGTATACCCGACCTTGATCTGCTCGTTGCCGTCCCTAATGAGTATGAGTCCACCACTAGCTGGCTACCCGGTTTATTTGGGCAAAACACCAATATCTTGGAGCTCTAGGAATCAACACTCAGTTGCTAGTATAAAGCATTTGCAGATTCTGCTTTTGAACTACTATGGGTGCTATCTTTACTTAAAGAACTTGGGGTTCAATCTTGTGAACAACCTGATAACATGGGAGCTACAAGTCTAAGCTCCCACCATCTTTTTCATTCAAGGATGAAACACATTCATGTCTCCTACCACCTTGTTACAGAACAAGTGCAAAATGAAGTTCGTCATGTCAGCCACATCTCCATGGATGACCAACTTGTTGATGTTCTTACCTAGCCATTGTTTTGGTCAAAATTTGAAATTCTTATTCGCAAATTTGGGCTTTCCCAAAGGATGTCAAGGTTGAGGAAACGTGTTAGAGAATAATTAGGATTACTTTAAATTAGATTATTTGAATTTTAAAGTAATCTTATCTGTTTGTTAAGTTGTTTGTTAGTTTGAGAATATGTAGGACGGGTTATATGAATTTTAAATTTTAATACTTATCCTTTGTATTTTAGTGCCAATTTAAGTAGCACCACTTATTAATAAAGATAAATAAATATTTATACTCTTCATAGTTAATTGCATACCCAACTCCGTCATGAGATCATTTTGGTGTCATGTTTGTCCCAAGCCAGGATAAAGGAGGAGGGTGATGTGGTAAGTGCGTTACGGTCAACAGTATCACTTATTCACATCAAATGGTATGATTGAAATATGAAAAGAAATAGTTGACCCCAAATTCTTTTGAGAGTAAGGCTTGAATGTTGTTACTGTTGTATAGTTAATTGCAGACCCTTTTGTCACATTAAACTTCAACAACTTGTTGAGATCAAAGAATAAGGATTTAATTCCATATTGGGCATTAAATTGTAGCAACTTGGAAGAGGAGTGTAAATCGCAACCCTTTTGTCACCATGAAAGGATATGGTGGCATAAAAAAGCACATCAGTGCATCACTACTAGGGGTGGATTTGAGTTCTTTTGTTTGGCTTTTGGCCAAAAATAAAATACAGAATCAAGGTGTAAATAAAGTTTGTGTTAGGTCCCTCTAGATTTTGATGATGCACCTGTAATAGACTAGAATCTTGATTGATGTACATTATAATTTCCTTGCATTAAATTCCAAAAGAGAAAAGTACTTGATAAGTCCGTATTTAGACACGCATTTGATGCGTGTTGGGATTGGATTTTGATGGTTTTCCTAGATTTAAGGTGTTGCAAGTCTTAATTTTAGCTCAAGTTATGTTTAACAGGCGTTGGTTCGAGTTTTGTGTCATTTGGAGTCAAAATCAGAATTTAAGAGTTTGGCACTGGCGCTTAAGGAGAAATCGGAATGAGTTGAGAAGAATTTGAGATTGATTTGAGAGCTATGGAGGTCACCGGGTGGTTTACGATGAAGATTTGATGACAAAATAGCTCTAGGATTGACTATGGGATCAAAAGAAGATGAATGAAGCTGGAAAACAACGATCAGGATGACCTTTGGTCAATCGTTCAAGCATATCTCTTTGTAGAAACAACCAATGGACACGATTCAAGTTGCATATGAAGACACCATTACGAGAATATGAGAGAAAGAAGGTGAAAACAGATGATGAAATCAGATGATCTCTGATGCGATTTCAGAATGACGCCTTCCACCCTTTTGACCATATCTCTTGATTGGATGATTCAAATCACATTCGGCAAGTTGGGGTGGATAGAGGACTTCATTATCTACAACTTTGATGAAGGAAGTTTTGTCAAATTCGGACTCAAAAAAGGCTGAAGAGCACGGACGCACGACCGTGCGTAAAAGGACGCACGATCGTGCGTAAGAGCCAACAACGCGATAACATTCTGCCTGCTACGCACGATCGTGCGTACCAGGCCACGCACGATCTTGCGTACACCCGAGACGCGGATTTCAGCCCCTTTTTAGTCCCAGTTCAGCCCAAACTCATCTGTTTTCTATAAATAAGACCCTCATACCCATATTTTGATGTTACAAACATTACGGAGAGGCCTAGGGACGAATTTAACACCGTTTTTCCTCTATTTTCTTCCAAGACCCTGGAATTATTTTTAAGTTCATATTTTTAATTAATGACAATTATTTCTATTCATCCCAATTCTGTTGATTCTTCAATTATGAATTGTGAGTAGTTTAATTAGGGATTTGGGATTGATGAAGGGGTTAATCATGATTGATGGCTAGATTTTTGTTAGTTTAATTGCATGAATGCCGTTTAATTTGTGTTTGAATAATTTAACTGATATCTTTTGTAACCTGGAACCGCGGCTAGGATTCACACACACTTTATCGTTCGCTAAGAGATTAGTAACGATTAAGGGGCCGTAAGCTCGCTCGTTTTGACAATAATTTAGGATCTTGTCGCATGAGAGATCAGCCTGGTCCCCTAAATTATTGTACTCTACGCCGCGAGAGCGGTAAGAACTTAGTAATGATTAGCTAGGCTCAATTAAATTAAATTCATGTAATTAGGCCTGTTCTGCCAGAAATCTGGTTAACCCCGGAATCAATTCTTGTTCCCTTCGTCGTTAATTAGAAAGAAACCAATCTTTTTATTTAATCGCTCATTCGCATTAGTTTAATTTTTTATACCAATCATATCTCGCACGACGCATTTATTTTATTTATTTCTTTTAATCGCTGAATTTAATTAATTCTTGATTCCCTTTTGTCCGTCCCTGTGGAGACGATACTCGTACTTACACCACTATATTACGATCTATTTTAAGTGCGAGAAAACACACATCAGTACTCATGCAAAAAGAAAACAAAAAGAAGAGTACTACAAGAAGAGAGAACATACCAAAAGAAAAGGAAAAAGTACCAAAAAGAGTTAACTAGAATCTTGTTTAGTTCACCAGCAGCTTGGCAGTGAACTTCATAAGCCGACTATATCTAGATTTAGCAAGCTGCCAATACCCAGAAACAAACCCCGTTGTCCAAACCAAAGTTAACCACCAGAATTCCCTCTACAACTTTCTCTCTAGCGGCTGAGTCATTCACAAAGTTTCACTACTGATGGGACCCACAATAACTATGAAGAAGGTAAATGTAAAAACAAAGGCCAGATAAATAATTGCAAAATATTGCGAACGAAGTATATGACCTTTACATATTTTTGAAAGACTTCAGAATTATTGAAAAGAAATTATTGCCAAAATTATTTTTATGGAACCCTCAAACAGTAGAAGTATTAATGAGTGACTGAAAGGATTGTCTAAAGATCAAAAGGAAAATACGGCGAAGGATTTTGTATATCTAACATATACTCCTCGAAATACTTCACAACAATAAAGAGGTAGTATAAATACAAAAAGGATGCACACACGTCGTATGAAGACAAAAGAAGTTCATGCTCCTCAATAGTCAACCAAGTGGATCAATCAAAGGTAAAGATTGAATCTCCTCATCCAATGGTAGACATTCAACACCACATATATAGTCTATAAATACAGAAGATGTGAAGCGAAAGTAGTAGAGGGCTGGAGCAATACAATACAAGCTTATACGAAGATCTAGCAAAGAGAAAATGTTAGTTCATCGCTTCGCTCTAACCTCACTCACACTTATTTAAGCTCTTAGACTAGTTCAGTAAAAAAATAAATCATTAGAGTTTAGCATAATTGGGAGGTTAGATTACCTTGTTAATCAACAAGTTCTAAAATCTTTGGAAGGCATCCAAAGTGTGGGTAGAGTATGACTGAGTAACTTTTGAATCATCTCGGTTCATTAGTTAAACAACTAAGACCATTTGTAGTTGTGTAGTATTAGGAGTCCAAAATGTTAAAGATGAAAATTTTGGACTCCTCATTTCATGTAGTGGTAAGCTAAATGAGGTATTAAAACTGGGAAAACGGATGAAGGGTGTTAGAAATAGAGGAAGGATTGACATTTTGGACTCCTCATTTCATCCCTACGTCATCTTTGCATCATTATAATCTCAAATTTGTTTAAACTCTTATACCTTTTTTATTTGTTCTCCAATTTTTTTAAAACATATATCAAAATTCATGAATTTTTATGATCTTTCATATGACACCAATATGTAATGTATAAAATGAAAAAAGATCTGAAGTTTCAACTAATGAAGTTTTCTTTGAGCCCAAAAAAACATAAAACACAAATGTTTAATTCATGGAGTCTTCACAAATAACTAAATATTCCATAATCGAACTTTACTTGAACTAAGTTCATAGTTGTTAATCGAAAAATGTTTAAAAAAATTAATGAAATCTATTTAAGTTTACATCAAATGTATATTTTTTTTACTTCATAATTATTCAAGGAAAAAATTAAAAGGAAAACATTACATATAATAATTTAATTAATGTTTTACTAAATTGATATGTAAGAGAATATGCTGAGTGTATTTTACTGACGGTGCTGGAATGCAGAGAAATAGGAGTCTAAACACTAGTTTCATATGAATGAAGTCCATTTTTAACATTTTGACCTCTCCACCACTACAAATGGTCTCAGGAATAGTGAAATAGGACTTTGTACATTTTGGCCTCTCCACCACTTACAAAGAATGGGTAAGTGGCAGTTTTGCAGGGCTTGGCAAAGCAGAGTTGTTGGGTGGCAGGGTTGGCTAGAGTAACCTGGAGTGATGTTGTACTCCTTTTGAAAACTTATCTAGGCCTGTGATCAACACTACATTGGACACTAAGTGTATTGGACTGAATAACTTAGTCGAAATTCATCTGAAAGAGGGTGGAACTGGATGTAGAAGGATTACACCACCTCTGAACCTGGATAACCCACTGTGTCATTTACTTTCCATGTTCACCCAAACACATACTCACTATTCTAAAGTCCTACAAGTATATTTTTCAACAAACAGCTTTCTTAAAGACATCTAAATTGCATAAATACAAACCCTATTTGTATACCTGGTTAAGGTGAATATAAATCCATCAAAATTGTCCTCACCAAAGCAAGCAAATTCATACATCATTCTAAAAGTGTCTTACATCTTGGAGTTGAAAGAGATTAAAGAGGAAGTTCTTAGAGAAGAAGAATGAGAGAGGAGTGTATTATTCAATCTGGACATTACAACCAACTACCAAACTTAGTAGCATATGAAAGATATATGCAGACATAAAAGCTAAAATGAATACAAGTGTATTGGGCCTAGCCCATCTACAATGCAGAATTATTATTTACAACATGCTCCCTTAATTCTGCAATTTAGCCATGACACTTATGCTCCCTTAACTTCAGCAAGTGAGAACATATTTAACCTTTTCCTCATCTCTATGAATCTCTGAATTGATAGAGGCTTTGTCAGTATATCTGCAATCTGCTCCTCAGTTTTGCAATGCCAAACCTTTATTTTCCCTTTGTTCACCTTCTCTCTTAAGAAATGAAATCTTATATCAATATGTTTGCTCCTGCCATGTGCAACAGGATTCTTAGCAAGACTTATCGCAGATTTGTTGTCAATCATCAGGTCAACTGGTAGCAAACTCCTTATTTTGATCTCACTCAACAAAGATCTGAGCCACAATGCTTGACAAGCTGCATAACAAGCTGATATATATTCTGCTTCGCAGGTTGAAAGGCAAATTGAATTGTGTCTCTTGGAACACCAAGATACTGGTGCATGACCAACTGTAAATATATAGCCATAAGTACTCCTTATTCTGTCAATATAACCATTCCAATCAGAATCAGAATAATCCATAAGCAATTCTCCTTTCAGCTGATTTTTGTATTGCAATAAAATACCCAGGTCTGCAGTTCCCCTTACATATCTCAGAATCTTCTTTACTGCAGCAAAATGAGATACCCTTGGACTATCCATAAATCTGCTCAAAAACCCTACACTATAGCAAATATCAGGTCTACTATAGCACAGAAATCTCAGGCAACCAATCATTTGTTTATACAGGGTAGCATCAACCCTTTTCTCACTCTCATTTTTTCCAATCTTCAGATTTGTCTTTGCAGGTGTAGCAATAACATTACATTTCTCCATCTTAAATCTTCTCAACACATATTCAGCATATTTCCTTTGATGAACTATAACCCATTGTCAGTATAAGAAAATTCTATACCAAGGAAGTGGGATATATCTCCTAGGTCACTCATTTCAAATTATGTTTTCATTTCTTCCTTAAAACCTGATATGATTGTGCTGCTACTACTAGTGATTAGGAGATCATCCACATAGAGACAAATGATAAGAATATCTTCCTCAAACTTCTTTGAGTAAACACCATATTCAATTCTGCATTTTGAGAACCCTTGTTGCACCAGAAATTTGTCAGTTCTTCTGTTCCAGGATTTGGGTGCCTGTTTTAAACCATATAGTTCCTTCTTTAACTTGAACACCTTTCCTTCATGCCCTTTAATCTCATACCCAGGAGGCTGTGTAACATACACTTCTTCTTCCAAAGGTCCATTCAAAAAAGCAGACTTCACATCCATTTGTTGTAATGACCAATTGTTCAGACATGCATAGGCTACTACAGTCCTGATTGTTTCTAGCCTTGCTACTGGAGCATAAACTTCCTCATAAATCAACCCCCTTCTTCTGCAAAAGCCCTTTTGCCACCAATCTGGATTTATGCTTAGAGACAGTCCCATCTGGCTTCAGTTTTGTTTTGTATATCCACTTCACAGCTATAGGTTTCTTATTAATAGGCAGATCACATAGCTCCCAATTATCATTCTTATAGATAGTATGCAGTTATTCTTCCATAGCTCTCATCCATCTGTCATCTTCCAAAGCTTCAGCTGCAGTCAAGGGCTCAGAGTCAACCAATGGAGCAAAATGCATCAGATCACCTTCATTATCAACTTCATCATCTCTAACCATCTGATAGTCATTCAGTCTTACAGTCTGGGTTCTATTTCTGGCTGGTCTCCCATTATTGATATTTGATTCAAGCCTCACTTCATCATCATTATCACTTCCTGCTGGCAGTTCAAATTCTAAATCAGAATCAAAATCCACTCTTGTAGAGTGCTCTTTTTGCTGAGAATCACTTTCCGAGTTCCAACTCTGACCTTCATCAATTACCACATCTCTACTAATCACAACCTTCTGTGATACAAGATCATATAGTTTGTAGGCACCAATTGAGTGATAACCAACCAAAATCAGCCTTTCACTTTCGTCACTCAGCTTTCTTCTTTTCTCATCTGGAACATGTCTATACTCAATTGATCCAAACACCTTTAGACGCTTCACACTGGTCTTACTTTCTGTCCATGTCTGTTCTGGAGTTATATCTTTCAACCTCTTAGTTGGACACCTATTCAAGAGGTAGCATGCAGTAGTAACTGCCTCTCCCCAGAAGTAATGAGGCAGTTGTTTACACTTCATCATACTTCGAGCCATATTCAAAACTGACCTAATCCTTCTTTCTGCTATACCATTGTGCTGAGGTGTGTATGATGGAGTGAGTTCATGCACAATACCCTCCTCACAGAACTCAGAAAACTCTCTATTCACATATTCACCTCCTCCATTAGTCCTAAACTCCTAAAGACTTTTAGGCATTTCCCAGTTTGTCTTTCAACCATATTTTTCCATATAATGAACATATTAAACACCTGTGATTTCCTCTCTATCAAGTATATCCACATCTTCTTGCGATAATCATCAATAAAGGAGACAAAGAATTTATTACCCCCCAAAGACTAAACCTCAAATGGACCACACACGTCTGAGTAAACAACTTCCAGTATCTCCACTGATCTTGTAGGAAGATTTGTCTTGAAGGGGTTCCTGGACTGTTTCCCAACCATACAACTGTCACAAATTTGTTTTGTAGTCTTCAATTGTGGTAAACCATGTACCATTTCTTTTTCAGAAAGTTGACACATACTCCTGAAATTCAAGTGTCCTAACCTGAGATGCCAAAGCCATTTTATATCTTCTATTGCAACTGAGAGACACATTGCATCAACAGGCATAATTTCAATCTGAAAAGTTCTGTTATTCTGGAGAGGTGCTTTAAGCAAAATCTGATTATTAGGATTGTATACAATCATCATATTGTCCTTCAGGTTTATAGTGAAACCTTTTTTCTACCAGTTGACCAACACTTAGGAGATTATGTTTCATCTTGGGAACAAACAGGACATCTGAGATATAAGATACTTTATCATCCTTCCTCTTAATCCCAATCTTTCCTTTTCCCTCAGACATTACAACACTGTGATCAGCAAACTTCACCTTATTCTTGACTTTATCATCTAAGTCTACAAACCAATCTTTCCTACAACTCATATGATTTGAGCAACCAGTATCTAAGTACCATGAGTTCACATTATCATTCAAAGAATTAGATACAATGGTTACCATTAACAGCACATTATCATCATCTGACTCCTCTTTCTGAGCCACATTAGCTTCACGTTGTTCCTGTCCATAGGGTCTGCCCTAGCATTCATTTGAATAATGTCCATACTTCTCGCAATTATAGCATTGGATGTTGCTCTTATCAAAGTAACCACGTCCCCTTCCTTTACCAGATTTTCCTCTCCAATTTCGGTTATTACCTCTCCAGGGGTTCCCATTACCACGTCCAGAATTTCCTCCTCTGGACACATTTCCACCTCCTCGTCCTTTGTACTCATTGGAATCATTGCCTCTGCCTTGATTGTAATTGCCACGACCTCCTCTACCTCGAGAGCCTCTTCCCCTGGATCCTCGACCTCTACCTCGGCCTCGGTTTTGTTCAGCCTCATAGTCAGTGGGCTTAGATGTCTGTGTCATTAGGGATTGCTCAGCTGTAGTTGTTGAGGACTCTCTCCCAGTGAACCTCTGCTCATAGGCTCGTACGGATCCCAACAATTCTTCTAACAGTGTTTTATCAAGATCTCTATTCTTCTCAATTATTACTGCAAAAACCTCATATTTAGAAGTCATAGTTCGAAGAATCTTCTCCATGATTGTACGTTCCTTCAAGCTTTCACCACAATCTCTCATGGAATTGATTATAGTCAAAATTATGGAAAAATAGGTATCAATTGTTTCTTGAGGCTCCATCTTCAATAATTCATGCTGTCTTCACAACGTTTGAAGACAAACAGCTTTCAATCTTTCAACTCATTCATAGCTCCTCTCAAGCGCATCCCAGGCCTCTTTTGCGCTTTTAGCGGAAGATATTTTCTCGAAATTTCCATCGTCAACACACTGTTGTATATAAAATAGGGCTTTGTAGTCCTTCTTCGACTCTCTGTGAGTTGCTCGTTGAGCTCAGTAGCATTTCCTGGTAATTCTGCATAACCGTGCAACACAATGTCAAAAACATCTTGAAATCCAAAAATCGTTTTTATCTTGATACACCATCGTCCGTATCCATCTAGATCTTTACTATTCAACAGTGGAAGATTTCCTAGCAGATTGGAATTGCTACCATTCGCCATCATCAAGGCTCTGATACCAGTTCTTGGAGTTGAAAGAGATTAAAGAGGAAGTTCTTAGAGAAGAAGAATGAGAGAGGAGTGTATTATTCAATCTGGACGTTACAACCAACTACCTGACTTAGTAGTATATGAAAGATATATGCATACATAAAGGCTAAAATGAATACAAGTTTATTGGGCCTAGCCCATCTACAATGCAGAATTGTTATTTACAACATTACACCCCTTCTGAACTGCATTTATATCTTCTGGAAGTTTACTCTCCCGTTGAACAAAGAGCTCAAATTCTTGCTTAACAGCCATTGCAATAATAAACTAGCAGCAGCCAGCTGGCTTCACTGCTAAGCTATCGTCCAATCGACTGTGTCTTTTGTGTGATTAGCTATTACCATATTCAACTTCACAGAAAGCTCCTTGAAACATCCATTGGTCAACTTACTATAGATAGAAAATCATTCTTTCTATAACTAGAAAGGAATTATTTCCACTTTTGGTCCTATGAATTTTATGTCATTTCCACATTTAGTCCTCGTCTTTCAGTTTGTCCACTTTTGGTACTTGACTAATCTTTCTTGACCATTTATTGTCCTTCTCCGGCGATTTTAACCATCGGAATTGTTGTCAAAAGAACCATGTATGGGCGAAAACACAATACTTATGTACCAAAAGTGGTCAAAGACGTGGACCAACTGTGGAAATGACATAATACTCACAGGAGCAAAAGTGGAATTAATTCAACTAGAAAGTGTGTAAACACACTATTTTAAAGAGGTCAAGACTTCTGGTCTATATTCTCTAACCTAACAAAAGGTTTTTAATTAACTTCAAAAGAGGGAAAGACTTTATACATCGAAAAAGTTTTAAAAGTCTATTCACCCCCTTCTAGACTTTTACCTCTCTATAGTTCGATTTTACAATTATAAACTTGAAACCGTGGGTTTTCGGTTTATTTCAGTTCAATTTCATTTTTTTAACTACTTCGTATAAAATAATCATTTGATTTAAAATCATACGATAGTTGGGGAATCAAACATATTACATAAAAAATGTGAACATAATAGAAATTAGAAAATCTAAATTCAACAGTGCGATTTGCCACAAAGCTAATTTTGTAACCGCAGAGAACTGCCTGCCAACTGAGAACTTGAACACACAACTAAAAATCTACAGGAAATCTCAAAAGAACAGAAGGCGTCATAGCATGAGAACTAGGTCTCAATCTAGAGATTTTCCTTGGGATTAGCTGTTCTTTCTTTTTGTACTAGTTTCCCTTTTCTTTAGCACATTTTTTCTTTCTTGTAATTTTTTTTCAAGCAAATAAGTATGTCTTGAATTATATGAGTACGCAGAAGAGGAAATACATTTTCCAATTTTTTTGGAACAAAAGTGTATATACTCTTAAATTAAATTTTTTGTGACTAGTTTGTAAAAAAGTTATGAATATATACATTCTATGAGATTTAGTTGAGATGAATATTTATTTGTTTTTGTCAATATAAAAGATTAAAAATTTAAGTTACATAAAAATAAAAGTTACTAGTAATAGCCAGCAAAAACATATCACCATCATGTAACAAATTGCAATAAACATGCTAAAAGACATTTTTTTTGGAAAAGATCAGTATATAAATTCAAACAATCGTTTGTCAATTGGCGCAAAATACAACTCAGACTACCATTGAAGTAACCACAACCCGTCTTGAATAATGTGTCCCTAGCAACCTTATGAGCTACACGATCCGCCAATGGTTTGCAATACTGGACAATAAACCTAACTACATTATGAAGAATGTGTTTAGTATAACCCATGATAATGTCAAAATAAGAGTCTCTTGTATCTTCCTCCACGAGCCAGTTGGGCGTCTGTTTCTATCACAATTTTGTTCCATCCTTGATTTTGTGCCCATGTAGCAATCGCTCTAACTTCAAGAGCCTTTGTGATGCTTGTTGACCAATCCTCCTCCAATAAGCTCATTGTTGTGGTCTAGTATGATCATTTGTGGCTCCATCAACATTAATCTTTATTGTTCCAGCAGAAGGTTTAACCCATCGGGTCTCCTTCTCCGCGGCTGCTTCCTGCGCTCCCATCGTGTTCTGGACAGCCCGCCATCCTAGCAAAACTGAAGCACCCATGTTTATCGCTTGTAAAACCTCGTTATGTTCCTTCCATATTATCCATAGTGTGACTATAAATTTGCACAAGTCCACCTCAAATATGGTCGTGAAAAGACGACACATGCAGTCAGAAATCAATCCCAACTTTTCCCAAACTGCAATCACTGCCTACTGCCTGACAATCTTCAAAAAGATGGAACCTAGACTCGGCATCCTCATTTCACAATTTGCAATTACCCGGTATATTAACCCATCGCTGTCTCAGCTTATCTTGCGTAGGTAATAATAACTTGCCAAAGAAGATTATATTCTGGATTATATGAAATCGGGAGGAAGATGAGGTTTGAGGGAGTTTCCGATAGACATTATATTATCTACGCCGATTTCAGGGCAAGCCTTCCTGCGGTTTCCATCCAGTGAAATATCCATCAGCACCAATTTCAAGATGGAGATCTGAGTGCAAGCAGAACATACGAATGCGAGAAGGCATTTGAGTGGTGGCCGGACTACATCTCAGTGCTTGGATGATGGGTTGAGAAGCAGCGGTGACGCAACTATTGGTGGAGCGGCGGCAATGAGCTCTGGCAGAGAGGTCGTTTCTCTGGTCGTGGGTCTTTTAGACGCTACTCTGGCCATCAGAGTAACACCAAATTGCAGGTACTTCAGAGGCCAAATGCGGTCGGCCATTATTCTGGTGCTTTCCTCACGCAGTTGCGGAGCCACAAGTGTTCACATGAACGCCCTGTTTTTTGAAATATCTTTGTGTAAGGATGTTTTTACTTGGACTGTAATTTGCTGGTCTGGTCTGATCTGGTCTGATTTGAACTGGTCTGGTCTGGTAATGTCTGGTTTCTTTGTATTTTTATAACTATCCAAGTCTGGTCTGGTCTGGTCTGAACTGGTCTGGTCTGGTCTGGTCTGGGGCAAATTACAGTCCAAGTAAAAACATCCTAAATTTAACACAATTATTACTCTTAAAATTTCTAGTTTTATAAAAGAATTGAACTCCCAAAACTTGAATCTCAAATCTGCCACTACTTCCGTGGCTAATTGTAGCGACATCAAGTCGTGGGGATCATCGTGGTCGAGGCAAACAGCCGAGGTTGCTCGAGTGGAGGCATATCAATGGCGAAGGGTGCATTCAGATCGACTTAAGAAAGCATTAACAGAGCAAGATATAACTATAAGAAATGAAAGCAAAATTTTTAAATTTCAGGTGGAGTCGTCACTTTTACGAATTACGGAATTAGTCAAGGACAAACAAAATTGCTCTATGTCATTATATGGGAATGGGATGCAATGGCTATGCTATGCCTTATGTCAAATTCAATCTGAAATCCCTTGGATTTTCACCAAGTATGAAAAAAAAAATGTAAGCTTCTCTTATCTTTTGAAGCGAATAGCTTTGGCAGATTCACTCGACTACAGGCTATCGGCACACAAGGCAGGTCTACTGTTATTATTCATGATGGATGGAGGGGTGATGGAACTAAACATTATTAAGCTTTTGGGACATTTTGGAAAATGCTAATAAGGGGTCTTTATCGAAGAGCTTAGTGGAATGTGTTGATTTATGCTCTAGTGATCCCGTGAAATCTGTTTCGGATAGTTTTGTGTGTATTTCTTCTTTGCTTTTCCAGACAGATTTGCTTAATGTTGGTTGTTTCTCTCCTCCTATCACCAAAATCATTGAAAAAGATATTGTCTCTTGTTAGGCGGGTAAGACTAGGGTAGTTGGGGAGGACGGGAGTTGTGTGGCAGAGGTGGGTAAGACTAGGGTAGTTGGGGAGGACGAGAGTTATGTGGAAGAGGTCATGGACGTATCACATATTCATGTGTCATTCCTTTCAAAGGCCAAAAGAAATTAATCAAGAGTGATCCTCATTCTTCGGGAGGGGATTGTATTACGCCGGTGAGAAGGCCCCTTCCAGATCAAAAGTTGCTAGATCGTTTAAGTGATCCTAATTACAAGATAGCATCTCAACTTGTGCTTAGACGAAGCGCTTGACTTCAAGCTAAAAATGAGGTTGGTGGGTATATTTATTTTGCCAATGTGAACTACAAAGGGATTGTCAGGCTTTTTGGGATCTTGATGATGTTTTCTACCTTAGGCAGGCTCCGTGCTTTGCATTTGGTCAATTTGGTTTCCTCATTAATTTTCTAGTTTCATTAGCTTTGTTTTCCCTCAATAGCTTATGTTGTTTCTTTAGATTTCTACCTTCATTAGCGGATTTTGCCAGTCTTCTATTAATAAAAAAATTTGTGGTTAAAAAAACTTGCCAAAGATAGTGTTTAATTTTTGTGGGAGGAAAAAACCCCACATTTTGATCCAGCCTATCCAACGATCCTCCATAAATTTACCAGCCAGCCTCCTGTATCCAGATTTATCTATATATTATACCCAGGATTCCCCGATCCACCAGTACCCATCTTGTAGCTCCCTACGACTTAAGGGAATACCCAAAACAGCTGAACTGTCCTGATCATTAAAGATATATCTAGCCCTTTCCATATTCCAACCCGACCTATCCTCCTTAATCAAAGCTGCTACATTCCTATCAAAAATACCACTCGGCTTCGTAGAAGAAAACACCACTTTGACTGTCATGTTGACTAAAATCCTTCCTAAATTGATTTCTGTTGAACAAGCATGTATCATGGCCAATAGAGGCATAGCAGAACAGATACTTATAGCTCAAGAAATGGTTCAGTTTATTGATAAAAATACAGAGGCGCTAATGTCATGATTAAATTAGATATTGCAAAAGCCTTTGGTAAAGTTTCATGGCCCTTTTTATAAGAGGTTCTCAATGGATTTGGCTTGTTTCATAAATTTGTCTAACCGGTTTTAAACAATCTTCAGGCTACCTATCTTTCAGTTCTAGTTCATGCGGCTCCCTGTGGGTTTTTTAAACCTAAAAGAGGGGTTAAACAGAGTGATCCTCTATCACCTATCTATACATACTGGCATCTGAGGCTTTCTCTAGAGGGTTTAACTGGAATTTTCAAACTGGAAGAATGAAACCTTACTAGATGGGGTCATTTGGCTTTCATGTATCTCACTTGGGTTTTGCTGATGATTTGCTTATCTTTCGTCTTTCGGAATGGGGAATCTAAAACACTGAGGAATTTTAACAAGTTTATCCTGGCTTACCAAAAGGCATTAGGGCAAACTGTGAACTTCCAGAAAAGTTCTTCTATCTGTAGTAAGTATGTTGGTTCCAGAGTTCGTCTCATGAAAAGTATTCTGGGAATGCAACACACTAAGAATGCAACACACTGAGCTACCTGTCAAATATTTGGGAGTCAATCTTCATAAGAGCATTAATAGATACAAATATTGCTTCAGTTTAATTCAACAGTTTGATGAGAAGTTAACATTATGGAAGCAAAGAAACTTATCTCAGGGAGGAAGGTCGGTCCTGATTAAACATGTGCTCAGTTCTATCACATTACATGTTCTTGCAGCTCGATACGCTTCCCAAAAGAGTAATCAAAACATTGAAGAGTAAAGTGGCTGGATTATATTCTTTTGGGAGTCCTCTAATAATAAACAGAAACATCATTGGGTTAGATGGAAATAACTTTGCCTTCCTACAGATGAGGGAGGGTTGGGAATCAGAGCCTTGTTGGACATTGAAAAAACATTTTCTTTAAAACTATGGTGGAAATGGAAAACTTGTAGCTCTTTTGGACTGGTTTCTTAAAGGGTAGATTCCCCAAAATGGCAATATGACCCCCCAAAGTCATTGATTCCTCAATTTGGAAGAGGATTTGCCACATAAACTCTACTCCTATGTCTCTTAGTGAGGTTAGTTTAGAAGGAACTATGGATTGGTTACCGGAAGAGGATGGTAGATTTACACTTAAATCTGCCAACAATATGATTAGATCAGAGCTCTCCGGTACTTTATCATTTTACACTTAAATCTGCCTACAATATGATTTAATGAGCAGGCTTGTATCTCTTTGAAGGTGTCCATCCAACCACCATAGCAACAATTTGATATAATTTCTCCTCAATCAAGCAGTTTGTACCTCGCCCCCTCTCCCATGTCCACTGGTAGCCATCAAAAGGAATATTGTTGAGCCCAGTCCCCAATATTGTCTCCCGAAAACCATTGATGCGCCAATTGGGTTGCGGTATCGGGCTCCTTTCAGGTGAAACCTTTTCTTCAACTTCAAGTAGCTGCCTTGATAAATCGCGAATCAGGTTCCATGAATCTCTACGCCTATTTCTTTCGGGAAAACCATAAAATCCCATGAATCTCCATTTTGGTTCATCCTCTGCCAACTGTATTAAGCAATCAATATAATTCACACCCCAATCTTGAACTTGGAACTTAATGAAGAAGAATATTCGAGCTCCATCGACAACCAAGAGAAGATCTTTATTAAAAGGTGAAATTCATAAGAATAATCCCTACTCTCAGGGATTCTAGAATAATAATCTCTATTGAGAGTGTCCATAAAAATAATCTCACACACACATCTCTCTCTAGGGAAGCGGCTAGGCAGTAAAATCAGAGTCACAAAAGAAGAAAACACCAAAATGGAAGAAGAAAGGATGCATCAATGGGCATTACAAAGTTGCATTATAAAACTAGACTAAACCCATTATGTAGATAAACAAACATAATTATGTAATGTTGATTGCATTTCAAAGTTGTTATTACTTAAGTAACCAAACATTATAATGGAATAGAGATTCTATTCCATTACATTGCATTTTGTATTACATTACGTACTTCATTCCATTACATTGTCTTATATCATACCAAACATTGCCTTAATATAAAGTGGTTTGTTTTGATGATAACAAAAATCTTCAATGGATCAAATATTCATTAATATTACATCAATGCACGTTTACTTTAAACGATATACTCATTGTCATTGACAACACAAAGCTCCTTTTAATAGCCTCCGTCGAAGAGTACTCATTTTAAAAGATTATATCAATACACATTCACTGTAAACATTATACTCATTTGAGTATAAGATAAAACTCATTCAAAGGTATATTATTTGCAAATAACCTTAATGTGACTAATTCTTTTACTCAAATATGAGTATATTGTATAACAATAAATATTAAGAAAATTTATTTATAATAAGTAGTTTTTTTATAAAAATGCATCAAACAATAAAATAATTCACCAAGATAAGAATGAACATTCACTTTTGAATTTTTTCAAACACTTGATGGGCATTCAATATTTAGGTAATAATTTAAAAAATATGGAGTATTACTAATGAAAGATGGGTAGATATTTTAATCAAATTATCATCCCATTTATACTTTAAAAGGAAAGAAATTCACTAGAAGTAAATTAAAATTCTTGATATAAACTAAAAAAAGCAGAAAAAGAGAAGAAATAAAAGGAAAGTAGGGAGAATAAATTAAAAGGAAGGAAAGAGAAGTGGGTGTGCGCATAAGGTACGTAGAAATAACTTAAAGCAACCAAGAGCAGCAAACCTTTGACATCAAAGTTCTATTATATTACAAAAATACCGGGTGTATAAGTACACCGTGGTGTATCATATAAATTGCCCTCAACATTGCTCTTTTCAAAGCCATCACAACAACAACAACAACTAAACCTTAATCCCAAAAGATTTTGGCGTCGGCTAACATGAACCGATCCATGATATTGATGCCAAAACGAAGAAGACAGACAAGAAGAAAAAAAGGATAAAACGAATAACATAAAGATAAATAAATATAAGATAACAATAACATATGAATATAAGAAATATAAAAGATTAAAAGATAAAAGATCATATATATATATATATATATATATATATATATATATATATATATATAAAGTAGAAGGTAAAATAACATAAGAACATAAAAAGAGAAAAGAAAATGAGAGAGAAGAAAAATAGAAAAGAGATCAATCGTCTACACTAATGTGTGTCCTCCACTTTACCCTCTCCAAAGTCATACTCTCATCTAAGCTAAAAAGACGCATATCAGTTTGGGTCTTCCCCCCTCTCTCCTCTCTGTCTCTTCTCCCCACCCCTCAAGTCGTCTAACAAGTGCATCACTCGATCTTCTACGCACATGCCCAAACCACCGCAAATGAGACTCCTGCATCTTATCTTCTATAGGTGATACTCCCACCTTTTGTCTTATTATCCCATTCCTCAAGCGTTCTTTTTTGGTATGCCCACACATCCAACGCAACATCCGCATCTTTGCCACACTCATCTTTTCAAAGCCACACACACACAAAAATCTTAAGTAGATCCAAGTGTTAAAATCAATATTTCATGGTTAATTAAAATATTTTATTTACATCTTTCGATTATTTCAAAAAATAGGTCTGAGTGAACAATAAAAAAAATTAAACTTCAAATTTATCTATATATATATATATATATATATATATATATATAATACGGAGTAACAAAATAGTGGGAGGGATATTTTGGGCGAGAACACGGTAGCATTTTGGGAATAGTATTATTGTATTTATTTATTGTCTTTATATATATATAGGGATGAGTTCAAGTAAAAAGTAGTTTTCCCATGAAAAGTGAGAATAAATCTTGGTCTTCCATCACTTGAAAATAGATGGATTGGATGAACTTTAAACACAAGAGATGATTTCAAAAATTGTGCAAACGTTTATACTATAAAGTGGATAATTACTGATTAAAAGTGTACTCATGCGAGTCAAATAAAATTATCAAAATTTTCCATCTTGTGCACTTTTATTTTGTACTGTATTGCACTTTTGTGCTCTACGTGTGCACTTTTTGACTATTCTGATGCACATTTGTCACAATATTTTCAAAAAAAGTTTTCCATAATTACAAAAATGTCACCGCGTTTCCAACTTAAAAATTGATCTCTTCCACCCATTTTATCACATCAATGGCCAAGATTAGTTCTTATTTTTCACCCAGGAAGTACTTTTTATTTGAACCAAATTATATATATATATATATATATATATATATATATATATGATTTGCGGATTATAATAGTGGGCACAGTTAGAGAGTAATAAATGCTAATTAAGAGGGCCCTTTTAGCTAGCAAGGTAAAGAGAGAACGACGTGCTCTAGGCCCACTGGTCCAGGGCCGTCTAATGAATTTGGAGGCCCCGATTAAAAATGTAAAATTGGGGCCCCACATTAAAATAAAAAATTTAAAAAGAAATCTCAATCCAAATACTTATATTCAAATCAATTGAATACTCATTAAAAGAGAACTAAAAGAGTAAAAGGACCACCGAGAAAATTGATGTATCTATATTTTTCTTCTTTACTAGCTAACTGTTATTTACTGATTAGTATTAGTATACAATATTACTATATAGTACTAATAAGTTTAAAAAAATATGGGGCCCCTTAAATTTGAGATCATGTTTTGGATAACCTATTGAACCTCTTAAAAAATAGACCTGTGCAGTGTGTAGGCCTTTAGTATTCATTCTCATTCCAATGCAAGAAATATTAGGGAGTATTTAATGAATCCCTTGGGTTTGAATCAATCGTTTCATCTTTTTTCAAAGAATTGAAAATTTCAAGAAGAGCATCCAGCCTACAAGCAATGAAAAGTTGTAAGGCATTTCTCAAATGATTTTCATGTGACTTATCAAGTTGGTCCTGGACAATAAAAATTCTACTCCTCAATTATTATACGGTTGGCGGCCCTATAAAACTGAATAGTCACTTTCATTTCTTTTTGTGACAACTTAACACCCCTTGAATTTCTTACATTGATCATTTAAATGAGGTATAAAAGGCCTTCAAAATTTGGTATGCACATCCTATTTTTTCAATAGCAGGCGGTGGGTTCTTCAGGTACTATTTTTCTATAATATGACAAACGTTAAAATGTAATTGTATATTTGAATGTCAAATACATTATACATTTATCGACTGGTGTTTTGAGTAGAAAAAATTAGCTATAAAACTAAATGGAAGTAACTCAGTAGCCTTGAGCAAAGAAAACCAATCGCAAAAATTAAAAAATCAACCATATGAAGAAAAAGAAATACGACAGTAAAATTGATCGAATGAAAAAATAACAGCAGTATGACATCGAATGAATTAAAACTAAATTACCAAAATTGAGACACAAAATCAGTAGTCCTACTCCTAACTTAACTATGAGATATTTTTAAGGATGCACTTAAAAGTCATATACGAATAAGGCTAATATACTAATATATATTATTATAGAATTAGATAAGAATGTAAATAAAATATAAATGCATATAGATGTACATCGGACATTTGATTACTGAATTGAAAATGTTAGCGTGTTAGTGGATTAAGGGCTTAGCCCATTTTATATTTGTTTGTATTTACTTGTATATTACTATGGGCTAAGGGTTTGAATCATTACGGAACATCTTGTATATATATTACTTCAATCTTGATCAATAGAGACATACCAGTTTATACCCTATGATTATTCTAATACATACTGCCTCAGTTTATAGCATGGTATCAGAGCTGCCAAGGGGGGTTACGCATCTTTCTTCTTCTTCGTACCCTGCTTCTTCCTCAATTTAAAGCCGCGCAGTGTGCGCGTCTTCGAGTGCAGAAGAAAATCTGCCGTCTTCGATCTTCGTCGTTTGGCTCGGCACCAGCGTGTCCTAGGAGCCGGCGAATATGGGGGATACTACATCGCCCTATTACCTTGACTCCGGTGATCAACCGGGCAACCTTATAGCACATATGATTTTCAAGGGGGTTCGAACACACGCTGTGGCGACCTCTCTGCTACCAGCGGCCGAAGGCTCGAGTTCATTTAATACGGACAATATCGGTTTGGCTAATTTAAGCAATGAGCAGGTTAAGGCTGTTTTGAATTTAATTAAAGAAGATGCTCTAACTTGTGACCGAAAATTGGGTAAATATTCTTGTGTCAAGTGGATTATTGATACTGGGGCCTCTCAACATGTTACGGGTGATGTGACGTGTCTTGTTGATCCCGTGACTATTCCTGCTTGTTCGGTTGGATTGTCGGATGGGCGTACTGTGAGTGCGGTCTTGACCGGCCGTGTACCATTATCTCGGGAGCTGATTCTTGATCATGTTCTCTACGTGCCTGGACTGAATTGCCATCTCATTTCTGTTTCACAATTGGCAGATCAATCTAATTGCCTTGTCACTTTTACTAACAATTTTTGTGCTATACAGGACCTACGCTCGAGGAACCTGATTGGAGCCGGTGAAAGACGGGATGTGCTCTTTTATTTTAGAGGAGTGACGACATTGCATACTGTTCAGACATCAGCATTCTCGGAGTTTGAACTGTGGCATCGTCGAATGGGTCATCCTTCTGATCGGGTCCTGAAATTATTACCTGTTATTGCTTCCAGTTCTTCTCAGAAAAGGTTGAATAAAGCTTGTGAGGTGTGTCCACAAGCCAAACAAGTTCGTGATTCTTTTCCTGCTAGTAATAATAAAGCAAGTAGGATACTTGAACTTATTCACTGTGATCTGTGGGGACCCTATAAAACCCCGTCCACTTGTGATGCTGTTTACTTTCTTACTCTTGTGGATGATTTTTCACGCGCTGTGTGGGTATATTTATTGCGTGATAAAAAGGAGGTTCATCAATATTTTCTCTCATTTATCGCTATGGTTGAAAAACAATTTTCACTTTCTGTCAAAATTGTGCGTAGCGATAATGGGACTGAGTTCAAATGCATGCAACCATATTTTGACACTCATGGAATTTTATTTCAAACTTCCTGCGTCCATACACCCCAGCAAAATGGGAGAGTGGAGCGCAAACACCGACACATCTTAAATGTTGCACGTGCCTTGATGTTTCAAGCTAGTCTGCCTATTACATTATGGGGTGAATGTGTACTTACAACTGTGCATTTAATTAATCGCACTCCGTCTGGAGTTTTGGGTGGGAAGACACCCTATGAACTTTTGCATGGTGTTCCGCCCAATTTCTCTCACTTGCGCGTATTTGGCTGTCTTTGCTTTGCTCATAATGCTTACTCACGAGGAAATAAATTCTCTCCACGGAGTCGTCGTGGTGTTTTTGTTGGCTATCCACATGGTAAAAAGGGGTGGAAGATATTTGATTGGCACACGGGTGAAATTTTTGTGTCCCGAGACGTGATTTTTCATGAGGATGATTTTCCTTTCTCGACACCTATGCATGAGCCCCAGGTAGTTTTGGCGCCGGACAGTACAACTACACCTATGGTGGTTGATCCCGATCCTGTAGTTGTGACTCCGGCAGCGGCAGAACCTCCTCCGACAGCCCCTACAAACGCCACAACTGTGCCTGCTCAATCTGAAACTGAATCCCTCGGCCGTGGTCTACGCTCGCGGCGTCCGTCTATTTTGCTACGTGATTTTGTCACACATCACGTCCAAAAATTGAGCCCATCCCCGTCAGCCACCTCCTCCGTTAGTTCCTCAGGTACGCCGTATCCTATAGCTAACTTTATAAAATGTGACAAGTTCTTTATACGCCATCGTTGTTTTCTTGGAGCTATACTTGCAGGGCATGAACCCCGATCATTTAAAGAGGCAATGACCGATGTCGGTTGGCGTCAGGCTATGCAAAGTGAGATTCAGGCACTAGAAAATAATCATACTTGGGTTATGGAGCCGCTTCCGCCAGGTAAAAAGGCTCTTGGATGCAAATGGGTGTACAAAATTAAGTATCACTCTGATGGCACTGTTGAACGTCTTAAGGCTCGTCTTGTTGTGTTCGGTAATCACCAGCAAGAAGGTATTGATTATACTGAGACATTCGCCCCCGTGGCGAAAATGGTTACTGTTCGCATGTTTTTAGCTGTTGCTGTCGCTAAAAACTGGGAATTACATCAACTGGACGTTCATAACGCTTTTCTTCACGGGGACTTGGATGAGGAGGTCTACATGAAACCTCCTCCCGGATTTCTTTCTTCTCGGCCTGGGCAGGTGTGCCGACTGAAGAAGTCATTATATGGCTTACGTCAGGCACCTCGATGTTGGTTTGCAAAATTGACTGCTTCTTTGAAGCAATATGGATTTCGGCAATCTTATTCTGATTATTCTCTCTTCACTATGCATCAGGGGTCGGCTCAATTATATGTCCTCATTTATGTTGATGACTTAATTATCGAAGGCAATGATTGTGGTGCAATCTCTCGCTTTAAATCTTATCTGCATAAATGTTTTCATATGAAAGATCTTGGTATTCTTAAGTATTTTCTTGGGATTGAAGTGGCTCGAAGCACTGATGGTCTTTTCCTTTGTCAGCGCAAATATACACTGGACATTATTTCTGAAGCCGGTCTTCTTGGGGCAAAACCTGTGGCCTTCCCTATTGAACAAAATCATGGCTTGGCTCTATCTCAGAGCGCTCTTTTGGCTGATCCGGAATCATATCGCCGGCTTGTTGGTCGTCTTATTTACTTATCCTTTACCCGACCAGACCTGGCCTATGTTGTTCATATTTTATCTCAGTTTATGCAGGCTCCCCGACAAGATCATTGGATGGCAGCCTTAAGGGTTGTTCGGTACCTTAAAGGCTCCCCGGGTCAGGGAATACTTTTCAGCTCTATTTGTGATTTGACTCTTACAGGCTGGTGTGATTCGGATTGGGCCAGCTGTCCCCTTACGCGCCGTTCTCTTACAGGCTGGATAATTTTTCTGGGATATTCTCCCATCTCGTGGAAGACAAAGAAACAACACATTGTGTCTCGCTCCTCAACCGAGGCCGAGTATAGGTCCATGGCGGATACCACGGCCGAACTAAAATGGGCTAAGGGTCTTCTTCTTAGTCTTGGCATTGATCATTCGAGTTCTATGTCCTTATTTTGTGATAGTCGTTCCGCTCTTCATATTGCACATAACCCGGTATTCCACGAGCGCACCAAGCACATTGAAGTTGATTGTCACTATGTTCGCGATGCTATTCAGAATGGGTTGCTCGTTGCTCGTCATGTTTCTACTACGGATCAACTTGCTGGCATCTTCACTAAAGCTTTAGGCAAGCGTCAATTTCTCTACCTTCTTGGCAAGTTGGGCATTTTTGAACCCCATACTCCAACTTGAGGGGGGTGTTAGCGTGTTAGTGGATTAAGGGCTTAGCCCATTTTATATTTGTTTGTATTTACTTGTATATTACTATGGGCTAAGGGCTTGAATCATTACGGAACATCTTGTATATATATTACTTCAATCTTGATCAATAGAGACATACGAGTTTATACCCTATGATTATTCTAATACATACTGCCTCAGTTTATAGCAGAAAACAAATATTAAAGAGAGCATGATCTGCAATTTAGTGCAGGCAAAATTTAGTGATTAGTGATGATCGAAGACAATGATATGGATTGTAAATGATGGCATCTATCAAAGTTGATAGATCGAAGCGAATACTGGTAGTAATTTAATTTTAGCTTGTGCTAATGAATTTAGGTCAACCAGTGAATGGAGCGCTAGATCTGAGATGGTCCAGAAATGTTTTGTAGTTGCCTTCTAATTTTGTTGTTTTAGTTTGAGTCTTTCTCATTTGATTTTTAGTTTAATTCATTTTTAGATGAAATTTTGAATGTCAAATACAATTCAAAGAGAGTAGATGTCGGTTGTTGGTAATACTGAAATTGGATGAATTTGATTAAGTCGATGAAATTTTTGTTGATGCGGTTTGATTGATTGAATTTGCTGCATTGTGTAAAAAATTGATTTTTAATAATAAAGTAAAGAAAAAATGAAAAATAGCTAAAATGATGCTTTGCAGTGACTTCGAGTTATTCCCTAACTGCCCCCTTTATATACATATAAAACGCAGTTATCTACCAAAAATCGTTTGACTGCCTTCCCGATTGAATTTTTTGCTGAAATTTAGTATGAATGTACTAGACTTGATGAAGAACATGCTCAAAAAATTTCATCGAAAAATTCTACAGGGAAGGACCTCAAAAAGTGGAGGCCGCACGGAGGCTCCGGTAAGGTATACCTTACCGGAAGATTTTCCTATATATATATATATATATATATATATATATATATATATATATATATATATATATTGGTTCAAATGAGAACACCTCTATATAGAGAATCAAATAAATAGTGGTTCCTAGATGAAAAATAAGAACTAATCTTGGCCATTGATATGAAAAAATAGATGGAAGAGATCAAATTTTAAGTGAAAAACGCAGTGACGTTTTGGTAATTATGAAGAACTTTCAATAAAAATTTTATACAAAAAGTGTACCAACATATGCAAAAAGTGTACATGCAGAGTACAAAAGTACATAACGGTACATCATAAAATGTGCACAAATTTAAAAAAATGGCAATCTTTTTTATCTCTTATGAGTGCACTTTTATTCATTCAATATCCACTTTGTAGTTTGTACTATAAACGTTTGCACATTATTTGAGTCTGTATCTTGTGATTAAAGTTCATCCAGTCCATCCATTTACAAGTGATTAAAGGCTAAGATTTGTTCTCACTTTTCATGGGAAGACTATTTTTTACTTAAACCAACCCTTATATAGACACACACACACACACACACACATATATATATATATATATATGGATGAGTTCAAATGAGAAAACATCTTAACGTGTAAAATGAGAATTAATCTCAGCCGTCCAAAGTGTCGATCTGATGCACAATAACCCCTATTCGATATTCAAGAAAGGAAACATTTTATTAAAGAAAAGATGACAGTAAAAAGTACAAGACAAAAGAAGGAAAAAGAGAAAGAAAAAAGAAATATAAGGAAAGCAACACACAGATAAAAGCCCAACTCTAAGTATTTGGAAGCCCCATCAAAGGAACTCCTTTCTCCCTAATCCAGCCCCATCAAAGGAAACCCTTTCTCCCTAAGCCCTTATTGAAAAGCATCAGCGCTTTGTACGAGTTTGAGATCGTGTTCTCATACGATGTGAACGTTGATTCCTCTTTCTGTAAGTATTCATCTGCAAATTCAAATTGCTCGTAGGCAGACAGTTATCCCTCGTCACCTGCAACGCCTTATATATATATTATAGGGGAAAGATCAAGTACAAACTGTGTTTATTGTGCAAATGTTTGTACGATGCACCTTGACGTTATTTGCATTGCATATTGAGGTTCAAAGTGTTGCATATTATATAGTCATAAAATAGCAGTTGCACATTAACATTCAACGAGTTGCACCCTAGAAAAGTTAGGTTTTATTACAAAAATGCCACCTTGCCTTTATATCCTTTAGATCAACTCATTGTATTTGAATCTTGAACTTTATAATATCAACCATTTCCATGTGGATCGACCTAGTATTAACTGATATTCTATTACTACATCGACACTTGTATACTTTCAAGTTTAGCCCGATTAAGTTTTTGGCGTTGTTGTCAGGAAAACGGTTGATTTTTATAAAGTTAAAAAACATACACACTTTGAATGTCACTTGTTCTTGTAGTTTGCTTTTGCAGAAAATTCCTTGTGTTTGCATGCTCTTAAGAAGTCAAGGGTCTAAGAACCTTAGAACTCTTGACCTTGAAATCAAAAGAACGTGCAAACACATCTTCAAATACACCCGAAGGGCAAAGATGATGACCACAATCAATGAAAGGAACAAGCCCGTTGTTGCCGCCACCCCCCTCATGTATTGTCCTAAGTGAGACGACTATAGATTATGAAATGAAGAATAGCTACTTCAACGATATGCCTCATGGTCATCCAATGAGGAAACCACTCAATTTCATCAGCGAATTATAGATGTCCATTCAAGAAATTCCTAGACATGGCCTTACCACGAATGATCTCAAACTCAAAAGTTTTCCCTACACCTTGAAGGGGGCGGCAAGGGGGTGGTTCTTGGAGCAAACACCGACAACCTATACAACGTGGGAAGGTATCTATAATATTTTCATTTCAAAATATTACACACCCACTATGAACCAAAAGCTTATGCAACAGATCTTCAACTTCAAACAACAAGTTGGAGAACTCCCCCAAGATGCATGGAGGTGTTTTAAGGCCTTTTTGAAGGAATGCCCACACCACCACATTCCTCTTGATCTTCAAATTAACACATTCTACAATGGTTTGAACTCCCCATGCCAAGCCAATGTAGACAACTGTGCGGAAGGTTATGTTGGGAATAAAACCGAAACAGAAGCTTTGAGAGTTATTGAATCTATTGCTTCGAATTCTTAATTACAAAGAGGAGCAAAACAGTGTGGGTGAAGTCTCTATCAGTCATGAATTGGACAAACGGTTTGCTGATTTTTGACAAGCAAGGCACAAGGATCTGCAAGCTTCTATGCACACGGCTTTACAAGCCGTCATTAGAGGGGTCAAGCAAGTGGCCAACGTGGAGAGCGTAGCACGACCAGGAGGTAAATTATTTCAAACTCCCGCGAAGAACGACAACAATTGACGCCAGTAACATGCCCATCTGGCACCAGTCGTCCTGATTTTTGCACAAAGCAGTAGAACATGCTGAAATATAGTGAAGAGATGTGAAGATTTTGGAGGTTGAGAGCTAAGAAATTTCCTTTGATCCGATTTTTGATCGTGAATAGACTAAAAGATGCTAATATTTAGCCTATATATAAACCCCCATTTCCTTCCCTTAATTATCACCCATATATATATTACATAGCTTAATTCATAGCTTTTATATTTTATTCTTACTGTTTTTCTTCAAGTTCTTGTGGAGGGAAGTTTATTCTCCGAAATCATTGGCATTTAAGTATTATTTCTTTTGTAATTTCATATTTCTTTACATTTAATTGTTGTATTGTGATTAACCTTTACATTAGGGGCTAATTTATTATCTAAGACTAGGGATGAACCTTTGGGTGCACTAGATGTTTAATAAAAGTTCTGAACCAATAAATTGTGATTCATCCTTTACACTTTGATTGTTTATGACTATGGTGTACAACATAGAAGTATGTTAAACTTAGTTTATGTTTGGAATTAACGTTGATGTCTAAAATATAAACTATGATGTCTTGATATTCAACAAGGTTTTGAGTATGTAAGTTGTACGGGACTTACACGTAACAAAAACAACTCTCCCGCTACCTTAACCGGAGTTGAAAATATATTAACGACATCGTATTCATAATTATTGGGAAAGAACTAGTATTATTTCCTATTAAAACATTTAGGTGAATATCGATTGCCTTAGTAATCTTTATTCTTGTTTAAACCAATACCAATAACAAATCCCTACAATTTAATATCAATTATATACTTTTGTATTTGAATCTCGAACTTTATAATATCAACCATTTCTCTGTGGATCAACTTGATATTTACCAGTATTTTATTATTACATCGACACTTGTATACTTGCAAGTTTAGTAATATCCACTGTTCTAAAAATCGGTCTAGGCGGACTGATTAATCGGCCTAGGCGACCTAGTCGGCCCTAACTGCAGAGACCTAGTCGGTCGAAAAATCGCCCTAGTCGGCCAAAACATCGGCCTAGTCGGCCGCCTAGGCGCTAGGCTCCCCTCAACCGTTCGACTAGCACCTAACGAGTTTTAGAACAATGGTAATATCATATAACAACCTATGACTTAAATGATCCAACCTCACTCACTGGTCTAATTACAAAACCAAGGCCACAATCCCACTCGTTATCTGTCAATTTGTGATTAAACTCCAATTTACATTATTCCGGTTAACTGTCTGATCGGAGTTCAGGATGAGGTGTATCTTTTTTTTTTGGAAATCAAAAGACTATTAGTAACAGGGGAAAATAATTAAAATATCTCAAACTTTGAAAGGGTGTGAGATGAACACCCCAAACTTGCATATGTAATTTAAATACCCCAAACTTTATATAAAAAGTTATTTTAGCACCATACTCAAGTATTATTTCTTTAAAAAATGTAAGGTGTTAATTGAATAATAATTTAAAATATTTTAAAATTCATGAAGACACAATTAACATTCTAAACTTCAATTGCGAAATAAATAATGTTAGACCCAATCTATATAATTGCAACACTTTTAATTTGATATTTTAAATTATGCAATTAACCCCATAAATTTCTATTTTTGCAAGAAATAATACATGACAATGATGCAAACTTTTTATATATAGTTTGGAGTATTTAAATTACACATGTAGTATTACTTTTCCATCAGTAATACTGGTGCTATTTCTTCTAGGAAATTTGTATATATATATATCCTACACCTCGTTAAACATTGTATATGTATATCAATATAGATGAATGATCACCTCAAGGTAGTTCTGACGGGAAGCCCCGTCCGAACATGTCTATCAGAGGCCCTTCTAGGTGGAATTTTTTGATTAAATTCTTTTGAGCATGTTCTTAATGAAGTCTAGTTTATATACAAAAAATTTCGGCTAAAGATTCAATCATGAAGACAATCAAATAATTTTTGGAAGATAATTGTGCCAAAATACACATATAAAAAGGGAGAAGGTACAAATATACTCCTGCACTATGGGTGGGAGAACAAATATACTCATATTCTATTTTTTGGAACAAATATACCCCCGAAGTATATGTTGAAATGCATATATACCCCTGAACTTTTAAAAAGTGCAAAAATACCCCTCATGTTCTTATAAAGACGTAAATTTACCTTTATTGATTTTAAATAGATAAAATAAATTTCAAAAAACACCAAAAATAAAATATAAATTCGAAATTTAAAAAAATGATTTATTATTATTAAAATATTACGTAGTAATTCTTTAATTTTAAATTTCAAAATTTTTAATTTTCCGTGGTAAATGAAGCTAAATCATTAATACTAGTATTGCTTTTAGTCTTGTTATGAAATTTTGAACACATTGTTATATTTTTTTAAATAACATTCTTTGATTTTCTTTAAACTTAATAAAATTAAATTCACTATTTTGTAATCTTGAACTATTTATCATTATACAAAATATGTAATTTTGTAGTGCAACGAATGAAAAAAAAATATTTTTTTTGTATTGGAACACATAAGTTAACACTTTTTTCGAAAAAACTTAAATATATAGTAATGTTTTGAAATAACATTTTATAATAAAAATATTTAAATGTGATTTACAAACAATAAAAGGGAGAATTGGACACAAGTACATTTTTAAAATTTTTATTTTTTAATTTTGAATTTATAATTTATGTTTGGTGTTTTTTGAAGTCAATAAGGGTATATTTGCTCCTTTATAAGAATATGAGGGGTATATTTGTACCTTTAAAAAAGTTCAAGGGTATATATGCACTTTCACAAATACTTCAGGGGTATATTTGTTCCGAAAAATAGAATAGGGGTATATTTGTTCTCACACTCATACTACAGGGGTATATTTGTACCTTTTCATAACATAAAAATGCAGTTACGTTACAAAAATTGATTAGTAACATTTCCAAAGTTTCATCAAAAAATTAACCCGGAGGGTCCTCTAGCAAGTTCGGATGGGCTTTCCCTGAGGGTGATCATTCCTCTATCAATATATAAATCCGCAAATCTATCAATATACAAAAATTAACCCGAAAGGTCCTCTGGCAAGTTCAGATGGGGCTTTCCCTGAGGGTGATCATTCCTCTATCAATATATATCCACGTGCACTGTTTTACTGATCCTAAGGACCCGTTTGGTGGTTTACACATTAAAACTTTGCATGTAAAATGATTACATATAAAGTTTGGGGCGGTAAAATACTTTGCATGTAAAATAGAAATACACTGTTGAACACATTAGTACTCCGTATAAAATAAAATAAGGTATACTCCGTATAAGCTAATCCTGGAACACGCTGCCGTTTTTTTTTATGACGGTGAGATTTACCGATGAAGGTGAGATTTGCCGTAGATGATCTTTTTCTGTGAGGGAAAATTATTAAACCACGATGTAAAGAAGAGACCCAAATTACCAGGGTGCCTAAAGTATTAACTGAAGTATTACAGCAGATGGAAAGGTATTCGTCCATGATGGTATGAAACCATGATTTTGTTTTTTTACACGAAATATTGGAGAAAACCCTAGCTTTTGCCGTGATTTTTCCCTCACGGCCAAGGTCCGGTGTATAATTCATTCTCCAAATTAATGGATGTAAAATAGTTTACTATCCTCCCTCACGTAAAATATTTTACACGTTATAGTGTAAACTGTTTTTAAAAAGTGTCATACAATTTACATTGAATATTTAAAACAAACAGGATAAAACGTTTACTTTCCTACACTTCAAAATGTTTACTTTACACCGCACCAAACGGGCCCAAGTTCATCTGTCTATCACATTTAGTGAAACATAATAATAATAATAATAAACATAATAAGAAGTACGTATTTGTTTGATTCTGAAATTGAAATCGCAGTTAGCCGATCCAGGCTTGTGAAGGACGACCCGCAGTTGCCGTGACTAGTCTTTGTCGCTCTCTATCATGTCAAAAAACACGGTGGCTAAGCATCAAGAAGGAATAGAATACCTCGATGTCCTTACTAAAGCTGGTGAAAAAACAGGCATCTCCAAACCAAGGTACGCATACATAGCACCCAGAAATCGTTTGATTTTCTCAACTTTCCATTTTTAAACCGGAATTGTTTTTAGATATGATAGTTGAATTCCCAATGCTCGTTTTCTGTAGATATTTAAATTCAGTAATGTGATGATAGATAGGTTTCTAATTCAGACACCCAAAAGCTATGCCTCCAAGGTTGGGCATTACATGTCCTCAAATGATATATTCTAAAGCTAAATGCACCCATTGAGTTAGTTTATTGAAAGAAAGGAAAAATAAGACTAACTTTCTTTATTGACAGAAAAAGAGAATCGTATCTAAGTGTCCAAAAATGACAACAAACCCTTAGAATCCTGCTTTTTAGGATCTTTGAAACCGAAGTACCGCAAAGGCTCCTACCTCTGGTGGGGCCAGGGGGTCGGATGTATGCAGCCTTACCCTTGTACTCAAGCACACAAAGACTGTTTAACTTGTAACTGTACTGTCCAATTTTGTTTTTCTCTCTGTCAATAGCTAGTTAAATATGCCATCTTTTAAATATATTTAGAGATGAGAATAGTTTATTTTTTTTTGGGCATCCTTTCTTTAATGACTGAGATACCCGTATTACTAGAAGTAAAGAAGACGTGTCATGGACCACTCTGAACTAATTCTGTCTTTATGTGTTTATTCTTTTTACTTTTGCATCATAAAATCTTTTAAAAACGACAGTCATTATCTTTTTTCATTCTACAGATTTAATTTTCTAGAATCCCGAAGCTAATGACTTGATGTGTTTGTAACATACCTCAGTTTGATTAAAGTTAGGATCTTTATGTTTGGGAATATCCTACACTTTGAAATATCACTCGTAGTATATCAAGCTTTACTTACTGAGTTACTGCTCATTATGAGCTTCTTTTAGAGAATTAATTGAAATAATAGTAAAGGATTACCAAAGAGGTGTTTAATTTGTGCTACTAATTTATACAACAGAGGAGATGTACACAGAGAAGGGGATTATCATCGAGCTGTTCATGTGTGGATATACGCTGAGAGTACACAAGAACTACTTGTGCAATGCCGTGCAGACTCCAAGGACTCATGGCCTGGCCAGTGGGATATATCAAGTGCTGGGCATATTTCTGCTGGAGATTCTTCATTGGTTTCAGCTGTGTAAGTTGTTCACCAGTTCACGGGAAAACGAAGTGTTTGGGTGACCCCAGAATCTCATTTGATGAATAGAATGTTTCTTAAAACGAAAGGTGATTGAGATGATGTGTGACCACCTCATTACATTAGTCTATTTGGATAGACTAAGACCTCTAAAGCCTTCACCTCCATCAAAATAGACCCTCAGGGCCTTTTTGGGTGGAGGCTTTCAGAGGCGTTAAGTTTTGGTGGGCTTAGTCTATGTCATGTTATTAAAAAATTGAAAACTTAGTATAGTATGTGGTACAATAACATTCCAATCACCTTTTATTCATTTTACAAACATTCAATTTACCAATATATAGACTACCTCACTAACCCATCCAAAGCTTTCCCCTCCAAATCTCTGATGGAGTACACTATTCTTCAATTCTCAACACGTTATTAGATTGGTGTGAATTGAAAAATAGTACTCCTTTAAAATCATCATATATATTCTTCATGTGCTCCATCTACCTCATGGGTTGTTATTCTTATATTAAATGGTCCTTTCTTTTGCTTCACGCATGCAGGAGGGAACTTCAAGAAGAACTTGGTATAACACTTCCAAAGGATGCATTTGAATTAATTTTCGTTTTTCTTCAAGAATGGTCAGTAGATGAAGCTCTTCTACATGTTTTTTTCCTTGTGGCTTTTTTCCGAGATTAGTAGCTGTGTGAATATCACTAGATGTGTATTTTTATCCTTTCATTACCTCACATTGTTTCATTCTATTTCTGTTTTTCTTTTGCAGTGTTATCAATGATGGGACCTATATCAACAATGAATACAATGATGTATATCTCGTTACCATGATAGATCCAATTCCTCTGGATGCCTTTACTCTACAGGTAAGCTGATGTGTTGAATTCTTTATTTCCTACCATTGCCATTTGTAGCAACTTCAGTATAGCATCTATGAATAAATTTTCCCTAACGGCCAATGCCAATTATTTCCAAGTGCCCCTATTTCTTCCCTTTTAAGATGATCCACATTTTAACTTTAGTTGAAATGAAATAATAACAACAACTACCTTAGTCTTGGACTCTTGGATTTGGAATGAGTTAGCTTATAACCCCTCCATGTTCCTATTTTTGCCCAACTGTATTTCTTTGGTTAACCCGGCCTTTCTTCTTCCTCTTCCACTTGTTTTTCTTATAATATCTGAAAACAGAAATCCTTATTTTCTAAGTATTTAATTTTATTTGATAAATCTAGATTAAGTTTTACAAAAAATTGAATTGTGAATTGCTTGAGTCAAGTTCCTTGTTGATTACAAGTATATCTTTAGTTTGACTGACCCACAAATTCTAAATGTTTCTTTTTGCGTTCTTTCATCTCTTGGTAGGAATCAGAAGTTTCAGCGGTGAAATATATCTCTTATCAGGAGTACAGAAGCTTACTTGCCAATGAAGATCCTCATTATGTGCCTTATGATGTAAATAGTGCATATGGTCAGCTCTTTGAAATCATTGAGAAAAGGTTTGCCTGACAAACAATACATGTGTTTTCAAAATATACCATCTCATATGCTTCAAAAAGATATTATATCATTATGATATTATCATATAGATATCCAAATGAATATTGTGCTTGCATCTGCGAGTTTAATTGTGTATTAATTTCCACAGATTTACATATAGTATGTAATCATTTTGCATCATATTGCAGAACCCTGTGTCCCTGTCAACCTATGAAGTGGCGGTTACACTTTTTAACCAATAAAATGTTTGTCTTAGTAACTTATCAAGTATGTCCAACTGCTATATATAACAGGTACAGACAAAATGTTGACCTGAGGAGTTTGAACCTACAAAAGCAGATTAATCGTTATGCTCCTGTTTCACTCAGTGCCGAGGTTTGACCGTCATTTTGTCTTTTCTTGCATAAAAAGTAACAACAGCTGAATATTCCATCTGGATATTAGTAGTTAAGCACTTAAGCATAATAGTAATGGAATACACAAGGAGTTTATTCTTACTTATTGAATAAAGCAATAGCAATAAATGGAGGGTCTACTGAGGGATAGTTTTTTCTTTCCCCCCTTTTTATTGTTTTTATTATGGTAAGCGAAATTGAAATATAGTGCTCCTTCAGCACTTACCTTTGCATCTGTTAAAAAAAATAGAAAAAAGCTAAAACACTGCAGGAGACCATTATTTATTTTGTCCCTACCTTTTTTATTTTATAAATATTAACGAGACACATTATTAGGAAATGTTCAGAAAAAGTGACAAATTTTTTCCTTGATACAGACTGCCGGGATAAGTGATGCAGACAAAAAAGCTCTAGCTCTTATTGTCAAAGCTGCAACATTTATAGACAGGATTTTTTACTTGCAGGTTTAGTACTTTCTACTACTCCCAATAAAAGTTTACTGAATCATGCTCCCAATAATTTTTTTTCGCACTATATAACTGAAAAACTATAAAATTCAATAGCCTTCTAGCCTGATGTGATTTAGAACGCCACAAAAGAGACAAAGTTAGTGTATACTTTCTCCTACCTTGTTTTCTTATTACTTTCTTTTTTCAACCATTTTTAAATTATCTTCGCTTTACTTATAAGTAAAACGTTCTGTGGTTGAAATAATTGATCTCTTTCCTAAACAAATCAAATGAAATTTTCCAGTTAAACAAATGTTATAAAATAAAAAAACCTAAGTAAGGAACAAAAGGAGATATTTTGTTGAAGGCTGTAAACATATATATGTATTCCTACGAATTTTGGGCCCACAATTTTTTTAATGGGGCCATATGTCAATGGTCTCAATGGCTTCAAGGGAAGCATGGCCCTGAGTGCCACCGCGCCCAATCACAAGATACTACTCTGTATATTGTTTGTATGAGTTGGAATTTGCAAGCAGCTACTGTTTCAGTATTTGTTTCATGTACTATTAATTTCTCACCCTACCTTTGCTGAGAAGATTTTTTTTGCTTTACTTTTTTTAATTAATTCCGACCCCAATATCTTCTGGGACTAAGGCTTGGATGTTGTTTGTTGTTGTAGAAAAATGTGACACGTGTTTGTAATTTTTAATTAATGTACGTGTGTAGTGTATTAGATAAGAATTAGAGCTGATAGAATGCTGATAGACTTCATTAATTATTAGATAAGCACATAGATAGAAAGATCCTATTTTTTAGGATCTGAATAGCAAAGTTGTTATCTGTACTCTGTATATATACTACTGCCGGTTGGCTCAATAATATTCAAGGAAGTTTTATTCCTAAAACCTACATGGTATCAGAGCTTCGGTTTACACATCACGATGGTAGAAACCACAGATTCTGATTCATCCCACATCACAAACCCTAACTCCCAAATTAGCCCTATGACAAATTACCAATCTCCTATTCATTCATCTATGCTAATCACCAGCCATAGATTGAATGGAAAAAACTATTTGGAGTGGTCTCAATCTGTCAAGCTTGCAATTGATGGGAGGGGAAAACTGGGGTACCTAACAGGAGAAGTCAAACCCAAACTTCCCGGTGAGGAAGGCTATAACACATGGAGGTCAGAGAACTCACTGGTAACAGCCTGGCTTCTCAGCTCCATGGAGGCCTCAATTGCCAAACCTCATATGTTCATGAAGACAACAAAAGAGGTCTGGGATTCCATAAAGGAAACTTACTCAGACCTTGAAATTCTTCTCAAATTTTTGAGTTAAAAACCGTTCTTTGGCAGTCCAAACAAGGAGATAGAGATGTCACTACCTACTTCAATGAAATGGTGTCTCTATGGCAGGAGTTGGATCAGTACTATGATGATGAATGGGAAAGTGCAAAAAGATCTGGCTAAACACAAAAGGAGAGAAGAAAATGACAGGGTTTATATGTTCCTGGCAGGAGTTAATCAAAGTTTTGATGAAGTGAAGGGAAGGATTCTGGGAAAGAAGCCTTTGCCTTCAATCAGAGAGGTATTCTCTGAAATCAGAATTGAAGAGAGCAGGAAGAGGATTATGAATAACACTCCAGGACCTCAAAATGATACTGGAGACTCCTCAGCATTGGTGGTCAAGGGAGAAGAGAGAAAAAAGCCATGGTGTGATCACTGCAAGAAGCTGTGGCACACAAGGGAGACTTGTTGGAAGATCCATGGAAAGCCACCTGGAGCAGGAAAAAAGAAGTTTGAAAATGCTCTCAATACTACTGTGACTGAAACTCAACAAGAGCAGGAAATCAATTCCAAACAGTTTCCTTTCACAAAGGAACATATAGAGCACCTACTCCAGTTTCTAGCTACCCAAAAAATACCCAACCAAGAAACCCCCTCTTGTTCTTTTGCCCAAAATGGTAAAATTACATCATATTTCTGTTCTGAAAAATCAAAAACCACCTGGGTCATTGACTCAGGTGCAACAGACTACATGACCTTATTCCAAATCTGTATTCTTCATATACACCTTGTGCAGGGGATAAAAAAGTCAAAGTTGCAGATGGCTCTTTTTCCGCCATTGCAGGGATGGGAAATGTCAATATTTCCTCATCCATTCACCTTTCTAAAGTCTTTACATGTTCCAAAACTTTCCTGTAATCTTATTTCTATTAACAAGTTAACCGAAGACCTTCAGTGTTGTGTCAGATTTTATCCCTCTTATTGCATTTTTCAGGATCTAGCATCGGGGAGGATGATTGGCAGTGCTAGAGAGGAAGATGGACTCTATGTCTTTGATGAAGGGACTGAATTAAATAAACAAAGTCAAGGAAAGGCTTGTCTGCAAACTATTTCTTTTCCTTGTAATAATGAAGTGTATTTGATGCACTACAGATTAGGTCATCCTAGTTTTTACTACTCCCTCCGTCCCGGGGAGAAGTTCCCCGGTTGACTTTCACACATATTTATGCAAGAGTAGAAGACTAAAGGGTTTTCCAAATTTACCCCCACCCCACCTGCGCTGAAAGAAAGCCGAAGGAGTTAAAGTAGTTGAAAGAAAAAAAAATCAATTGTGACTTGACAGGTCTACAGTGTAAAGTAGTAATCCATTCATTACATTTTCGTTCTCTTTAGCCCAATTTTTTTGGAGGGAATGATTACACAAAAAATTCAAAGTTCCCTCCTTTTCTATCTATACATAAAAGCGCCAACCCCCCCCCCCCCCAATTATTCATTTTCAACTCCATGGAGCTTTCTCTTGTTCTCTCCCAAACAGCAAGTACACCCATAAATGCCAGCATTTGTTCTCAAACTGGTCCACAGCCTGAGAATGGCTTTGAAGATGCCTCTGCCATACCTACAGGACACACAAATGCAGGCAGTCAGCAAAAACGATGGCCCAAACTGACAAATGCACAAAAAAGAATTATGGTTGAAACACTGCTAGCAAATTACTCCAATGGCAGACTTCTGAGGGGCATAGTGGGGAAATCAGCTTTGCAGTTCAAATGTTCAAGGTGCACTGTACATAAAGTGTGGACGAGAGCAAAGAAACAAATGACTGAGGGAGTAGGTATTAATGTCAACAACCAGCACAAAGGAGGGAAAAAGAGAGTCACCGTTGACTTAGAACAAATGAAAGCTATCCCCCCTGCACAAAAGAAAGAACATCAGAGCCCTAGGCTTTGCCATGAACATGTCAAAGTCATCTGTTCACAAATTAATTCAAGATAAACAGATTAAGAGACATTCAAATGCAATTAAGCCCTTCCTCAAACCTGCTGGTAAAGTAAAAAGGTTAGCATTCTGTTTATCTCATATCCTACCAAGGTCTATTCCCTTAAGCCCCATTTTTCATGACTTTCAAGATCATATCCACATAGATGAGAAGTGGTTCTTCTCAAAGGAAACCACCACCTACTACACCCACCCCAGTGAGGTATATCCTTACAGATCAGCTCAAAGTAAAAAATTTATACCTAAGATCATGTTTTTGGCAGCAGTAGGCAGGCCAAGGTTTGGGGATAGTGGTGAAGTTATTTGGGATGGAAAGATTGGTATATTTCCATTTACTTAAGAAGAAACAGCAAAAAGGGCAAGTAAAAAATAGACCAAAGGGTACTTTAGAAACAAAGGCAACCACAAGTGTGACTAGAGATGTTCTGAAGAACATGATAATAAACAAAGTTCTGCCTGCAATTAAAGAAAAATGGCCTGATTCAGAGAACAAAACTGTATTTATCCAGCAAGATAATGCAAAGCCACACATTAAGGTGGGAGATCCTGATTTTGTGAAGGCTGCTACTGATAATGGATGGAACATAAACCTAACTTGCCAGCCAGCAAACAACCCATATTTGAATGTCCTTGATTTGGGTTTTTTTCGTGCTATTGATTCATTGAAAGAACAAAAAGCTCCTCAGACTATTCATATTTAACTAAGGCAGTTCAGAATGCTTTTGATGAGCTGACACCCTATAGTCTGAATAAAGTCTTTTTAAGTTATCAACTAGTTATGGAACAAGTACTCATTGCAAAAGGTGGAAATAACTTTCGCCTCAAACATATTGGCAAGGATAAGTTACACAAACAGGGTATGTTGCCTAAAAATATTGAGATAAGTAATGCTTTACTGGAGGAATCTAAGGCTACTCTTATTGAATTGCAAGCTGAAGCATCAGGAACAAAGGACACAAACATGGAAGCAGAGGAAGAAGAATGATCTGCAACAGAGTTCATAAGTGAAGATCTGTTTGGTCTTCAAGAATGAACTTTGTGTATGTAATGCTTTATATGCACACATGTGATTTTTTGTATGAACTGCCATTAGATGCCAAACCTACAATTTTCTTATGTAGGGGCAGTGTAGTTGTTTTGTATGAACTGCTAATAGATTCCAGACCTACAATTTTTTTATGTAGGGGCAGCGTAGTTGTTTTGTATGAACTGCCAATAGATGCCAGACCTACAATTTTTTAGTGTAGGGGGTAGTTTAGTGTTTTTGGATGAAGCCATTAGATGCAATGACATGTTGAAATCAGAAAAGGTGTACACTTTTATGTTTAAGCAGATCCAACACACCTTATAACACATGTTTGGTATAAATGCATGACTGGATTACAAGTTGGCAGTCCAATTTGGTAAAAATGACATGTTGAAATCAGAAAAAATGTACACTTTTATGTTTAAGCAGATCCAACACACCTTATAACACATGTTTGGTATAAATGCATGACTGGATTACAAGTTGGCAGTCCAATTTGGTAAAAATGACATGTTGAAATCAGAAAAAATGTACACTTTTATGTTTAAGCAGATCCAACACACCTTATAACACATGTTTGGTATAAATGCATGACTGGATTACAAGTTGGTAGTCCAATTTGGTAAAAATGACATGTTGAAATCAGAAAAAATGTACACTTTTATGTTTAAGCAGATCCAACACACCTTATAACACATGTTTGGTATAAATGCATGACTGGATTACAAGTTGGCAGTCCAATTTGGTAAAAATGACATGTTGAAATCAGAAAAGGTGTTCACACATAGGGATTATACCATATTCCAATCACAATTTGAAATCCAAAAATACAACACACATATTCAAAAGACGACTTCAAATCCAGCAGTGGTACACACATACGAATTACTCTATATCAATCACAAATTGAAATCCAACACTAGTACAAACATATTCCAATACAAATGTTCAAATCGGAACACATAACACAAAAATAGCAAAAACATAGAGACAAGGAAGAGGAACTTCCCCTATGGAGTGTCTTGGAAGACATGCGCAAGTGGATCTGGAAAGTAGACATTAAAGTGGACATCACAGGAGTTCACCTCCTTGCCTTCTTCATCTCCCGACGACCAGCCATCGGCCACACTGCCATACATCTTCCTGAGTGCCCATCCTGGATCTGTTTCAGTAGACGTCCAACCCTCATGAAGGTCAGATTGATCATCATCATCGTCTTCTACAACCGGCTCACACTTGGATTGTGTGAGCACACCATCGTTCTCCAAAACTGAAAGGGTAGGGCTCGATCCATGCGAAGATTCTGAAGAGCGTTCTGAAATTGCTTCCTCGATTTTGTTTTCAACTTTTCATCTATTGAGGTGTGTAATTGAGGGTCCATGGTTTTCCTTCTCTTCTGATTTTTGGAATAAGGAGTGAAGATGAAGAAACAGTTCAAACCCTAAGTAGAAGGAGAGAGAAACTGGCCGAAGAAAAAATGGGGTGGGCTGAAACGGGTAGGAAGTTAAAGTGGGAAGGGACGGGTAATTTTAAGGTATTTTTTTAAAGTGGGAACTTAAAGTGGGAAGGGCATTGTAGTCACTTAGGGTATTTTTTTTAGCCTAATAAGGAAATGAGAACTTTTAGTTGGGACTACCAAAAAAGGAAATTGGGAACTTCTCCCTGGGACGGAGGGAGTATTTAAAAAGGTTGTTTCCTCAGTTATTTCATAATAAAGATCCTTCATCATTTCATTGTGATATGTGTGCACTTGCCAAACATCATAAGAATTCTTATATTCCCCATTGTTACAAACCAACTAGTCCTTTTACTCGTGTGATATTTGGGGTGCATCTAAAGTTTCTACTTTGAAAGGAAAGAGATGGTTTGTAACCATTATAGATGGATCACACGCGGGTAACATGGGTTTTCTTGATTAAAGAAAAATTTGAAGTTGAAGATGTGTTTAAAAAATTTTACTCAATGGTTCAGACTCAATTCAATACCAATATTAAAATGTTAAGAAGTGACAATGGCCGTGAGTATTTTTCTCAAAACTTGAACAATTTTTTTGCTGAAAAAGGGATTGTACACCATAGTTCTTGCATTAATACACCTGCTCAGAATGGCATAGCTGAGAGGAAAAATAGGCATTTACTTGAGGTCACTCGTGCAATTATGTTTTCAACTAGAGTTCCAAAATATTTATGGAGAGATGCTGTTTTACATGCTACTTATTTAATTAATAGGATGCCATAAAAAACTTTAGGGTTTAAAACCCCTATTGATACACTTCAAAAATGTTTTCTTACAACCAGACTTATCAACACTCTTTCCTTATTGTTAACAATCCTGACAGAACAACAAGCAAATTTGACCCTAGGGATACAAAATGTGTTTTTCTAGGACTGTCTTCAACTCAGAAAGGATATAAATGTTTTGATCCTACAACAAAAAAGATGTTTGTTACAATGAACACTAGTTTTGTTGAAAATCAACCTTTTTTTAATACTCATCTTGAGGGGGAGAATTCTAGTGAAGATGGTAATAGTGTACTGCATATTCATGAAAATCTTGAGTTCCTTGACATTAATCTAGATGCATATCATAGTAGAAACTTAGATACATCAGAAATAGTCAAGAACTAGAAGAAAATGAAATAAATATAACTGAAACAAGGAAAGAAGATGAGCAGCAGACAAGCAGATTTTTTGGCAAGGTTTATGAAAGGAGAGTTCCAAATCAAAGAATAGAGGACATCTCTGATTCTGCAACTGCTCAGGAATCTGACTGACTCAATACCAGCAAAAGAGAAAGGTAATAATTTCAGTGATCTAAATTTACCAATTGCTCTCAGAAAAGAGAAAAGTTCATGTGTCAGATGCCCCATCTCAAACTATGTGTCTTATTCCCAGTTATCCTTATCATTTGCAGCCTTTACCTCTAGTCTTTCTTCTATTGCAATTCCCTTAACCATACAGGAAGCTCTATCTAAACCTGAGTGGAAGAAAGCAGTTTTGGAAGAGATGAATGCTCTTGAAAGGAATCAGACATGGCAGATTGTAGGATTACCCAAGAACAAACCTACTGTAGGTTGTAAATGGGTTTTTACTCCTAAATTCAAGGCAGATGGAACACTTGAAAGGTACAAGGTCAGGTTAGTTGTCAAAGGATATACACAAACCTATGGCATAGACTATACTGAAACCTTTGCCCCAGTTGCAAAACTGAATACTATAAGGATTCTCTTATCTTTAGCTGCTAACCTAGATTCGCCACTTCAGCAGTTAGATGTGAAGAATGCCTTCTTAAATGGGAAACTTGAAGAGGAAGTATACATGAGTCCTCCTCCTGGACTTGAGGGTAAATATGGCTCAAAGGTGTGCATATTGGAGAAAGCCTTGTATGGACTTAAACAGTCCCCAAGAGCTTGGTTTGAGTGGTTCACCCAGTTCATAAAGAGATAGGGATTTCAGCAAGCTCAAGCTGATCATACTCTTTTTATGAAATTTTCAAGTAAGGGGGAGATTGCAGTATTAATTGTTTATGTTGATGATATCATTCTTACAGGGGATTATTATAAAGATACTGCAAGTTTGAAGGAGAAACTAGCCCATGAATTTGAAATCAAAGATCTGGGAGAACTGAGGTACTTTCTTGGCATGGAAATAACTAGATCAAAAAAGGGAATTGTGGTATCACAGAGGAAGTATGTACTAGACCTTCTTCAAGAAACAAGTATGAGTGTATGTAGACCAATAGATACCTCAATTGATCCTAATCAAAAGCTGGGAGATGTCAAAGAGGGAGTTCCAATTAATGTTCAACAATATCAAAGATTGGTGGGAAGATTGATTTATCTTGCACATGCAAGGCTAGACATTGCTTTTGCAGTAAGTATGGTGAGTCAGTTTATGCATAATCCATCCCAGGAACATCTTGATGCTACTTACAGAATCCTAAGGTATTTGAAAAGTTGCCCAGGGAAAGGATTATTCTTTAGAAAAAGTAACAGTAGAACTGTTGAAGCTTTTACAGATGCAGACTGTGCTGGTTCAATTACTGATAGAAGGTTTACTTCTGGGTATTGTACCTATGTATGGGGAAATCTAGTGACCTGGAGAAGTAAGAAGCAGAATGTGGTTGCTAGAAGTAGTGCAGAATCTGAATTTAGATCCATGGTTAATGGAATCTGTGAACTACTTTGGATCAAAAGAGTGATGTCAAAGCTGAATATGAAGATAGATCTACCTATGAAGTTATATTGTGATAATAAGGCAACCATTAATATTTCTCATAATCCAGTGCTACATGATCGGTCTAAACATATTGAAGTGGACAGACACTTTATCAAAGAAAAGATCGAAGCTGGGATTGTGTGTACTCCATTCATATCTACCAAAGAACAGACAGCTGATATCTTCACAAAGGGATTGTTCAAACCAGTGTTTGAACTACTTATAAGCAAGTTGAGAATGTATGATATATACTTCCCAACTTGAGGGGGAGTGTAGAAAAATGTGACATGTGTTTGTAATTTTTAATTAATGTACGTGTGTAGTGCATAGTTGTCATGGCGTCACCTTATCGTCACCACATCGTCTTGGCGCTAAGAGAGGCTCGCCATATGTTGTCGACTCGCCTTAAACCTTGTGATGTTGAAGTTACGTCCTTGTGGCGTCAGGAGAACGCCAAAGACGCCTAGGCGTCGAATTATTTGAACAGGAAGCAGGGCGTAATTATTATAACAGGCCCAAACCCAAACCCAATTTTTTGAACCCATCAAATAAAATAAACCAGTTCGATCCATCTGCGCTCGACGACTTTCCTAACGCAGCATCCATCAGTGCCCAATCCATCTCCCTGGTCCGTAGTTTTACTGCTTCAATTTTTTTCTAGACTTGGACTTTTTTACTTTTAACTTTAGTGTGTTATGTGATTCGTTTTTGTTTAGTTATTACTCTAGCTGGGTACGTGGGTTTAAAATCATCCAACTTTGTATATTTAACTTTGTATTTAATATTTCTCAAAAAAAAAATTGTATTTAATATTTTGTTGAATGCTTTGAATTTAATATTGTATTTGATGTGATGAACTGTTAATGTTTTACAGAAGGTCAAAAAGTTTTTGAAAAGTTAGTATTGTACTACTGTTACTATTTAAAGAAAAGTTTCAAGTTTATGAAAACAAATTTCAGTTTTCCCCAAATAATGAATAAATTTCAGTAGTTTTTTTTATTTATTTTATATTTCATACTCCCTCCGTCCCGAATTGAATTGCAAACTTTGACCGGCACACGGATTAAGGAATGACAATAAATGATGCTTGCTTTTTACACTTTTGTCCTTCATCCTAAAAGTAGATGCTTTTAAGTTGATAGAGAAAGAGTAAAAGTAAGGGTAGATTTGTCACTTTACTCTTATTTGCATACCTAAAATAGAAAGTGGAAAATCATTTTGGGACAACCAAAATAGGAAATTTTGCAAAACAAAATGGGACGGAGGGAGTATTTTTTTTCGGTGAATTCAATTTATGCTGAAATTATTGTGTTGTCTTATGGTTATGGTCTTATGGATTATGTTATTTATATGATTACATATTTTATTACTTGATTTACTTCCTTAGTAGTGTTGGCTATAAGTGTTACATGTAGGCCTTTTAGTATGTAAAACATATTATAAATTAGTAGTGTATATGTCGACTCATCGCCGCGACTCCGCCACGACGGGCGCCATATCGCCATGGCGGTATGGTAGTCCAAAGGCGCCGCGCCGCAAAACCCCGCCGTAACAACTATGGTGTAGTGTATTAGATAAGAATTAGAGCTGATAGAATGCTGATAGACTTCATTAATTATTAGATAAGCACGTAGATAGAAAGATCTTATTTTTTAGGATCTGAATAGCAAAGTTGTTATCTGTACTCTGGGTATATACTACTACCGGTTGGCTCATTAATATTCAAGGAAGTTTTATTCCTAAAACCTACAGTTGTACTTTTCAAAATTAATTCATTAATTTCATTCTCCCCTTCATTTTCTGTTTACTCTATTTTAAGTGGAGTAGGGAAAAAAAAGAGAAAATGTCTATAACAACCGAACTGATACGAAAGATATTTGACTGAGGATTAGATTTTCATCATGCTGTTTGTGTTCACTCATCAATGCAAGGATCTCACGGATAGAGAATTGTCATCCCTCCACCCGGTTCTCAATTCATTTGAAACAGATCTGGCATAGCAACCTATCTTTCAGCGATTGGTTAAGGGAGCATGCTGGAAAATCTCATTTGGACAAGTTAAAATGGACATACTATCACATCAACAAGAGTCCATGGTGAGCATTCTCTCAAACGTTCATTTATGTCTTGGGATATCTCTCTTCCTTGAGCCTTAGCTATGTTTGGAACCCATAAAATTGTTGAGAAAGGAAAAAACGGAAGTAAAATATTTGGTACCCATGTTTGGTTTTACACTTGTACTTTAGAAAATTGTAGGAAAATCAAATATATTTAAATTAACCTTTTGTCCGTATTTGATTATAACCTTTTCATACTTTACATATATTTAGATTTCTTAGTTTTAATGTAAAGTATGAATATATACAGAAAACTGAACACATAATTAAAATCGATTTACTGAGTTGAACCAATTTTAGCATTTCCCCAACTTTTTTTTCCTTCATATTTTCCCACTAATTTCCTCCTAATTTTGTTTCCATAGTATTGTCAGGTTCCAATTGGAGCCTTGGTGAATGGTTTCTTGGTAAACGCAAATTTATTTGTAGTGTATCGTTGATACTTTAACATAAGAAATAATTACAGACTTATGACTAAGATTAAGGTTGTTTACAAAAATGTGACCTCTTAAGTGTAGTGACTATAATAGTAAGTAGTAACTTCTTAGGTTCAAATTTTTAGTCATATTTTTGTAAATAAGCTTTATTTCAGTATTTTTTTGGGGAAAAAACTCTTAACATAAATCAACATGAATGAAAGATAATATTTGAGGTTTCCATACAATTGGGGAAACAAGTGTTCATGCATGAAGTATTTGGAGAAATGCTACAAGGAAAATGTTTTCTCAAACCAGTAAAAGAAGGGAACAAATGTAAAACAGAGAAGCAAAACCAGAAAAGTGAAATTTAGCCAAGATCCTCCTTGGCTATAACTCTTAGACTACTTGCATCCCTGCGCCGTCAATAAATTAAAATTCAACTCCGTCAATATGAAAACGGCGACATCTCTCCGTCAATACAGTTTTTCTTTGCATTTCAGTACCGTCAATAAAATTCACTTTACATTATCGGGCTTATAAACATTACCTAATTATTATAAGCATTGTTTTTCTTTGATTTTATTTTCTGAATAATTATAAACTTTAAAAATGAACATTTCAATGTAAAAAATTAAGAGTTGGTTAAATTATTACTACCTCCGTCCCTTTTTATTTAGCCATCTTTGACTTTTTCAGTCAAAGGTGATTAACTTTGATCAATTATTTTAATTAACATATTGATGTAAAACATAATAAATTTATACTTTTGTGATAGTATTTTCAACAAAGAACATTTTCATATAATTTTCATTTTATCAATATTATCGTGTATAAATATATAATCGGTCAAAGTTGAACAACTTTGACTTGAAAAAAGGTGTTTGGCTAAATAAAAAGGGACGGAGGGAGTATTTTTTACTTATTTCAATTTAAGATAAAGGAAAAATGAAATATATTATTTGAACTGTTGGATTTCAGATTGGGCTTTCGGATAAATTTTCCCGTTCAAACGCATCCCAGCCATTTGATTTACCCAAAATTTTGAATATAAGTTGCTGGTGTGGGATGATGGCATGCTGACGTCACATGCACGTTTAAATTTCTTTGCACACGGCTGATAAGCAGTGGGCCCTGCTCCTGTGCATGTCTGCTGCACCTATTTTTTCCTCCGCTTTCTTCCGTTTTGGCCTAGCGTGGGAGTCGATCGTGAGAGCTTATACCAACTCCCCCCTTCCACTATCACCCCCCCTCACAATTAGGGATGTCAAAAAAAAACCGCCCCGCAATGACCCGCCCTGACCTGAGACATTTGGGGCGGGTCCGCCCCGCCCCGAGACATTTGGGGCGGGTCCGCCCCGTCTTGCAAATGGGGCGGGTCTGCCCCGCCCCGTCTATACAATGGGGCGGGTCCGGGTATTAGTATTGACCCGACCCAACCCGACCTGCTCAATATATAACTATACATATTTTTTCTTAAATTATACTACAAATATACATCAACATACATATGTGTGTATACAATAAATCATCATTTTTTTATCTTATTATATATATATATATATATATATATATATATATATAGGGCTGTTCCTGTACATATGGATGCACGGGAGGCTCCGTGCAGACAAAGCCATTAGAGGCCCTTCCCGGTGGAATTTTTTGATGAATTTTTTTTAGCATGTTCTTCATTAAGTCTAGTTTATCCATACCAAATTTCAGCTCAAAATTCAATCGGGAAGGCAATCAAACAAATTCTTGAAATATACTGCACATTATATGTGCGCAGAATGCTCCATACATTTCAAGAATTTATTTGACTGCCTTCCCGGTCGAATTTTGAGCTGAAATTTGGTATGGATAAACTAGACTTGATGAAGAACATGCTCAAAAAATTTCATCAAAAAATTCCACCGGGAAGGGCCTCTGATGTCTTTGTCCGTACGGAGCCTCCCATACATCCATATGTACATGATCATTCCTCTCTCTCTCTCTCTCTCTCTCTATATATATATATATATATATATATATATATATAGGGGTGAGATCACATACTAACCATTCCTCCCATGCTAACCTACAAACTATCAAAAACGGTGCATCTTTACATTATTTGTACTGCATATTGAAGTTCAAAGTGTTGCATATTATTTGTACTGCATATTAAAGTTCAAAGTTTTGCATATTGTTTTTATTGCATATTGAAATTCACAGTGTGCATCTTAACATTATTTGTACTGCATATTGAAGTTCAATGTGTTGCATATTATTGAGTTAGTAAGTTAGTATTTTAAGCATGGTTAGTATGTGATCTCTTATCTATATATATATATATATATATATATATATATTAGAGTGAGATGAACGACGGATTATCAATGTCTTCTTTATATATAGCATTTTAATACATATATTCAATTATTAATATAATTAAATACTCCCTCCGTCCCATTTATATTGTCCCGTTTTACCTTTTCGGGAAGTCCCACTTAAATTGTCCCATACCATATTTGGCAAAGTTTGTGTGACTCTAAATCATTCTTACTTTATCAATTAATATCAACCACACAAACCCACTTTTCTTAATAACTGTGCCACCCTCTTCCGGGACAATATAAATGGGACGGAGGTAGTAGATTAACTATTCAAGTATGAGTAATTTTTCCTTAAATTTCGAAATTTTTAGCGTATCATGAATTTGATTTAATATATTAATTTTTAATTATTATTTAGAGATAAACTTTATGTAGATTCAATAGGTAACAACTTCCCACAAATAAAAATACATACTAGCAAATTAGGTTACGACGAGGCGGACCCGCCCCGCATGGGGCTGGTAATGGGTCAACAAGTTTGGACCCGTGCAGGTCACATGGCGGGGCGGGTCCGGGTCTTGCAGTACCCGCCCCGCCCCGACCCATTGTAACAAATTAGGAGTCAAAATTACCATCTAAAACACTTTTGACTTCTAATTCCTTTGCCAATAAAGATGGTCTAAGTGACAACTTTCTATTAATCTTTATTCTTCCATTTTGATCCAAGCCATGTATTACCGTATTGGTACCTAATTTTTAAAATATAATCTAACATAGGCCATCTCATTCAACCTTTTAATTTAGCATGTATTTTATTTTTTGAAAGAGTTCCTTGTATACTTTATCTGCTCTTATTTGTGTGTCTTCATTGACCAAATTTATATTTTTCATTTTTATTTGTCTTTAAAAGAAATCTATGCACATTAAGCATATATTTCCCCCACTAATAAAAATAACAATTTGTAGGTCCTGTTTGGATGAAAATGAGGCATTTTTGACAACTGCAGACTCAGCTATCAAGCTAATTCCTGAGGCTACGAAGCCTGTGACCGGGTGGATAGGTCTTGAGTATAGACTAGCATTTCCTGTTATAAAACCACCTGGTGCCAATTTTTATCCATCAGATATGGACAAAATGGTAAGTATAGGAAATGAGTTTTTTGCTGCCTGCAAAAATTTAATTTGACTAGATATTTTTGCAAGACATTACTCAGTGGGGAAGGGTTTTCTTTCTTGTTTAATTAAATACCCACTCTAGCTTTTATTTTAAAGTGTTCTTTTTATGATTAGGAATTTTCATTGTGGATAGACAGTCTCCCTGAGGATAAAAAAAAGGAAGCAACGGGATTCTTTAATGTGATCAAAAGGCACAGTGAATCTGAAATCATGGACATACCAAAATCTCGAAATGCCTCAACCTCTTTTCATGACCTATATATCGTTCCTTATTGGCAAGAATACAATTCTTTGCTTGTTGAAGCTGCAAAGTTACTACATGAAGCTGGAAATATTACAAGCTCGCTCAGGTAATTATTGTGCCCAATCCCCTAAAATATTTGAAATGTTTGGGTGATGGAAATCTGATTATACAAATTCGTCTTTCCTCCTTTAGTTTGAGAAGACTTTTACACAGCAAAGCAGACGCCTTCCTTTCCAATGATTACTACGACTCGGATATTGCCTGGATGGAGTTGGTAATCTATTTACTGGACTATTTATTTCCACTAGTTCATATGTGTGGGTGTGTATTAAAAAAAGGTAATGAAAATCCTGCTCCCCATGTGATGATATATAGTAGGGTAGGGATCAACTATTATCAGGTTTTAGGTAACGATGGAAACTATGTTTAGTCTATGGTTAAATCTGTCTTTAAATATGAGATATTGAGTTCGAGGGTCGGGTTATGACTAGGGAAGAAGCAATGAAACGATTCACCTTCGGCGATGCAATTCGGAAGAGAATATCACAATATTAGACTCTTTCTCTAGGTAAACCAACATATGTAATTGAAATAACATTTTAAAATTACAATTAATATTTTTGATGCTTCATGGTGTAATACTTGCTGCCAAAATATATAGTATCAGTTTATAACTCGAAAAACATTAGAAGAAAATGGAAAGAAATTTTTGGAGAAAATAAAAGATAAGCTCAAACTAAACCAAATTTTAGGATATGCATGAGACTTGTATTAGAAGTGTTCGAACTAGTGTAGGATTGCAGAGTTTTATATTACTGTCAGAGTGCACCAAGGAGATATACCGTGGTGCATAATGTTTACCGATAATATTGTATTGATTGATGAGACATAATCGAGTGTTAAATGTGAAACTGGAAGTATGGCAACAAACATTGGAGATCAAGGGTTTCAAACTAGTTGAAGTAAGACTGAATATATGAAGTGCAAGTTTAATGGAGGTAGTAGTGATAGCAGTGGGATTACCCTCAATGGCAAGGAGATACCGGTCTGTGGTGTGTTCTGTTCATGGTTGTCAACGGCGAGAAATGACACATGCGCCATGTGACTAGGGTTGTAAACAAACTGAATCGAGTCGAATAATGTGATTTTGTATTTGTATTTGTTTATTTTTTTCAAATCTGAATCCGAATATGATTCGAATATTATTTTCGATTTGTATTCGTATTTGTTTAACAATACGAATAGATAACGAATCATATACGAATATCGAATCGATTTGATCATAAGTTAAATATTAATCAAATATCACTTTAAAACATCTTTTGATATATTTCTTATGTTAAAAATGCATGTTATGACTTAATATGTGTTTTTAGAATTTAATTTGTAACATTACATTTTTCTTTAAAATTTAATGGATCGATGCATTTTTAGGTTGTGCGCAATATATTCAAGTGAATCAATTTTATGATTACTATACATAAATATATTTCAAAGTTTTTTAAATAAACACTGATACACACATATTAAAAATTATACCTATAATGTGTGAAATAAGTTGATAATTGTATATATCAAAGTGAATCGACTCTAATTTTATGTTAGATATTTAGCATTGTTGATAATAAAAAAACATCATTAGATATATAGTTTATACTACACATATAGTGGGTAGTTGATGCACACAAAAATACTAGATAGTTGATTTTGTTTATGTATAAATGAATATATATATATATATTTCATTATTATTCGAATCAAATACATAATTATTTGTATTCATATTTCAAAGATGTTTGAACCAAACATTTGATTTGTATTCGTATTTATATTCTATATTTTTCAAATTTAAATCATAATTTATGAATCCAAATCACAGATCAAATTAAAATTATTTGTTTCGTTTACAACCCTTACTCCTTATGATACTTCTGATTTATTACAAATTGGCTTGGAATGTGTATACATAAATGTATATATGGGCTACACTTTGAGGGTATAGCTAGCTTTTAAAAGTTATTATAGTCTTATTACTACTATTACTATTATTAATCGAATATATTTTTTGATTAACATTCGAATCGAATATACTAATATTTGCATTTGTATTTGATAACAATTCAAATCAAATTTAGTATTCTTATTTGTATTTGAATTTTCGAATTCAAATCGTCTTATACGAATTCGAGTCCCGAATCGAGTATAAATTATTTGATTTGTATACAATCCTACATGCGACATATGGCGACAAAACCCTCCATCACCATGAAAGGTCCTCTCGGCGATGACCATACACATAGCAGCGCCATATCAACTTATGACCACCAGTAGATATCACACCACGTACTTATCTCACACACAACCAGACATTGCTTTCTTAGTCAGTGTGGTGAGTCAATTTATGAATGATCCTACTGAGTAGCACCTCAATGCAGTCTATAGAATTCTGAGGTACTTGAAAATGACCGTTTGACTTGTCTATGGCAGAGAACCACCCAAGCTTCTGTGTTATACCCCAGGAATTGCCAAAGTGTACAGCATTGACCGTGAGCTCCTTGACCGCGATGCCATCCTCGTTGCTGCCAAAGACCGTTTGACCCAAGCTCAACAGAAAATGAAGCTACAGTATGATAGAGGTCATCATGAGGTAACATTTGCTCTTGGAGGTTGGGTTTGGCTACGCACTCACCCTTACAGGCAACTCACAGTTAGCCGTGGTCACTACAAACTTTTTCCAAAGTTCTTTGGGCCTTTTCAAGTTTCAGAAGCTATTGGGCTCGCATTGCAGCGGATGCAGCCTACCGCCTCACCTTGCCATCGGGTACCCACATTCATAATGTGTTTCACGTCTCCCTTTTGAAGCCTCACTCAGGTCCAACACCAGCACAAATGGGTGCTGCCAGTCTGCCACCTCTCGCTGCTTCTTCTGGCTCATCTGCTCATCCCTTAGCTGTTTTGCTGGTTCGCCACAGCAATGGTCAGTATGAGTTCTTGGTACATTGGGCGTGTAAACTGGAAGCTGAGGCAGTCTGGGAGAATTATGCTATATTTCGGGAGACCTTTCCGGATTTCAAGCTTGAGGACAAGCTTGTTGCTAACGAAGGGAGTAATGATACATGACATTTTGGTTGTGTGTACCAGAGACGCATAAAAGGGGCCTAGTTAATTAATTGTCCACAAGTTGTCCTAATTATTTCCCTTTAGTTATTGTAGTTGTTTCCTTTGTATTCTGCCTTTCTGTACTTGTTTCCATTTATTTAGCCTTCCTTATTTTAGGCAGTCTCTTACTTATTAATGAGTCTGTAATATTGTTTAGGAAACTTGTTGTTGCCTATTTAAGGCCTATCAGTTTGAATAAAATATTAAGTTTGGATTAATTAATCTTGATTTGCTGGTGGAGCTAGGGATCACCTTCCTTGCCCAGGGTAGGAAGTTAGTTTTTTTTTATATTCGAACGTCATAGCTTGAGATCCCGTCTTTGGACAAAATCCTGTACCAAGGCCCTTAACACAAAGGATGATGAGGGGGTGGATACAAGATTAGTTTCGTTCATTTTCAACACCTGCAATAAATTTGTAATGCACTTGTGTTGATCAAGAAAGAGTCAGTTGGTGTAGGTGTGAGTCGTGTGACCAGTCATGTAAGGATCCTTAATAGAATTTTTTTGTGCTAGCAAGTCAATAGTCCTTTGAATTATCGCAGGAGTAGACTCACTGACAATGATATCATCCACATACACCAGCACATAGATGTAGGCATGATGAGAAGAAAATATGAAGAGACAAGAATCAGAAATTGAATCCATGATGTTGTTTCATCTAAACTTCCTCTTGGAGATTCCCATGGAGGAATGCATTATTGACATCCAGTTGATTGATCGGTTAACCATGGGAAAAGGTAATGGTCAGGACAACCCAAATAGTGTCTGATTTAATAACCGGGCTAAAATTGTCGGAGTAATCAACTCCTGGGTGCTGATGAAAACCCTTAGCCACCAATCGAGCATTGAAATGATTCAGAGAACCATCTGGCTTATATTCCACCATGTATACCCATTTGCAACCGGCAACATTCTGATTAGGATGAGCAGGGACAAGTTCCCAAGTTCCTTGTTGAACCAATGCATCAAATTCCACAAACAAAAGGCGAAGCCGTGGGTTTGATTTGTTCTTCTCTCTTTGTATCTACCTGTAAAGCCTTAGAAGCGCAAGTAGGAATACTATGATGAGGTAATGGTGATTGAGTGACAATATTGGCTTGTTTGCGAGGGCAAAGGGTCATCGAATGGGTACATTTGGGTGGATAAGTATTTGAATCATGATGTTGGTGTGAGGAGAACATGGGAGCATTGGTAGTGGTGGTTGGGGAAGTGGTAGTAGGTTCATTAGGTGATGGTTGGGTAGGGGAAGGGGCAGGTGGTTTTTGTTTAGGTCGGCAGTGATATGTGATGAGAGCTCGTGGATTGGGCATGGGTTTAGTGGTAGTATTGCTCTGAGGATATAGAGCAGAGGGGGTAAAACCAGATATACCAGGAGATTCTTGTTGAGCTGGGATATGAGTTACCGGGGATGTCTTGCTACCGGTGTATCTGACATAGGAATATAAGAAATGGGTGGCTGAAGCCAGTAATCAATCTCAAAGGATAGATTTGTAATTGAAGACGATAAATATTGTAACTGAAATCCTAGAATTTAGATTCTTCTTTACATAATACCCTTAAGAATTCAAATGGAAGATTGCCTCATGCTGTACATAATCTTATTGTATAGATCCGCATGACCTGACCGTGTATTAATACTTAGGTTAAAAGTTAAAACTGTTGAATGGAGTGCTTTGGAGTCACTCCACTCCTCACTCCCAAAAAATGATCCCATCTGATCTTTCCCCCTATGCTTCATCTGATCCCACAGTCCCCTTCTAGATGTTAGGCCCCAGCTAGCAACCCGACGAGCATGATTTAGAACTTTTAGCCATGACATGAACTATGTCCGCGGGAAGTTAATAATTAATTGATAGGCATCTTGATCTTTGTTGGCTTTCATTGTGACCTGAAAGTTTTTATCATCCTTTTCACCATATGTAGGACTCAAAGTTGGATGTAACTATTGGCCCATATGAAACCTATGAGGATTCAATTTTTGGATATAAGGTATCTTGCTGTCATAACCTACATGTGCAACCTTGGTTTTATCTATATACAATAATGTTTCTATCACTGAATATGATTCCTTCTCTTGGTTCCAATTACGAACTATGTTAATCTGTTGATAGAAATCTTGTTTTTTGTGTGCACTGTTTAACAAACAACAAATACTTTGCTTAACATTTTCTCCTTAGGCTACGTTTGAGGCATTTATTGGTGTCCGAGATGACAAAGCAACAGCTCAAGTAAAGCTGTTTGGTGACCATTTGCAGGTGCAGTTTAGATTTATCCAAACACATTCCTTAATTTGATGCCATTTTTATTAGTTTAGCTGAATAGTGATGGCAATGTCGATCTAGGTTTTGGAAAAGAACCTTCCAATGGATAATGTTTATAAGTCGAAAGATGTGACATGTGCTCCTATTCGGGTAATCCAGCTTCTCTACAATTCAGGGGTGAGTATTAGATTAAGAGCCCGTTTGGTAAGATTGACTTGGTTGAACTCGCTGAAAGTGGCTGATATTGATGCAGATGCTAAAACTTCTTATTTGTGAATATATGCTGGAATTACATTATATTGATAAGAAAAATAAAAGAGGAAAAAGAGACAAAAAGCAACTCCAGACCTTACTTTATTTCATTATTAACCACTTCAAAGGAAATGAGACTGATAAGACTAGTGTTTGGTAAAACATGCGACTGCTAAGATTATTAAGCCTAACAAAAGTGGCTACCAAGCTGCCACAAGTTTAAACAGCAGTTATAATTCGGTTAGGTCAAAATATGGAGAAAAGAGACCTTTATAACTCAGTTGTTCCATTGTTTGGTAGGATGTAAAGGGCCCACAAACAGTTGCGTTCAATCTTCCAAATGATGAGAGGATTGTGAAAGATAGAGGAACATCTATGGTCCTGCTTAAGAATGTTTCAGAGGCAAAGTAAAAGTCTCTCTCTCTCTAACTCTCTCTCTCTCTCCCCCGTTTAATGGTCCATTTTTTCCCTTAATCAATGCTTAGGTTTAAGCTCATTCTCCAGCCTATAGCTGATGCGTGTGTCAGCAAGGAACTTAGGAAGCTTGTGGATTTTGAATCTTTCTTTACTCACACAATATGCCACGAGTGCTGCCATGGCATTGGACCTCATACCATCAAACTCCCAAATGGGAAGACCTCCACAGTAAGATTGGTGAGTTTTAACTTGATTTATTATTTATTTGTTTTTAAATTGATATCGCCTACATCCTGCCTAATCCTGCCCAGACGCCTAGGAGTTAAGTCCCATTTAGCTACAACCTATCGTGTAGCTTTTTTTAGAACTCATAATGATGTTTGATGAGTCTTATTAGTTATTAGGTTAGTGTTCTAATGATACTTTGTTATCTCTTCTTTTGTTCTCTATCGTAGGAGCTGCAAGAGCTCCATTCATCAATGGAAGAAGCTAAAGCTGATATTGTGGGACTTTGGTCCCTAAAGTTCCTAATTGATGAGGTAATGAATGAGACACAACCCAAAAACTCATATTTTCTAGCAAACACTGACTTAACAGCATTCACTGAATCTGCTTAAGAAAAAATACTCCACAGGGAGTTATTTTTTTATGTTGAAATGATCGAAATGAAGATATATGACAAGATTGTTTAGTTGGATGGAACAGTGAATTTCATATGCCATTCCCTTCTTATGATATAAACTTAACAACGCAGCAGAAAACATGGTAGTATATTTGTGAAATATAAGATTATATTCATTATACTTCATAATGAATTGCTATACAAGTAGCTCTATTTATAGCAATATTAGAGCATTAGGGTTTCTATACATAAATGGGCTAAGCCCAATACAACTAGGGTTTTCACACTCCCCCTCAAGTTGGAGCATATAAATCATACGCACCAAGCTTGTTACAAATATACTCTACTCTAGGACCTCTAAGAGACTTAGTTAAAACATCTGCAAGTTGATCAGTTGTGCTGATATATTTTGTGAAAATATGTCCAACTAATATCTTTTCTCGAATAAAGTGGCAATCAACTTCAATGTGTTTAGTCCTCTCATGATATACCGGATTTGATGCAATGTGCATTGCTGTTTGATTGTCACCCAATAATTGAACTGATTTTGTGCTCCCATATTTTAGTTATTGGAGTAGATGCTTCAACCACAAGATTTCGCATGTGGCAAGGGCCATCGCACAGTATTCTGCTTCAGCACTGGATCTGGCAAACACATCTTGTTTCTTACTCTTCCAAGAAATTAGATTTCCACCGATCAAGATGCAATATACTAAAGTAGAACGTCTATCCGTCGGACATCCTGCCCAATCTGTATCACAGTATCCCACAATATATCACGATGACCTCGGTCTTCGAATAGCAACCCTTGTCCTGGTGTTTTCTTGATGTATCTCAAGACTCGAGTAGCTGCATCCCAATGACCATTACAAGGCTGGTGGGAAAGCTAATCTACTTATCTCACACATGGCAAGACATTGCTTTCTCAGCAAGTGTGGTAAGTCAATTCATGAATGACCCAACTGAGGAACATCTAACTGCAGTCTATAGAATTCTGAGGTACCTGAAAAGGAAAAGGGTTGTTGTTTCAAAAACTTGGGACAAGGAAGATTGAAGTGTTTACCGATGCTGACTGGGTTGGAAGCCTTTTAGACAGAAGGTCAACTACTGATTACCATACTTATGTATGGGGTAACTTAGTCACCTGGAGGAGCAAGAAACAATAAGTGGTTTCGAGAAGTAGTGCAAAGTCAGGGCTTTAGCACAAGGAATCTGTGGATTATGGTGATAGAATTGATCAATTCTATAACAATTCACAAAGAAAGATCAAGAAAGCAATCTGCAGTTTTGTTATTAAGAGAGAGAACATGAACAATTACAAAGGCCGTAGCCCCCAAAAGATAGAGTCAACACTCTGATCTTCCCAGCCAAGACTCAATAGTCCAAACAGCCTGGCCTTCCCTTCCCAGCTTTATTCTATTTATAAGATTCTCAACTAACAGAAAGTAGTTAATAGCTATAACCGTACTAACTATCAACTATTTATTCTATTCCTCCTTCTAGCATACACCCGGTCAAAGTATTTATTCTTTTCAGCTGCATCCTATGAATACCCCCCCTCTGAACATCCAACTTGTCCTCAAGTTGGAACTCTGGGAATTGTTCTTTGATTACTTGTTCCTGCTCCCACGAATCTTCAAATTCAGGTAGGTCTTTCCAATGCACCAGAACTTCTTTCTCACCAGCCCTATTGAATCTGACATCTTTTACTTCTTCAGGATTAACCTTCAATTCACCCTCTTCTGTCAAGCATTTAGGGAGATCCTGATAAGTAGTAGTAGGTGTCAGCACCTTCTTTAATAAAGATACATGAAAAACCGGATGTGTCTGACTCCCATCAGGTAATTTGAGTTTGAAAGCCACGGGGTTGATCTTCTCTATTATCTCATAGGGGCCATAGAATCTGGGACTCATCTTTTGATTGATTCTCTTGGCTAAGCTTCTCATCTTATAGGGCTGTACCTTCAGAAACACCATGTCACCAATTTCCAGTTTGATTTCCCTTCTGTGTTTGTCAGCCTGCTGCTTCATTTGATTTTGAGCTTTAGCTAAATGATCCCTTAGCTCTTTAAGTATCTCATTCCTTTCCGCAGTCAATCTGGATACTTCAGCTACTGTATCTAGCTACTGAACTCATAGTGACATCACCTCTGACAACAATAGGAGGTGGTTGTCCAAATAAAGCTTGGTATGGTGTGTTGTTTATGGATATATGGTAATTGGTATTATACCAAAATTCTGCCCAAGGTAACCATCTTACCCAATGTTTAGATTTTCTGCCAGTCATACACCTCAAATAGGTCTCCAAGCATCTGTTTACCACCTCCGTTTGCCCATCACTTTGGGGATGGTAGGCAGTGCTATACTTCAATTGTGTACCAGCTGATTTCAATAATTCAGACCAAAAAACACTCAGAAAAAGGCTCTCTGTCGCTAACAATGGATTTAGGAAATCCATGTATCTTCACCACTTCCTGTATGAATTGTTGATAAAACGAAGAGACATCTTTAATTTAAGATTTTATTACTGTAATTATGAGTCTTTAGTGTTTCAGGTTGTAATTAATAGCTGTTGTCTTTTCAGTTCATAATCATTTATGTTTAGTATTCAGACAGTCACCTAGGGTACTGAATAGACTCTCTCAGGCTCCTATCTGTATAAATAGCTTATGTACTTCTTGTAAATGATTCATTGAAGAAGAAGAATATACAGAAAACTTCATGGTATCAGAGAACGATCTCGTACCAGCCTCTTTACTCTTAATCATCTTTCCAACAGTCTACTAGGGTGTCTCTACCCGCCTCTCTGTTTATCCTCGGGTGCGAATCTCTTCACCAACGGTTCTATCATGTCTAAGGAAACTGAATCAACCTCAAGTAACCTCGACCACTCAACCATCGTTTCAGCTGCTACTGCAGCCGCGTTTGCTCTTCGAAACCAGAAATTTGATTTCCCTTCTATCCCGCCATCTTACCGTCTCAATGGCAGGAACTATCTTGGATGGTCAAAGCTGGTTTATACTCTCTTGCGTGGCAAAGATCTTGAAGACTATCTCACTGTCTCTACCCCAGAAGAAGGAGATATTGATGCTGCTATTTGGGAGAAAACTAATGCCAACATACGGGTCTGGTTATGGAACTCTATGGATCCCAACATTAGCAGTACATGTTTATACATGGACTCAGCTAAAGAAATCTGGGATTTCATACAGCAATCCTACTCCGTTGCCAAAGATGGCGCTTTTGTCTATGACTTATGGCTCCAAACAATGAACCTTAAGCAAGATTCACAATCTGTTACAGATTATGCAACTGACCTCCAACGACGATGGTCTGAACTTGACCAGTATCAAACAATGAAGTGGTCGAATGCTGCAGATGCAGCTCTTCACAAGAGCTATATAAATCAGCAACGTCTATATTGCTTCTTGTCTGGTTTAAATCCCGAATATGATCAGACTCGGGGTCAAATTCTTGGCATTACTCCTCTGCCTTCCCTATCTTCTGGCATTGCCACTATCAAACATGAAGAGAGTAGACGCAATATAATGATGAATACAAAGCTGATTGACAGTACAGCTCTTGCTGCCAAATCTACTCCTTCAGATGTCAAGGAAACTAAGGGTAGTAAGGGAGGAAGATGGTGTGATCATTGCAAGCGGTATGGTGGTGATGTAAGGTGCGGTCTGAAAATTTCTAAGGTCGGGGGCAGACTGTATAAGGATGCTAACTGATTTTCTGAAAAATAAGCTCATTGCTAATTGATTTTCCGATTTTGTATGGCTCTGATACCATGTTGAAATATAGAGTATAAATTGGAATAATATTTGAAGAGGGGAGGATTTTTTGTGTGTTTGTTGATGGGCTTAAGTATGTTTTTATTTGGATTGAAATTTTCTTGTCTGGTCTGATTTGGTCTGATTTGTTTAAGTCTAGTCTAGTCTGCTCTCAATTGATTTGTTCTTGTCTGATTTGACTTGGTTTGTTTAAGTCTGGTTTGGGACTGAAACCAGTCCAAGTAAAAACATCCCAAGTCTATAAATATACATTACAATATATAATATTCCTATAAAATTCTATACCATAATAATATCGTAGAGTATATTCCTAAAATATTCCAAAGCATATTCCTACATTTATGTTTATGGTCAAAGTAGGGTATATGAACACTGTAAAAGGCAATATTTTGCAGTTAATTGGAAGGGGAGGAATTATATATGTGTGTGTGTAAATATACTAAAAAAACTTTTAAAGGAAGGATCTTATGTAGCTTTTCTCAATGCGGGACAGGGTTTGCTTCCGAAGAGCCTAGTGAGATCAATGTATGTCTCATTTCTTGCTGGATGCTTCCGTTCAGTTCGCTTTGGGTTAGAGGAAGCTCATGGGTATATTATGGAGCCATTATGTGATCATTATCATAACCGTTTGTGGACTTTACTACTAGTAATTCTGTGATGATTTTGAAATACTACTAGCAGAAAAGGACAAGCGCTTCAGTTCAACTATATGTTTGAGAAAGGTGCGTTTGTTTTACAACATGACGGGGCTACCTTCTCCGTTGACTTTGATAAGGTAAAATATACGTAAGTACTCCTTTACTAATTAGTAGTGCATCTATTGGGGGTTGAAGCAAATTGCTAATTCTACTATGGTGTGGAAGGTTGAGAGTGCTGTTGAAAGCTTGAGTAGGGAAATTCTTACGATACAAGCAAGAGGCGATAAAGATGGTGCAAGAATGCTACTTCAGAAATATGGTGTTATGACTCCACCCTTGCGAAGTGCTCTCGAAAAACTTGAAATGATTCAGGTATGAACATTGAGTGAGCAATTGAGCATAGATTGAGTTTGTAGAAGACCTCTAATTATATACACATAAATATAAACAAATATATGCATATAGATTGCGGTTCAAATAAATGAGAGTTTTGCATGAAAAATGCGAATGAGTGCACTTTTGGATGGATTTGATGCAGATGCACTTTTTGTGGTAGCAGCAGAGCAAAGTTCATTTAACAAAGTTTACATCATTTTTTTTTTGTCTAAATGACCGCACAATTAGCATGTTTTAAGCCATTAGATCTCAAATCTAATGCCTCAAGTTTATTCTTACTTTTCATAGGAATGACTTTATTTTATTTGAACCAGTACACACACATAGGGTGCATCATTCCCTATGAAATCCATTTCATAGAAAGTGATGTTCCCTTGAAAAGTGTGAAATCCATTTTTGACCGTATACAGTGCAATCTTGCATTCAAAAGATTTCCGCTTTTCACTTTTGACAGATTTAGGGGTGCAAAAAGCGAAAGCGCATAAAACACAAACAAAAACAAAATTTTAGATAAAACGTTAACAAATAATTTAGTAAATAATTTTAAAAAACTACTTAAATGATTAGTGGAAATAATGATGCTTGATTTTAATAATGAAATATTTGGCAATAAGAAGTAAAATTATTAACAAATCTAATTATTTTCAATTAGGATAAAATTAAAATAGAAAGCACTTTGAAATAAAGCCAAAGAAGCAACTATCCATAATTGAGATAAAAGCTTATATGGATGAATATTGTAGCATATAATATTCTCTCTGTCCTAGTTTAAGGTTCTCACTTTTTGGGGGGCGTCTTAGCTTAAGGTTCTCATTTCTATTTTAGGAAACTATTAACACTCTTAAATGACAATTTAATCATCAAATAATAAAAATAGTACATCTATAACATGACAGTTATCATTAGTGACCACATTATACTCCCTCCGTCCCTTTTTATTTAGCCAAACACCTTTTTTCAAGTCAAAGCTGTTCAACTTTGACCGATTATATATTTATACATGGTAATATTGATAATATGAAAATTATATGAAAATGATCTTTGTTAAAACTACTATCATAAAAGTATAAATTTATTAAGTTTTATATGAATATATTAGTTAAAATAATAGATCAAAGTTTATCACCTTTGACTGTAAAAGTCAAAGATGGCTAAATAAAAAGGGACGGAGGTAGTATTATATATCCATCAAAACTATTTCTCAAAATATACTCGAATTATCTTATTCAATTATTTTATAAATAATTGTGCCATTTTGCAATGAGATCCTTTAGCCGTGACGGAGCTAGTATACGTTATTTATACGAAACAATAATTTCTTTAAACGAGTCTCCTGAAATTAGTTTTATATTTGACTTACTCGATAGCAGAATAAATTTCACTTTTGGTCCTATGAGCATTGCACCGATTCCACAATTGGTCCACGTCTTTGATTTTGACATTTTTTGATACATGACTATTGTGTTTTCATCCTTACATGGTCCTTCCGGCAATAATTCCGGTGGTTAAACTCGTCAGAGAAGGACAATAAATGGTCAAGAAACATTAGTCAAGTACCAAAAGTGGATCAAGTGATAGACGTGGACTAAATGTGAAAATGACATAAAACTCGTAGGACCAAAAGTGGAATTAATTCCTAGATAGGATGATAAAATCTATGATGCTTGAAATGAATTATTAGTCCAGTCGGTTGAAATGTATGAGTTAAGATAGATTTCTATCTTTGGTCCCATTTTAAAATCCAAAGTATTCTTCATTTTCAATCTTCCTCATGAAAAAAAAAAACAAATGTTGGGGGATGTAGCTCTCGAATCCACCAATCTAGTACACGACAACTTATATCTAGAATTTCAACCAATGAAGCTATGAAAGAAATTTGAGGTGTAGCTAGTGCATACCCTTATTAAAGGGTAGATCTGCCTAGGCATAGATCGACCCTGGTTGGTCTGATCCCGGTTCCAAGTTGAAATCGCCTGGTCCTTGCCAAATTCCCGGACCCGGTTCCGTTAATTTTTATTGCCAAGTTTCAAGGCTGAAACCAAAAAAAAAACAATTAATATTTTTTTCCCGTCAGGACCAAAACCGGGAATGGGACCGCCCGGTTCGATCTCAAAATAAGTAAACCGGTACCGAGTACCCATCATAGCGGACAGGGTCAGTCCTCGGCCTAAAACTGGAAAAAACAGACTTGGTCGGGGCCCAAACAATACTTGACCCAATTTCGGATCAGGCTGGGCCGCGGGGCCAAGTCCATGCCTAGATTCGCCCCTGCTCCCATCTAGACTTGCACAAAACCGGCCCGGCCCACCCAACCGCACAAATGGGCGGGCTTGGACATGTACATTTACCTACCGGGCCGGGCCCACAATAACATATGGGCGGGCTTTGGTTAGGGTGTAGGGTCGTTCGGGCCGATAAGCCTGGCCCGCTACATTTAGTGTGTGTGTGTGTGTGTGTGTGTGTGTGTGTGTGTATAGATTTTGGTTCAAGTGAGAAATGCATCTAATGTGAGAAATGAGAATGAATCTCAGCCATTAGATTCGCGAAGTTGCACTAAAATGATTTGATGTTGCAGTGATATTTAAATTTTGCACATGTTGCACTAAAACTGTTTCATGTTGCACTAATATTTGACGACGTTGCACCGAAATAGTTTCATGTTGCACTAGACACGTCTAATACGGATTTTCAGAAGTATTTACAGAAATGTCACCGTGCTAGATTGCATATTTCAGTGCATCATCAAGTGTCTTTTACTGCAACTTAGTCGAATCCAATGGCTGAGATTCATTCTCATTTCTCACCTAAAGGGTTCTTCTCACTTGAACCTTACCCTATATATATATATATATATATATATATATATATATATATATATATATATATATATATATACTAATTTATCTATTTGTTTATATGTACACATGTATATTTATATTTACCAATTTATCTTTATACATATTTATAGTTTATTACGTTTAAATTTTAGTTTTTAGTTTTTAACAACTAGCCCAACTAATATAGTATCTATTTTTGTACTTAAAGATAATACTTTGTGCTTGAATTTTAAATTTCAGATATAGTTTCTCATTATTATTTTTGTGTAAGTATTATTTTTGTATGTGGTGAAATGCCTATAAACATTATAAGCGTATTCATAATTTTCTAAATTTTTTAATATTATCTTTAAAGTATTTAAAATATTATATAAATTTGAAAAATGTAAAGTTTTTCTTGGCCGGGCGGCCCGGTGGAATACCCGGCCCGCTCTTACGGGCGGGTATGGACATGGAGTTAGGCCCACACATAATGGGCAAAAAATTATAAAAAGCCCAGCCCGAGCCCGACCCGAGTCCGAACCCGTTTTTGTGCAGGTCTACTCCCATCCTATGGCAGAGTCAGAAATGTTTGAAGTTTTTATGGTTTATAAAATACACCATGATCTTTTCGACGAAGGGGGACAGTATCGCGGGGGCGATGGGCTGGGAGGGGGCCGGTGTGGTGTGGTGTAGGGAGTTGGTGGGGGCATTTTAGTAGGGGATATCTCCTCTTTATATCCTCTTCCTCCCTCTATCTCTTTCCACTTTTCTTCTTTTCATTCATACCACCTCATATGGTTTTCTCTTTTGCTACCCAAACGACAACTCGACAAGGGAGGCTTGGCTTACCAATTACGATATTGTGTGACATGTACAAGTTTAAGTCTTGTGACTAGTTTCTTTTCAAAAATTTATTAGGGAATCCTTGCTCCCTATACACTCATTGTGGGACCCTTCTCCAACCCTCACATTGCGGAGAGTGAAACTCTTCTCCAATCCTTATCTTGTAGGGGTGCCAAAGTACACCAAATTGCTCTTTAGTCTCCAAATGAAATGGCTCTCACTAGTACTAGTGGATGAGAGCCGTGCTCATTTTCCTAGGTCTAAATGAAAGGAGGGTGATGGAGTGACTTGCTGCATGGTAGATGAATACAGACAATGACAGAGGGAAAAACGTATACACTCTCAGTTTTAATGAGAAATTGTCCTGAATAGGACTAAAACATGGGTAAAGTTCCTAAATAGGAATTCATACTTTATATTCCCTAAATAGGGCAGTCCGGTGGTGCCCGCATCAGTCCGGTAGTAGTCATAGTACAGCAAACGGTTGCGGGGTTTAGGCGACCAAGCTTGAACCTCAGCAAGGGTTTTGTCCAATCACAAATTATTACTCCTATTTACTTATTTAGAGATTTTGAACTTTGACTCCTATTTTTACACTTTGGGTATGTTTTAGTAATTTTAATTTTTTTTCCGACCGAAAGGACGGAATGTGGTTTGCAGATAGATCTATTTTGTCCCTTTTTATTGTTATTTTATCATCATTTATAGGATTGTTTCCTTGGCATATTTCTTCTACTTTTGCTCCTTGTTTTTCTGTAGGTTCCCGTGGACATAGTTCCTGACTTTCCCATTGCTGACCAAATCGTATGTGATTTCCATTGAGCACTTGAAGACTTGAAAACGAAAGGAAGCAGCTCTTGTTTTTGGACACTTGTGACTTGTGGCCAGTGAAGAGATATAACCTTTTAACTACAAAAATGATGTTTGTACCCACTCTTATACCCACTTTTATAACCCACCCATGTTTGTGAAGGCCTTTTATTGTCTGTGAGTTCCGTTCACAGATAGTATTTTGTTTGTGCAAAATTTGCATAGACAAAATAACACATATTTTGTCTCTGAACCGGATTCACAAACAAAAAAAAATCTTCACAAACATGGTGGGTATAAGGTGGGTATGAGGGTGGATACATCAAGCATTGTTTTAACTATTTGCCTTTATCTTTTGCAATAAAAATAAGCTAAAAAGTTTGAATAGACCATTTTACCATTTCAAATCCATTAAAGAATATCATATAAACATACTTACTTTGGAAACACAATCATTCTGTCGTCTTGAATTGCTATAACATGTCATTTTTAAAAAAAAATAAATTAAGAAAGTTGATGAATTTTACAAAAAGTCATAAATTTTAAAAATACAGAAATAGAAATAAAATAATAAAAATGCCAAAATAGATAGGCAACTTTACAACTTTAAAATAAAAATGTTTGAGCTTGTCCTCCAGAACTATCTTCATGCCAAAGAAGAGTTTTGTGGGAATACTTTCAATTTTAGTTTTGCTTTAGTCATATTGGTTTTTATTTTAGTTTGAGTGTGTTTGGTTTGGACTTCGTGATTTGTGGAGTATTTTTGGTAGGTAGTGTTTTAGTTACGATTGTTTTAGGCTTAAAATTGCTCGTTTCATGTCCAGTGAATCCGGTTACTTTGTATGAATTAGACTGATTTTATGTCTATTCCTAGGCATACGATTGGATCTATTATAATTGTATGGAGGTTATCTTGTATGAGTTCTTGATATTGTTATAAAAAGCCGCTCTTTTATACTCCTTCCATTCTTTATTAACTGTCCTTTAGGCTTGGGCACGTGCTTTAAGAGAAAAATAGTCGTAGTATAGAGTGTGTAGGGTAAATGATAACGTAGGAAAGAGAGTATATTAATAAGAGTAAAATGGTGATAAAGTAGGAAAGAGAGTATTAAGAAGAGTAAATTGATGATAAAGTATGAAAGAGAAAGTAGTATGTAAAAAGTAAAAGGGGTAAAAATAATAATGTGGGGTATTTAGCTCAAAAAGTTTCTTAAAATGGAAAAGATAAATAATAAAAAACAGATCAAAAAAAAATAAGTGACGGTGACTAAAGAACAGAGGGATTAAAAAAAACTTTAAAATAAATGAGCCCGGGAAAGTCAAAAGAAATGAAAAAATGAAAATATAAAATTAAAATGTAAAAACATTTAAAAAGATGTAGAAAGTACAAATTATTTAAAAACACATAAAATACAGATTTTGACATTCTTTTTTCCATGAATATTATTTAATTAAATTCAAAAGATAAAAATACGGGTTGTTTTATACTGCCTCCGTCCCGCTAAGATTGTCTCAGGCACTATTCACATGGTCAATACAAATCACTTTTAATCTCTTACTTTATATATCAAACTTTTATCAAATTTGATTCTGGTTTTTGCGACTTTGTAAAGTTTTTAATGTAATTTCTGAATATGTAATTTTTTTTCTAAAAAAAATTTGAGTGCGAACAGGGATCTGTTTACTTTATCTTCAGTCAAACATCGTAAACCGAATTGTCCCAAAATAGTAGAACGGAGGGAGTAATTCTCTAAAAAGTGACATATTACGTGACTAATTCTTAGTGACTCATCATCTATATTGATATTTGTACAACTACTCGTAAACAGTAACTAAACATATATTGTCCAAAAAGCATGAGTAGTCATATTTTTGTCCGGAAAAACTCTTTTAGTAATATATATGTCATTGTTTCTAAAATTTTCGCTATTTTTGAATTTGAACAAGTTTCTTAGATATTTTTTTGTAAAATAACATGCAATAACAGGTAAAAAATCAGTTGATTGGTTGGATTGGTCTACTATTTATAGTAAGTGTACTTGTATGAAACATTCATAGTATATGAGCTAAGTGATGGGTAAGCTATAGTAGAAAAGTTTATTGTTCCTAGAGAATTTTTGTAGTAGCTTACAATTTCAGGGTAGCTTGTTGTTGAGAGGGTTGCAACCTTACCCACGAATAGTTGGCTTTTAGCATATTATAAAAAGACAATTGGAAGCAGAATTGGACTATTTAGGGGTGTTTGGATCTGTTTCTTATAGCTTCTTCTGCTCTTTCAGGTAGCAAAAATAGATATTGGAGTGTTTGGATGAAAGTGTATAGGTATTTTTGGATACTCCAAATTACTCCTAAAAGCTGTTTTTTTTTAAGTTGAGGGAGATCGGTTTCTGAAAAAATGATTTAGATTCTGCTTCTGCTTTTAAAAAAGAAGTAAAAGCAGAATTAGTTTCAAACACCCCTTTAGTTCTGTTCCTATTCTGGCGGAACTAGATCGACTTTGATTGTTTACATATCCACTATGCTCTCGCTACAGAATTGGGTGTGCCGGTTATGCCCTAATGTTGACTGACAATTATGACAAAAGAGGCATGTTTAGACTACCGTGGTGACACCTATTTTGAAGGAAAATTTTACCATATACGAAGTATATCTTTTTTAGATTTATTTCATGAAAATGCATTTTATACATATTTTTGTACACACTCTGTCGGTGTTGGGATATTGGACCGATTCATATTGACCGGCCCAAAACCAGTAAGGTCATCCCTCAATATACTCCTAAACGCCAAGGGAGAAACCCAGATGGTTCCCCCATGGGCTAAACAGGTTCAGAAAGACTGCCGAGCCAAGTAGTTGAGCCATGAGTCTACGAGTGTAAAATTAAGGAAGGGACGAATCTTCGAGATCGGGTGTATGGCATACACGAGCTCAGACTGAACACTAGGTATGACTATATCTCGAGCTGACGCTCGAGCCGGGTGAGCAATCTCCTCCATTGTACCATCACCCACTGACATCTAGCTAAATGGTGGGAAACCTGGAAACATACGAGAATTGCATTTAATATGAGGCTTGAGCTTAGCAAGTCGACGAAGTGTGGGAAGCAGTAACCGTTATGACAGAATGGCCCAACCAACAGGGAGTCCACACGTGATCAATTCCATACTGTCGGATTAGTATAAATACCGCCCTCATTTACTATGGTGGGGCTAGCTTAAATTGCTTAAATAGCATTTACTTTGATCTTGTAAACAAATTCAGTACTCCGTAGCAATTAGTAGAGCAGAATAGCCCTAGAAAATCTTCCATATATGATACAAATCACATACATGTTGATCTTGTGTTTAATCTCATATTTTACTGAACTAGCCATTTATATCCCAACATTTGAATCGACTGCCCACCAAAGGTATCTTGTTGGACACTTGGACCTTTGAACTGAGAGAAAAAAACAATGACGTCGTCTGTGGGAAACCGAATGAAAAACTTCTACTTGACGCATTCCCAAAAAAAGGCAACTCTCTATCAAACCTCTACACCATGTTTAGACATAAAGTACGCAACCAAGAGGATATATCACACAAATTCTCTGTTGGGTGAGAGGCTGAGTGTTAGGATGTAATTCAATATTTTCAAATACTTTGTGAAATTCTAGAGAATTCTAGAACTGTGTGAGATACACGTTCATTTGTACACACTCTCTTATACACTTCAATTATATGCAAGAGTTCTCTTAGTTCATGATCCTGGTAAAAGTCGGCGTGTCGTGTTTCCCCAACACGACTGAGGGATCACTGGACTCAAAAGACTGACTCTCCTGCATATGTTTTACTAATCAAACATGTCATCAGTGCTATTCCCTTGCATCTTCTGGCAGCTGATCATCTCCCAAAAAAGTCATTCATTCAATAAATATAATTGGATTAAATGGTCTAGTTTATGTAGGACAACGAATGAATGGGGTTTGGGAATGAAAGCTTTATCTAGCATTGAAAGTGTCTTTACACTTAAGCTTTGGTGGAAGTGGAAGAATGATAACTCTCTTTGGGCAGTTCTTTTAAGGCCAGGTACCATAGGGGTTCAAATATGAGTCCAAAGGTATATGACTCTCCAATTTGGAGACAAATATGTTCTATACATGGATGATATTGCCTTTTTTCTTTGTGAGGTGAATTCAGATGGAAGTGTAAACTAGGGTGATGGAGTATATGGACTCCGACCCCCCGGTCTGCCAACTATTGGGCTTGGACAGTGGCCCACACACGTTTAGCGGATATCATTCATATTATTGTATATTATTATTATTCAGATGTATCAAATTAGTTTTTTGTACTATCAGTCCATTTATGTAATTGGGTCTGTCGGCCCATATTAGACCCGGATTTCCCTATATATACTCCTTATAGGAGGCTTTGTAAACCGTAACTAATATTCATTCATTCTATACACTTTCATTATTTCTCCTACATTCTTGTTCAATCTCTCTAAATTATAGGATATGGGTATCGATTATCCATCAAATGGTGCTCTCGTTGAGAGGTTTGGCGACCTCGCCCCAGCGCAGCTCCGGTAGCTCAGTTCGGTACTCCGGTCGTGATATGTCAGTCGCCATCACCGCCAAAAGACAGACTCCGACAAACTACCCTTGTCTGTCGGACCTCCGAGGGCCACTTATGTTCATGAGACGTGGTAAAATGTTCCCCTCTCAAGAAAAGGAAGATGTTGACTCGGTCAACATTTGTTCTTTAATGTTCTGCTGGCTCAGCTCCAATTATTGCTCGGCAAGGAAGATTGTCTTTTTTGGTCCAAGAGAGAGCGGGAGGAGCTGAGGAAGGACTAAGGCTGTCAAAAGTCCACTGCATTTATCGGGCCCAAAGCTATTCAGCATGATGAGCCACACCAATGCCAGTTTATTTGTTGGATCAAGCTTTTTTTCAGCACATATGGATCATCTTGTCCAAGCAACATAATTAATATCTGAAAGATAAGTACTCTTTAATTTTCATATTATTTATATTTAGTTAAATCATTCTTTTTGTCGGGTGAATGTCACACGATCACGCACTTATGATCAAATGCCTAGTAGAGTGTGGCTTGAGACCCATCACTATGATTTAAAGTCCTGACCCACATCAGGCACAAAGCCCTGACCAAGATCAGGCACAAAGCTCCGACCAAGTCGGGCACGAAGACCGATCTTAGTCATTCCTTGAGTGACGACACTTGCTTACGAATGGCTCACACATCCATTCTACTAAGTATTTTATCATTACATTGACAATTCACATTTTCACTTGTTTCAAGTAACGAACTCCCGATCAGAAACATAAATCCCAAGAAAAAATTTATATGTATGTCAAATGTGTGGGTACAAAGATGACTTTACTCATTTTCATCTCGTCTCAAGGAGTGGGGGACTGAGAGGTCAGAGTTTTCTAGATGAGCAGAAAATATCATGCATGAGCAGGAACGAGAGCTGAGTCGGTTGAAGAGGAGTTGAACTAGATTGATTATGTCGGAGAAGACTTATCTTCCTTGTTTTTTGTTGGAGGCGCTAGGTGTACTCTTTTTCCCTTTATTAGGATTTTTTCCCACTGGGTGTTTTCCTAGTAAAGGTTTTTAACGAGGCACCTCCCTATCATGGACAAGTGTGGTGGTCCCCCGGTCGAAGAGGAAGAAACCAAAGACAGAAAAACGCTGCAGATACAATTGTGGACTACTCCCTTTCGCCTCGAGTACTCTCGGCTCAGGAAGTGGGGGACTCCTGATGGAGTATATGAACTCCGACTCCCCGATCTGCCGACTATTGGGCTTGGACAACGGCACACACACGTTTAGCGGATATCATTCATATTATTGTACATTATTATTATTATTATTATTTAGATGTTCTACACTAATTTTTTGTACTATCAGTCCATTTATGTAACCGGGTCTGTCGACCCATATTAGAGGCCCAGACCCAGATTTCCCTATACATACTCCTTATAGGAGGTTTTGTAAACCATAACCAATATTCATTCATTTTATTCACTTTCATTATTTCTCCTACATTCTTGTTCAATCTTTCTAAATTACAGGATATGGGTATCGATTATCCATCGTAGGGTGATAGATTTTCCTTCAAAAGTGCATATGACTCCATCAGAGAGAGCTTATCTAGCACCTTTTGTTTTAAGCATGATTGGCATAGTAAGAAGAGTATGCAGCTTTTTCGGTGGAAAATTTTAACTATAAGTTATAACCTTACCAGGTTCCATATGGTGTTGAATCCCTCAATCCGTCCACTTTGTCAGGGTCGGGAGGACTCTATGACTCATTTCTTCTTTGGGAGCCCAAAAGTGAAACCTATTTGATCATATATACTTTATGAAAAATCTTTATGGTTGAAAGCAGGCACAGTGGCATTTTTACACATAATCTTCCCGGTATAATATGCTGGCTACAAAAATGTGACTGAAACTCATTTGAAGAAAAAACCCTTCCGCTGCATCAAAAGCCCAAAATCATCCCAAAGCCTAAATTAGCATCTTCTCTCACCCCCAACCCTAGAGTCCGCCGCTGAAGAGAAGCCGTCCTTGCTAAAGAGTCGCAGAGCCATATCCGTCTCGTCTGCTCCCTTCCGATCCATGGCAACCAACTTCTTCACCGCGCTGAGTAGCATCGCCGCCTTCGTTGCTCTTCCCCTCCACTGTTGCTCATCGCCGCCTTCGTTGCTCTTCGTCTCCATTGTTACTCATCGCCACTATTCCTCTCAATCGCCTTCCTCGTTTTCTTCTCCTCTTCCTCTATCTAAAGTTAATGTTGAGCGGTGGCGAGGGAGATGGGAGAAGGTTGGCGACGGTTGCTTGGTTATGGCAGAGGGTTGGGGTAGCGGTTGTACAGGATGAGTGTTTGGCCACTGGAGAGGTGATGACGGCCATTAGACGGGGCGGCGGACCACCAGATGTGGTGGCGCGGACATGGTGGTTGTTGGTGATAGTTGGTGGTCTACCGTTTTGCAGGAAAAGGTTGGCGGAAAAATTTTCCTGTGATTACGACATGTTTTACCGCAACAGGTTCCAAACATGTGACCTGCTTAATCACATTTTTGACCTTTTAAAAAATGGTCACATTTTTGGAAATCACCTTAATTTGGTAATATTCAAAGAAAAAGCCCAATGTAATTTGAATAAATCGTTTATGCTCGCAACTGGACTTCTAGCTTATCTGGTTAAGATATTTGTATAGTAGATGAAATTCTTTATGAAGAAATGCTTTTTCCATTTTTTTTTTCGTTATCGATCGGGCGTGGCTGAGAGAGCAGATCGATGGCTTAAAACTGAGGCAAGCTTCTTACCTCACAAAGCAGGAGGGGGTGTGATTATGAGGACTCAAACGATCTATTAAGGATTTGGATCATCTTTTTTTAAAATTAGTCAAATTTAAGGGAAAATCTCATATTTTTTTCATTGAAAACATGTGGTGTTGCATATATATATATATAAGGATTTGGTTTTTCACACTTACATGATCGAACTAGCCTTTAAGTATGCATCCGAGACAGGTCTATTAATCTATTACAGAAGATTGTTACAACATTAATTTCCTTTTAGTAATAGACAAAGACAATAGGAGTCGAACCGGTTCTTGTCAAGACTTCCTAAACCAGCTAATTTCAGTCAACTCCACCATACACGTGAAAAGACGACATTTTGGAAATGACACTATTCTCTAGCGGTAAGAACATTTCCTTTTTTCACAACTAGTATAATATCCGTGCGATGCACGGGATATCTAGTGGGAGTAGAATATAATACGTAGTAATAACAAAATAGTGGGAGTAGAATTTGAGCGGGAACACTGTAGTTAGCTTTTTTAAGGAGACAGATTTGATTAATTATTAATTATAATAGTGTGAGATGTGTAGTGATGATTTTTTTGGAAAAGGACCTAGAAGCAAAAAAAAAGTGAAAAAATGCACAAACAATTGGGCAGGGTGATAATAATTTAATGTTGATTACAAATTATGAATCGGATTGTTTACATTCTATATTTCTATTCAGGCCCGTATACCATGACTGCTCATCACTCAGTAATTCTGTTAAGGTACAATAATATACGTAGTACTAGTATTATGATATGAGAGGATGAACAGGTGAGAAATAACTATTGGTCTCTTATATAAGGGCATCCCCATTCATAGGATTATTTGAAGATTAAGTTGTTGATGTGGCGGATTATTTTGGAGATCATGATTGAGTGATGAAGTTTATTTGACAAAATAATCCAGGATTGAAATATGAATCCAGATTATCTCAAGATTATTCTAAATGTAGTATTAATTACTGAGTGTAGGACCCACAAACGATCTGATTATTTTGAGATGATGAATGACATAATTTTGAAGGTATGAGTTTATTTTGAAAAAACCCACGTGTCATTAAAAAATGTTTATTCAAATTACATCGGTATACGTGGATGCTCTAATAGGCTCTTCTATATTCCATGAGTGAGAGCTTGAATACAAGTATGTTGAAATGCAAAAGAATACTTTTGTATCGGTCACTTCATGATTGCAGCATGTCAATTCAAATCTCTTTTGAAGACATATTCTAGAGAAGAAAAAAGGATGACACCCCATCCCTGAGGGTCTCCCAACACCGACCGGACAGCACGATGGGAGGATGTAAGTTGGACTATAATCACAACCTGACAGATAGAGAGTGGGGCTCCGTCTCCGGTACTTGCAGAGGCCCTATGCATTTTTCAGCATAGTAACCTCTTATCGCAGTTGCCGGGATTCGAACCCGAGACTTAACCCTTGTGGTACTCTCTCGCTACCAGTTGAGCTACGCCCACCGGTGACATATTCTAGAGAAAAATGGCACCAGGTTGTTTGTTTTGTTAGATTAATAAGATCTACAATTTGAGAATGAAAACTACAATGAAAAATGCCTAAATCAACAAATGACTAATACATTGAGAGACATCACATCACCGTTTGCTTCACGAAAAATTGTGATTTCTTTTGCTTAATTTGAATCCTAATTCCTCAAAAAATGAACTCAATAAATCACTTGAAATAAATGTATATTTTATGATCTTATTAAGTTTATAATTATAACTCTATATAATTAAATTGAATCTACAATTTTAGAACCCTCTTCCTTGATAAATCACATTTAGTTAAGTTTCGCACTACAACATTTCAACATCTAATGTATTACCCAAAAGTGTTACAATAGCACTGAAAAATATTACATTAGAGAAAATGTAACACTTTTTTATCATTACATTTGCTCATGTTGCATTTGACCTATTGTAACACTTTATAGTCCCTAATGTAACATTTAAACTTCTAGAAAGTGTTACATTAGGTCTAAAGAGTGTTACATTAGAGAAAAATGTAACACTTTTATAGGTATGTTACATCTTCAATGTTACGTTAGGTCTTAAATTGTAGTAGTGTCATTTCTCATTACAATAGTGTTATAAAATGCAACAGAAATTGAGGTTTGAAACATCAAAGTTTGGTATATATGGCACTGGTGTTCTTCAAAATCTTGGTTTATATGAATGACCACATCATTGAAATATCATAACATTGTTTGCAAGTTCGTTAACTAAGTATTCAAATTCCCGGAGATGTTTTAAATTTCGTTTTTTTTGAAGGATCAAATTTGAGAATTTATGAAGCGATAATGTAGTTCTCATAATTTCTTAAGCAATATGAGGTATTGTTTTTTGACTAGAAAGAGTAATTACCAGTACCTCCGTCCTGTAATGGTTGTTTCACTTCAATTTGGCACGATTATTAATGTAGTGTTTGAAAAGTAAAAGTTGTGCTTGAGATTTGAGTAGAATGAAGCGAAATGATATTTATCTCAAATTTCTTACCAAAAAGGGAAACATGACATTCATTTTGGGATAACCCAAAACGGAAAGTAAGACAATCAAAATAGGACGGTGGGAGTAATTAATATACTCCGTACAATTTTAAGCAAAAAATTGTAAAATTAGATAATTGTTGAAATATTATTGAATTAGTCATCTTCCAACTATTCCTGATTAGGAATTATTATCACCATTATATAAATAATCAGGAAATCATAATTATGATTCTAGATGATAATTGTGTGGTTCACAATTATCCTCTAATCCTAATAAACTTAACTTTTCTCCTATAAATAGAAGTCTTCTCCATTGTAATTAAACACCATGGTTACACCATTATCACACTTCTAATAACATCTTTCTCACTAAGTATTCAGACTATACTTTCTCTCCCTGATCTTCTGCTTATTTCCTTCCATTTTATAACACGTTATCAGCACGAGTTTGCTCCAAAACTCTGAAATCATCATCTTCCCAGCAGGTATATTTTTTCACAAATTTATCAACTTATCTGAAAAAAGAAAATTAGAGGTTGAAAAATATAAATATATTTATGTATATTCAAAACTATAAGAAGTATGCTCTATGGTTGCCCAACATTTGGGATCCTCCATATCAGAAAATTATTGCTATATTTTCTGTGAAAGAAAATGAAGAAGCCGAAATATAAACATATTTTGAATCAATATGTTCTTCAAAATTCTATTATATATACATATATTAATTTATGCTGCGTATATATTTTATTTATAAAAAAAAGGATGCGGAGAGAATCTTACTTTTCGTATTATGCTAAAAGAAAAGTGTAAATGACATACCTCTACAGTAATACTCCGTATGTTCTTGAAATGAAACCTACTCTTCTTGAATAAACCATTTGCTCTTTATAAACCTGTAGGTTGTAGGTTATTTCTTTTCAGAGAATGTATATAAAACCTTCCGCTCTAGAAATTTAAGAGAGTAGTAAAATATAAGAGGATAAGTACTGCCACATGTGAGCTGTTTTCGCAGAACTCACGGGTTTATATAATACAAACAAATAGTAATATATCACATATATGTATAGTATGGGTGCATCCTACTTCACATGTACTCGTATTATTTAAAATAAAATACTCCGTAAATAACGAGTAGACGAAAATTGAATTCTTCTAAGATAACAGAAAGAGATATCGAGTAAACTGAAGAATATAGTAGTAGTGGATCTCTCAATATATATGTGGGTGAATACAACTCATGAATGAGCTAGGTTAAGTAGAAGCCCCACAAATTTATTACTACCTCCGTAACATTGGGATGTTCCCATTTGAAAAGTAGGTAGATTAAGAATAGTGAAAGGAGATATGTATTATTAGGGGTATGATGGGAAGATACTGAAATAATGTGATGGAATGAAGGATAAATCCAAAAAAAGTAGGTGTAATAGTGTATTATTTTTAAAATTATTGAGGGTATAATGGGAAGAATTAGAAATGGGAAGATATTAATGTTACGTCCAAATAAGGAAAGTGGGAAGATATTTACGTTACGGAGGTAGTATTGAGATACCCGTTGTTGAGAGTCTTCTGCAAAAACTCATACGACATATACATGTGAAAACCATAAATGCATTTATTTTTTTCTGACTTTCAATTTCATAAATAAAATAACAATGAAATGCAATAGAGGACAATAATGAGTGGGCAGAACTAACACAAATCTGCACAAGTGCAGAGCCTTGTTTTTCGTGAAATTTAAGACAAGGCAACTCATTTTTATTTCAATTATTTATTTCATTTATTTATTCGGAATAATAATAATAATAATAATAATAATAATAATAATAATAATAATAATAATAATAATAATAATAATAATAATAATAATAATAATAATAATAATAATAATAATAATAATAATAATAATAATAATAATAATAATAATAATAATAATAATAATAATAATAATAATAATAATAATAATAATAATAATAATAATAATAATAATAATAATAATAATAATAATAATAATAATAATAATAATAATAATAATAATAATAATAATAATAATAATAATAATAATAATAATAATAATAATAATAATAATAATAATAATAATAATAATAATAATAATAATAATAATAATAATAATAATAATAATAATAATAATAATAATAATAATAATAATAATAATAATAATAATAATAATAATAATAATAATAATAATAATAATAATAATAATAATAATAATAATAATAATAATAATAATAATAATAATAATAATAATAATAATAATAATAATAATAATAATAATAATAATAATAATAATAATAATAATAATAATAATAATAATAATAATAATAGTAATAGTAATAGTAATAGTAATAGTAATAGTAATAGTAATAGTAATAGTAATAGTAATAGTAATAGTAATAGTAATAGTAATAATAATAATAATAATAACAATAACAATAACAATAACAATAACAATAACAATAACAATAACAATAACAATAACAATAACAATAACAATAACAATAACAATAACAATAACAATAACAATAACAACAATAACAATAACAATAACAACAACAACAATAACAACAACAACAACAACAACAACAACAATAATAACAACAACAACAACAACAACAACAACAACAACAATAATAATAATAATAATAATAATAATAATAATAACAACAACAAGAACAACAAAAGTAATAAATTTAATCTCTCTAGCTAAAAACGGATAACTACTTGGAGTCACTTAATTGATGTGATATTTAATAAAGTTCATTTTATAGAATGAATACATAATATTTATATTTACTCCTAAGCTAATTAAACTTGAATTTATAATTTGTGTAGTAGATTATGGCACATATTAGCAAAAGAGAGTTCGACGTCCTTGATTTATCCGCCCAAAAGTATTTGGAATGGAAAGTCGACGCTTTGGCACATTTAAAAACAAATGCCCTTGAAAATACAATTGCTGAAAATAATTCAGCAACTCCCCAAAATAAGGCAAAAGCCATCATCTTTCTTCGTCATCATCTTCATGAAAGTTTGAAATCTGAGTATTTATTGGTAGATGACCCTAAAGAATTATGGGATAATCTACAAGAAAGGTATGACCATCAACAAAAGGTCCTTTTACCAAAAGCTCAATATGACTGGATCAATTTACGATTCCAGGATCACAAATCTGTAAGTGACTACAATTCTGCTTTGTTCCAAATAACATCAAAACTAAAGTTATGCGGACAAAAAGTCAGTGATGCTGAAATGTTGGAGAAAACTTTGTCCACTATGCATGTTTCAAATGTGCTTTTACAAGAGCAATATAGACAAAAGCATTTTCAAAAGTATTCTGATTTGATATCAGTATTACTATTTGATGAGACGAATACCGACATTTTGATGAGAAACCACAATATGTGACCCACGGGTTGTAGCCCGGTTAGTTTTGGTCCACCAAATCATGGTTCAAAACATGAATCAAATGCAACCCATAGTGGTGCTCGTGGACATTTCAAACGTGGTCGTGGTATTGGTCATTATAATGGACCTAGCCGGGGAAACAAACAGAGTAGTAGCTCATTTTACAAAGGCAAGGGTAAGCAAAACTGCCATCAAACAAAGAGCCCGACGAAATCTTCAGAAAAGGCCAAAGTCACTTGCTTTAAGTGTGGCACGTCGGGACATTGGGAAAATAAGTGTCGTACACCTAGACACTTGATTGATTTATATAAATCATCTCTAAAAGGAAAGAATGTGGAAACTAATTACGTCAACGAAAATGATCCACCAATGCCCACATTTAATGTGTCTGATTTCTATATGGACGATAATGAGATGAACACCGACATCGTTATGGGTGAAAAATAATAAATAAGTAAATAAAAGCAATTTGAAATTAGTCTGTTATGTAATATATTCTACAATAAAAGTTTGTTGTATTGTAATTTTTATTTGGTGTGCTTATTTCGATTGTAAATGTTATGTACATTTTAATGAATAAAGCCTTGTTTATATTACAGTATTGAACTAATATTTGTTCATTTTTATCTTTTCGAAGATATGGAGTTAACTAAAATTTCTCCAAGTGGCTCTGAACAATGTCTAAAAGACAGTGCCACAACGCACACCATTTTGAGACATAGAGATTATTTTTCTCATATGACATTAGTTGATGCTAATGTCAATACAATCTCAGGTGTTGCTAAACTCATTGAAGGTTCTGGAATAGCATGTGTGATTCTCCCAAAAGGGACAAAATTAATAATTAAAGACGCTTTATACTCCAGTAAATCACGGAGAAATCTTTTGAACTTTAAAGATTTGCGTGTAAATGGTTTTCATATTGAAACCATGTCTGAAAATCAGAAGGAATATTTATGTCTAACGACAAATAGATCTGGCAATAAATACATTTCTGAAAAAATGCCAGCATATTCCTCGGGACTGTATTATACATATATCAGTCCAATTGAGATAAATGTGGTATCTAAAATTTATGACCTCAGTTCTTTTATCTTGTGGCATGACCGTTTAGGTCATCCAGGCAGCACTATGATGCACAAAATTATTGAAAATTCACTTGGACATTCATTAACTAATGTCAAGATTCCACAATCAAGTGATTTTCCGTGCACTGCCTATTCTCTTGGCAAATTAATTATCAGGCCATCTTTATACAAAATTGGAGTTGAATCTCCTGCATTTTTTGAAAAGATTCAAGGAGATATTTGTGGGCCAATTACCACTCCGTGTGGACCGTTTCGATATTTTATGGTGCTCATTGATGCATCAACACGTTGGTCACACGTCAGTCTTTTATTGACTAGAAATTTTGCATTTGCAAATCTCCTTGCTCAAATTATTTGTTTGAGATCACAATTTCCGGATTATTCGATAAAGAAAATCCGACTTGATAATGCAGGAGAATTTACATCCCAATATTTTAATGACTATTGCATGTCAATTGGGATTAATGTGGAACATCTAGTTCCACATGTACATACTCAAAATGGTCTTGCTGAATCCTTAATTAAGCGATTACAATTAATTGCTAGACCATTATTAATGAAATCCACACCATCATCTGCATGGGGATATGCTATAATGCATGCTGCAAATTTAATTTGGCTTAGGCCAACTGCATATCATAAATTTTCTTCATTGCAATTAGTATCTGGTAAAGAACCAAGTATATCACATATAAAAATATTTGGTTGTCCTGTGTATGTACCAATTGCTCCACCTTATCATACTAAAATGGGTCCTCAAAGAAGGCTGGGAATTTATGTTGGTTTTAAATAACCCTCAATTATTAATTATCTAGAACCTATGACCGGTGACTTATTCACCGCGCGGTTCGATGACTGTCATTTTGATGAGACAGTATTCCCAGCCTTAGGGGGAGATATTAAAGAAATGGACCCACGTACGAAAGATATTACTTGGAATGCAACAAATTTATCTTTTCTTGATTCTCGCACAAATGCTTGTGAACAAGAAATTCAAAAGATTATTCATTTACAAAATGTTGCAAACCAATTGCCTGATGCTTTCACAGACTCAAAGAAAGTGACAAAGTCACATATTCCAGCTATGAATGCTCCTTCTCGAATAGAAATTCCTGCGGAGATTAGCGAAAGAACACTTGCTAATGAATCTATGATGCGTAAAAAACGTGGTAGACCACTTGGTTCAAGAGATTTGAAACCAAGAAAATTTAAACAGCAAGTTGTAGTTTGTGATGCCAAAGAAGTTCAACCTTCTCAAGAAGAAAATGAACATTTTGAAAATATCGGCCTTGAAGATAACATCAATAATAATGAAACCTTAAAAGAGGATCCAATCACCTTCGAAGAGGTAAATATTCCAGATAAAGATAGAAATGTCGATAATTTCGAAATTTCAATTAATTACGTTTCTAATGGAATACAATGGAATAGAAATCATATTGATGTTAATGATATATTTTCATATGCCATCGTCACATATATAATGAATGAACACGATGACAATGAGCCTAAATCTATTGACGAATGTCGTCGTAGAAATGATTGGCCAAAATGGAATGAAACAATTCAGGTAGAATTAAAATCGCTAGAAAAGCGTAATGTTTTTGGACCAATTGTCCATACGCCAAAAGGCGTAAAACCTGTCGATTTTAAATGGGTTTTTGTGCGTAAACGCAACGAGAAAAATGAAATCGTTAGATACAAAGCCCGACTTGTTGCCCAAGGTTTTTCTCAAATGCCAGGAATCAATTATGATGAGACGTATTCTCCAGTAGTTGATGCTACAACTTTAAGATTTTTAATTGGCATGTCTGTTTTTGAAAGGCTGCAAATGCGCCTAATGGATGTGGTGACCGCATATTTATACGGTTCACTCGATACAGACATATATATGAGAATTCCTGGAGACTTTAAAATACATGATGCTTATAGCTCGAAATCTCGAGATTTAGTTTCCATGAAATTGCAAAAGTCATTATATGGATTAAAACAATCTGGATGCATGTGGTATAACCGTCTCAGTGAATATTTGATTAAAGAAGGATATAAAAATGATCCTATTAGTCCATGTGTTTTCATTCAGCGATCCAAATCAGGATTCGCCATGATTGCAGTATATGTTGATTATTTAATCACTATTGAAACTCTCATTGAAATTGAAAATACTGCAAAATATCTCATGAAAGAATTTGAAATGAAAGGTATTGGGAGGACAAAATTTTGTCTCGTCATTCAAATTGGACATTTGAGAAATGGTATTTTTATTCATCAATCAAAATATACCAAGAAATGTTTGAAGCGGTTTTACATGAATAAACCACACCCGCTCAATTTTTCAATGATGTTTCGATCTCTCAATATGAATGATGATTTTTCCGACCTTGTGAACGTGATGAATAAAACCATGGTCGTGAAATAATATATTTGAATGCCAGATATTTGAAGCATTAATGTATTTGGCTAATATAATACTTGACTAGATATTTCTAGCTTTTTCTATAAATTTGTTAGCCAGATATAGCGCAGGTCAAAAGACGTTACATCAAAGGGGAGAGAACAAAGCGTACAACACCAACACTTTTCTCCACACATGATTTTGAGAAACAAGGAACGGTTGATGTCAAACAAATCAAGTCCTGTGACAATCCTGCTGATTTATTCACAAAGTCACTGGCACCGAAGAAATTCGAAGAACTTGTCCACAAAATTGGAATGTATCATCTTCGAGATATATGTTGAATTGAGGGGGAGTAATATAATGCACTGCACTCTTTTTCCCTTCGTCAGGATTTTTTTTCCCACTGATTTTTTCCTGATAAAGGTTTTTAACGAGACAGTACATTATAATACTATGAAACTAATACCCCAGAATAATTAGAAGGTTACCATTCAAGGGGGAGTATTGAAATATTATTGAATTAGTCATCTTCCAACTATTCCTGATTAGGAATTATTATCACCATTATATAAATAATCAGGAAATCATAATTATGATTCTAGATGATAATTGTGTGGTTCACAATTATCCTCTAATCCTAATAAACTTAACTTTTCTCCTATAAATAGAAGTCTTCTCCATTGTAATTAAACACCATGGTTACACCATTATCACACTTCTAATAACATCTTTCTCACTAAGTATTCAGACTATACTTTCTCTCCCTGATCTTCTGCTTATTTCCTTCCATTTTATAACAATAACTAATTACTCCATATTTTAGGATAAAAACGTAGCAATATATGATTTTAAGTAAAAAAATCTTCACCAGAAATTTTGAAGACGCAAATTTAGATTCTCAAATTAAAGCATCATATTTCACTATTGTATTCTGAGAGTTATTAGTAATATAAGATAACTTATTAGTTATTAGAAATTTGTATGGGTCACCCACCTAGCTTCTAACTACAATCATTCTAAATTAATACATAGTAGTACACTTCGTAAATAAGCATGTATGGCTGTATGATCAATAAAAAAAAACTATTGTTACACATTTTTTGTATACACAGTTACACACTCGTATTTGTGAAGTGTTTTTTATGTCTGTATACAGACACAACGCATTTGAAGTGTCTGTGAAATAATTTGTGTCTGTATACAGACAAAACAAAACACTTCACAGACACGAGTGTATAAGTGTGTACAAAAATGTGTACCTCAAGTCTGGTTGTGATCAATACATGTATGATCAGATTCAAATGGGGAATATGCTCTTGATTTTTAGATATAATTTGTTGAGCATAGTAAATATGTGTATATTTACGCTTATATTTACGATTATAATTTGAAAATAAAGGGTTAAGAAAATATTTTATCGTCTATATGAGATGATACAGTCATACGGAGTAAGAAATTATATTTAGACACATTTACTAAACATCCCTTTAAATTCTAAGGGAAATGTTTAACTAAATTCGAGCGTATTAAAAATTATGTATTTAAAAAGAATTGATATACTGATTTATCCTTTTATTTTATGAATTTATGAATATACCACCGAACTAAATAAATAGGAGATGAGAACCTATAGCATGTTTCAAGGGGTTTTGACATGAATAATACTGAAACAAAGGCAATGGATAAAAAAGTGACCTTTTTTCTATATTCCAAAAATATGACTAAAGAACAATTAGTTTTCTAAATTACCCTTCGATTCTTCTAATGTCATCACTGGAATGCAAATGCGTACCAATTAGAGACGTGGATAACTTTAAACCTTTTGCAAATCCCTAAATGCACTACCGTTGCAGACTTTAAAAATTTAATGATTTTTTTGAATTTTCAATGCCTTTTGAATACACATATTTGGATTTGGAAATATAGGGTTTCTTAAATATTTTAACTTTACACCAAAATTTACACCAAAGTTTTTGTGAAAGTTATCTTAGTTACTATTATTCCAACGACCCCGTTCGAGTTACTACCGCTCCCGTGATCACCATCTTAATTAATTACTATCGCTCTTCGTCTCGATTAATATCGCTCTAGTGATCACCGTATAAGTTACTATTGCTCCAGCGGCCACCGTCCAAAAAATTATCGCTTTAGTGACCACAATCTCAATTACTACCGCTCCAGTGACCATCATCCCAGTTACTACGCTCCGATGTCCACCGTCTCAGTTACTACCGCTTTAGTGACCGCCGTTCCAGTTACTACGCTCCAGTGACGAACGTCCACGTTACTACGCTCCAGTGACCACCGTCCCAGTTACTACCGCTCCAATGACCACCGTCCCAGTTACTACGCTCTAGTGACCACCGTCCCAGTTACTACGCTCTAGTGATCACCGTCTCAGTTATTATCGCTTCAGTGACCACCGTCCCAGTTATTACGCTTCAACGACCAATTATACAGTGATTCCTGTGCAATTACACCCAACTAAAATCTACCGGTGACCTAATTTTCAACCATTTACCATTACCCGCCCCATTTACCACCTCCGGCCACCGCCACCAGCGAGCACCACCAGAACACCACCATCGGCAACCGCTGCCACCGGCAACCACCACCGCAAACACCACACCCAGCCCCTCCCCATTCCTACCTCACCCAGCCCCTCCCCATTCCTACCTCACCCAGCCCCTCCCCACTCCTACCTCACTCACCCCTGCCTCACCCAGCCCCCTACCCTGTGTCACCCCATCCCCTACCCTTCCGGCACCACCACGTACACACCAGTCCCAACCCGCACAAAGATCCTCCTTTCCCCCAACAGTAGCCCCAACTGTTAACTCCCAAACCCCTTCCTCCTCCCCAGCCCTCAAAGCCTCCTCCACAGCCCCCTCCTCAGCCCGCCGGCCCATCTTCCTGGCTTCAATCTCATCTCCCCAGGCCCTGTCACCTAATATCTGCACCATCACTTCCCTGCAACTCCCATCCGCTGCCACAACGTTGTAGATCCGTAATAGCCATCGCGGGCGAGACAGAAAGAGACGAAAAAAGCTGGGTATAGCGACGCCGAGGATCAAGGCGATGACGGCGGGGAAGATCTGGTTCTGATCTGTTAGCGGCGTGAGGCAAGGCACCCCAATTCGGCGTCGATTTGTTGTCTCTGATTCTGCTCGATGTCGATGATTCCGTCGTGGATGGCTGGAGAGAAGATGGAGGCCAAGATTTAGACGCAGCCAACAAGTCGGGAGAAAAGTTACAGTTAGGTTTCCGGGGTATTAAAGTCAATTCAAATCATTTTCACTTACATTTTTGTCCAAACGAATTTGAATCTTATTTTTGTATTTCCAAACACTGAGAGTCACACTTTTGCCATTCTTTCATGTTTCAATATGTGAGAACGGTGATGAGTGTAGTAATTAAACAACAATTTTTTAGGATGAGAAGTCTTTCAAACGTAAATTGTAATTAATATGATTATATATAATCTTTTACATTCATTTAACAATTTAAGTAAATAGTTTAGTGTGTGTTGAGGCATATTATCCCGGTCCGTTACTGTTCAGGAGCCCAAGGCATCGCCCCAGCTTGGAGCCTGAATGACAAGGTCCATTTCAGCCTATTAGGCATGTTTCGGCCCAAATGCCTATTAGGCATGTTTCGGCCCCTTGGGCCCATTTTGGGCTTACTTGGCCCATTAGGTTAGGTTCCCCCCTTTCCCTTACCCCTATAAATATGGGGCTTTCCCACATGTTTAGGGATTCTCTTTTGGTTGATCCCTTTTGATCTTTTCCTTCTTCTTCCTTCTCACTAGAATAGCTTACAATACTCCATTAATGGGAGCTCAAAATGTACTATGTAATGGTGAGGAGAGTCCTAATGAGAAAGAGAGGGCTTGGACATTAGCCTAAAAAGTCCCGTGATTTTCTCCCTTTCGGGTTTCCACGTAAAAACTGAGTGTTCATACATATATTTACTATATCGTGTTGGATTAAACTCAACAGTGTGTAATTGTATGTTTTTCTTCAATTTATTTCAAATCAATATATTAAAATAAATATCCCGTGCATCCAGTGGCGTTCATAGGGGGAGTTGGGCCAGGCAAATGCCTTGGGCCTCACTTTCCCAGAGGGCCTCCAAAAAAATTATTGCTATTATTATTATGTATAATAATTAAATTATTATTGATTAATTAATCCAGGGTTTGATTTACCGGCAATAGCTAATTTGGACTCCACTCTCCGCATCCAACGAACTTATGATGGGAAGATTTAGAAATGAGAAGATATGTACGATAGGGATGTACTAACATTTTTCGTGCCCATTTATATTTATATATTTATAAAAAGGGATTCTTATAAAAATTCCTAGGGAAAAGGGGCAAAAAACCCCTCCAAGTTGTCCCCAAAGGGCATCTAAGCCCTTAAACTATTTTTGTGTGCAAAAAAGCTTAAAAATCAATAAAAGGAGGGCAATCGCCCCCTTAATAACGGTGAGCAGTTAACGGAAGTGTTTCCTTACTTCCTTTGGGTATTATGACCGTATGTCCGTATGTAGCATAATTTTTTACTACGTATATTTTTTCTTTTAATTTAGCTTGGTCCTACAACGAGGACATATTTGCTCTCTTTTTGAAAATGTTAGATGTTGAATTTTAAAATATTCACATGCTATACTTAACTATACTTTCTTTATTAATGTAGTGAGAATTTATTGTTTTTAAATATATTTTTAAATTTGTCTCATTGTAAATTTTTTTTTGTTTTTTATTTCTAGAGAATTATACTCGCTTCGTCTCTGGATTAATTTTTCAAATATCCTTTTTTGTTTGTCTCAAAATAATCTTTTCTTTTGCAAATAATTTATGGTTCACAATATGTTTTACACATTCTTACACCTTCTTCGCTCTTCAGTATAACGCTCTACCATACAATTTCGCTTTTTTCATTCCCGTGCAAAACCAACTTTGGAAGATAATTCAGGGACGAATGGAGTATATAATACTACGTAATAGTCAAAGTTATGGGAAAAAATATTAATTGTCAAAGTTATGCAATAACAAATATGAAATGTGAACTTTGATACTTATTTTAAAACGGGAGAAGTATTATGCGGTTGTCAATTTATCATGATTAACAAATACAAGATATCCATTAAAAACAAATACACTACAAATTAATTGGTTTAATGATAATCCAGTGAACCCAATAAACGTGATAGCACTTGTGCTGTGATAAGATATTTTCACTAAATTCTTACTCATCTGTCCCACTATATTTGTGACAATTCGGTTTACGATGCTTGACCGACAGTAAAGCAAACAAATTCATGTCTTCAATCAAATTTTTTTAGAAAAAAATTAAATAATCAGAAACTACATTAAAAACTTTACAAAGTCGCAAAAATCAGAATCAAATTTGATAAAAAAAAAATTAATATATAAAGTAACAAATTAAGAGTGATTTGTGTTGATCAAGTGAATAGTGTCTGGGACAATCTTAGTGGGATGGAGGGAGTAATATTCTATTTTTTTCTTTTTTCTTTTTTTACTTCAAAGGGCATCTGGGGGGGGGGGGGCTGGAGTAATTGGGGCTGAAACTCATTCTATTGAGTTTCGGACCCGAGACCTCCCGTAAGGGAGAGTGAGTCGGCGACCAGCTCGGTTGGACCGCTTCTTCATTCTTAATATTCCGTATATTTTTAAAAACCGAATAAAATCGAATTGAACTAAAAAATCAATAAATTCTTATTGTATTTTTAAAACGTGACAAGTTCAAACCGAATCAAACTGAAGTATAGTATGTTTTTTCTTAGGTCACGGACTCACGGACATAGGCACAACCGCATCATGTGTGTTTTCGAATAACGGAGGAATTGACAACTCCGTAATACTTTGTAATACTTCGTAATACTTCTCCCGTTCTTAAATAAGTGTCAAAGTTCACATTTCATATTTATTAATGCATAACTGTGACCATTAATATATACTCCATTTATCCCTGAATTATCTTCCAAAGTTGCTTTTGCACGAGAATGGAGAAAAGAAAAATTGGGTAGTGGAGATTGTACTGGAAACATGTAACAATGTGTAAAATATGTTTTGAACCACAATTTATGTTGCATTTTTTTAGACTGACGAAAACGGAAATTTGAAAATTAATTCAAGGACGGAGCAAGTGTAATTCTCTATTAATCAAAACATAAAAGAAATTGTAAATTTACAATGAGACAGATTTAATTTTTTTTAAAAAAAATCATTGATACATTAATAAATAAAACGTAGTTAAAGTAGAGGATGTGAATATTGTAAAATTCAGCATGTTGCACTTATTTAAAAAGAGATGACATATGTCATAATTTTAGGACCAAAATATTCTAGATTTACTTCTTTAATAGATGATAAACTGAAATTAAAAGAAAAAATATAAAAAATATTGTCAGATTAAAATTGTGCAACATACGGTTAAAATGACCAAAGGAACAACTTGGAACAACTTCCGTTAACTGCTTCAGCGTTAATAAGGGGCTGGTTGCTCTCCTTTCACTGATTTTGAGGCTTTTTGCACAAAAAAATAGTTTAAGGGCTTAGATGCCCTTTGGTGACAACTTGGAGGGTCTTTTTGCCCCTTTCCCCAAATTCCTATGGGTGCGCCCTCCGTACACATGCCGACAATTTCTTATTCCGCAACCATTAAGCTAAGCTAGTTGGAGCCTCTGGAACCTCAATTCAATGGCCGCTACAATTCAAAGTCCATTCTTTCCTGCACTGCCCCGTCGGAACCGGCGAACTCACTCCAGCACAACCCCTCGATTTCAAAGTTATCATTATTTCAGACAACGACAAGTCCAGCTCCGAGTTGCAACCGGATCATCTCCGAATAGTTCTCAGTCGCAAAATGTATTGGCTTGGTGCAATGCTTACGGCGAGCCGAGAGGCGAGACTATAGAAGCCAGCAGTGCCATAAAGGATGAGCTCTTTGTTCGCTTTTTTCGGGAAGCTTGGCCTTATTTTCGCGCGCACCGAGGCAGCACTTTTGTTGTGCTTATTTCTGCTGAGATTTTTGATAGCCCTCATTTGGATCCTCTTCTCATGGCACGTATCTGCACCTCTCACTCTCCATTTCCTCTGATACTCTCTTAAGTTGAGCATATGAAGTTCACTTGAGTTTGTTTCAGTGGTGCTATTACTACATTCTCTTTTGTTCTTATTGAATTAAGAATGGATGCTTACACAGGACATTTCTCTCCTTCATGGATTGGGAGTCAAGTTTGTTCTTGTTCCAGGGACCCATGTGCAGATTGACAGGCTTTTATCGGAGCGTGGTGAATTTCATTGATTCGCTCCCTTTTTAGTTTCGTCCTGTCTAGTAAAGATGGTTTTTTGCTTCTACAAATTTACTTCCCCTCATATAGCCGACCCCAAACTACTTTTTGAATAAGGCTTTTTGTAGAAAATTACTTCCCATGAGCCGTGAGGGAAACAGTAACATGAACTGATGCCTAACTGTACGATTTTATTTTGGGGTAAAGGGTAGGATATTCCATTAAAGGTAGACAATTATGTGTTCTTCAGGATTCCTCTTGGGGTGGCATATATGGTTTACTGGATCCAAGGAAGTAGTAAACCTCTACTTTATGAGAACATAAGTAACTCCAATGTGGTGTAGTTCCTCTTTTGAATTAGTACTCTTAGGATTCTGAGAGTTAACAGAATTGCAATGCATGCTAACATGAAATAGTGATATGTTTTTTAGAGCAACAAGTGGAAAAATGAGAAAAGGCTCACAAAAGCAGAGTTCTCAGAGTATATTAATGTAATAAAATACATATATTTTCAAGCTCTAAAACATTAGGGATATGCCCTATTGTGTAATACTCTATGTTGTCTTATTTGGAACGAGGTTAGCCAGAGGTCATTTGTACCTTTGAGTTGTATCTACACCCATGTATTTGGGTTAGTATTTGTAATTTGTATCACTTTCCAGGTTTAATGGTTCTTGAAGTGCAATTTTGTTTCTCATGAATGCAAGAGAGCCTCTGTGAATATGTTCGCCTTTTCTTCTTCTGTAGGAGTGTATTAAACTTTCAGTTCTCCATTTTGCGACCTTTTCCTATGTGAAGTAATGAAGTATACCTCTACTTCAATTTTTTGTTTGTTCTATGATGACAGACCTTTGAACCTATCTTTACTCATTTATAAGGCTCCATTGTTTCTATTCATCTAATATAGTTCCCAATTTAATGTTGCTCCTGGTTTAAATTTGTATTCTTGGGAGTTTATGAACATCTAATTTCTCCTAGCAGGAAGTGAACCAAAGTATGTTGGTCGCTACAGAATTACAGACACTGATTCCTTAGAGGCGGCAATGGATGCTGCTGGAAGAATTCGTATACTATTAGAGGCAAAATTATCACCTGGACCTTCCCTGAGTGGTATCCGCCGACATGGAGACAATAGTCGTTGGCATGATGGTGTTAGTGTCAGTAGTGGTAATTTCCTTGCAGCTAAGGTCTGAACTTCGTTTTTAGTTTATGCATCTCAGTTCATCTTTTTGAATTTATTCTTGACTTTGTGCCGTTACTTAATTGCTCAATCATATAAACTTATAACGTTAAAGTTGACTCCTTTTCAATATGTTTATGATATACTAATTTCTTCTAATATGCTTTCTGGCAGAGAAGGGGAGTTGTAGAGGGAATAGATTACGAATCTACCGGTGAAGTGAAGAAGATTGATGTCTCTCGAGTACGCGAGAGACTTGATCAAAACTCTATTGTGCTAATTAGCAATGTTGGCTACTCGAGTTCAGGACAAGTTTTAAATTGCAAGTATGCTATATAGCTGTAGGATTTTAATAGGTATCTTTATTGTCACTTCGCATGAACTGATCTGATGCTTCAGTTTTACTTCAGGTAGTGTGATAATTGTGAGATAATTTGAAATTCAGAAAGTAGCATATTTTGGAAAATGCTAGAAATTCCAGAGTATTATAAGGATTGAAAAACTCTAGCTGTATTCAGGGGCGGACCCAGGAAGTTTGTCTTGGGAGGGCGGTAACTTAAACAAAATATTTTTTGGGAGGACGAAAATTGTTTTTTATTATACATATACACTAAAAAAATTTGTTGTTGGGGGGGGCGACCGCCCCCCTGGGTCTGTACTACGGTCCGCCCCTGGCTGTATTTACTTCCATTTCATATCTCCTAGAATTTATTAGGTGACTTTTGTCCTTCTAGCTCCTAGGAGAAGCTCTAGCTTTTTTCTATGAAGCCTATAAAAAGTCACTGGCAAAAGTTTGTGGTAACTGGTAAGCTAATTATTGGTAACTCATAAGTAGAAATAAATAACAGCAGCTCAAGTATATAGCATCTTTTCCGAAACTCATCTTGTTTACCTAAATCTCCAACAATAGTGTGAACTGCTGATGCCTGCAATCATATAACTACTTGTTAATTGGGTATTATTTATTACAAATTACTTCAGTTAGTAACATCATGCAGTAGCTATGGCAGTGCATTATTTTTAGAGGCCATGAGATGTGATTAGTGAATCCATATTCTTCATGTTGATTTGACAATATCAATTATGTAATGAACATGGTCTGATACATAGGAGATATTAATTGCTTATACATTTAGGAATGTGTGACAAATCCAGACATATTTGTAATTCTTTCATCTTGCTTACTTTCTATATCTTACGGGAACTAATGTTGTTTGATGTGCTACATTGCAGCACATATGAAGTTGCTACAGCTTGTGCGTTGGCCCTCGGTGCAGAAAAACTCATTTGTATTATTGATGGTCCAATATTAGACGAATCTGGGCGTCTTATTCATTTCTTAACTCTTCAGGATGCTGACATGTTGGTCCGTAAAAGAGCTTATCAAAGTGAAACAGCTGCGACTTATGTGAAAGCTGTCAGTCATGAAGACCTACCTCCTTTAGGCTATGACACTTCAAATGGAACTATGTTTTTTCATAACACGAATGGCTTTAACCATGGATATAACCCCACATTCCAGAATGGAGTTGGCTTTGACAACGGAAATGGACTTTGGTCTGGCGAACAAGGTTTTGCTATTGGAGGACAAGAGAGGCTAAGTCGGTTATATGGTTACCTTTCTGAGTTAGCTGCAGCAGCTTTTGTTTGCAGAGTGAGATACTAATCTCTTCTTTTTCCTCCTCTTCCTCCACCCACTCCCAAATACTCAGGATCAAAAATCCAAATGAAGGCCAAATATAACTGCTTCATACAAAACACTTTCCTACTAATTTTAACATTTGTTTAATTGCTTAGCAGCTTAGTTGAGCATATTAAAGATTTCATCATGAACACTATCCCTGATTAGAAGTGCATGCCAAACACTTTAAATGTGTTTATGTATGTTTCTGTGTATAGTGAGTGCACTGTGACCTTTTTTAGACTGAATGTTATTCTGCTAATAAACTCTTTGATGATCTTTTTTTAAATAAACATCCAGGGAGGTGTTCAAAGAGTTCATCTGTTAGATGGAACCATTGGTGGAGTTCTATTGAAGGAGTTGTTTCAAAGGGATGGGTTTGGTACAATGGTGGCTAGGTATGAAATCATTCGATGAATCTTTTGTTTAGATGTGCATGCGTTGTTTCTTGTTTTTACATTTTAACCCCTCCCCATATATCTAGGCACATTTTAGTTGTTGAAATTCTTTACAAAATGTTAATGACTCCCTACAACAACAACAATACTCTAGTGCCTTAAAAGCTCCCCCCCCCCCCACGGCGAGGTAAGGAGGGTCGAATGTATACAACCTTAGCCTTGACGCCTTGTACTAAAGCACAAAGAGACTATTTCCGGATGATCCATGATGAAAATCGCATCAAAAATTGGATAATTGACTGTTACATCATAACAAAGAAGCGCGGATAGTTTAGTGAGTCATTTTGCTTTATTCCATCATATTCCCAAGTCAAAAAATAGTGAGTCTTTGGCTCCATTGGAAATGATGGAAATAGAATAAGACTCCCTCTGTCCCAAAAAAGAGTCTATGTTTGAATCACGTACAACTTTATTTATAGTTAACTAAATCAAGTTAGGTTTGCATTATTGTCCGGCATGGAATGTTGGATGGTGAAACAATGTCATAATTAGAAGATGAGTGTGGTTGAGATTCACATGTTGCATTGAATGCATGGACATACTAGAAAAGACCGCTTGAGGAATGAGAAAGTCGAGCAAAGGGTGGAAAAATCACCTATTAAAGATAAGGTGTGAGATTCTAGATTGTGGTGGTTTGGCCTTTTGCTTTGAAGTCTAAGTGATGCACTTATTAGACGAGTTGAGAGGTGGGAGAAGAGACGAGGAGGAGAGGAGAAGAATATTCAAACATACATAGATTAGAGGGGTCAAGAATGATATGGTACTTCTTGGGTTGGATGAGAGCATGTTTTTGGGAGAGCGAAGTGGAGGGAGAATATATGTGTGGAGGATTGATCTCAGTTTATCTTTTTATCCTTTTATCCTTTTTATCTTATCTCTTTTACTATCTCCGTCTCATAATGTAAGATGCATGCGGGTTTGGTGCGAGTTTTAAGAAAATAAAGGATAAAATGGTTGTTGTACAATTCGAAACTCCAAAATGTAAGAAAGAGAAAAATAGACCCACAAAACGTAAAAGATGAAATGATAGATAAAAGGATAAAGTGGGAAAGTATAAAGTTAGTGAAGCCCAAAAAGGAAAGTGAAACTTATAAAATGGAACAGAGGGAGTATCTTTTTTATCTCATCTTTTATATCTTTATCTTATTTTTTTTTATCTTTGCTATCTTATCTTATTTTGTTATCTTTTCCTTTTATCTTTTTTAGCTCCAATTTAATATATGGTTCATGTTAGCCTTTTGGGACTAAGGCTTGGATGTTGTTGTTGTATTTGATTCTGTGGATGTTGGACACTTAAAATTGGATGTTTGTAGTTTCTGCAATTTCTCACATATTCCGTGCTGCAGTTTATTTGTTTTGTTTTCTGCAATTCTTTCTGTGTCTGCTTTTTTGTAGTTTATTTTTGTAAACTGTTTTCTCCAGGTCTCCTGGCGTAATTCCAATACTCCTGCTGCTCTTTGATTTCATTTCTTAATATTTGATTTAATTTTTTTTATAACTATGAGCACCTTATAGGTTGTAAATAATGAACTCTAGCATGTAGTGTTGTTGATAATTGTTAACAGCTAGGTTGCTTGAAATATTTTGTTAATAGGACATGAAAAGAAACTAGTAATCATTGTCATGCACTTTTAGTCATGGATAGTGTTTATGATGGAATCTTTAATATGCTTATGAGTGTACATGAGCTAAAATTTTGACAGTGTACGCATAGCTTGTCAAGCTAATTTGAGCAAGAATTTTCTTTTAGTGACCTTTATGAAGGAACTCGAATGGCAAGGGCAACAGATATTCCGGGAATAAAACAATTATTGCAACCTTTAGAAGAGTATGGAACATTGATCAGGAGGACAGAGGAAGAAGTAAGTCGGTCTCGGGTTATGTTTAACTGTCATTTGAGCTTTGTTCGTTTGATAAGTTTCTTCTCTAATAACAAGCAATAAAATGTTGTATTATGTACTCACATTTCTTATTCAAGCTTCTTGTGGCATTGGATTCATTCATCGTTGTGGAAAGAGAGGGTCAAATCATAGCTTGTGCTGCTCTATTTCCATACTTGAAAGAAAAATGTGGAGAGGTTGCTTCTATTGCTGTTTCTCCTGAATGTCGTGGCCAAGGGCAAGGAGACAAGTTACTTGGTATGAATAAAAGATAGACGATCCTTTAATTTCAAAACCCTTGGAGCATTTATGTACCTTGTTTAAGTGTTCGGACGCGCATTAAGAAACTAATTTTTTTAAAGGTCAAGGAAAATGTAGTATAATATGTTTTAGAGTTCCATGTAAAATTATTTTAGAAAAAACAACCGGAAAATAAGCAAATAAATTGCTTCAACATGGGCTTTTGGAGGGGTTAATCTATATAGTTTCATAGAATTGAATGATTAACATGTGATCGAATGATATCTCAATCATTTGAATTAAAATAACAATAAAAAAGGCCATCTTGCAACTCTGAGTTCTGAAAGGTAATAAAAACAAGATTCAAAATGAATCTTGTGAATGGATTGTCACTGTATTTACTTCAATTGTACTGACTTCATACATGCAGATTACATTGAAAAGAAGGCATCTTCCCTTGGGATGCAAATGCTTTTTCTCCTCACAACTCGCACAGCAGACTGGTATGGTTTCTGTCATTTTATGTCTAGTTTTTAAAGAGAATGAATTTCTAGTTTTGGCCTATGTGTCTAATGAAACCATTTCTCTCGTTCTTTATCTACTTGTGTTTGATAGGTTTGTACGGCGTGGTTTTTCGGAATGTTGTGTTGATCAGATACCAGTGGAAAGAAGGAAAAGAATCAATCTCTCACGTGGATCTAAATATTACATCAAGAGGTTACAACCTGATACAAGTGGTATTCGCTTTGGCAGTGGATGAGAAGAGTACAGTGATATATTCCTTGGCGCTCCCTGGCTGTATACTGATAGATTGAGAGAGATAATAAAGCTGCTTGTAACTCATAGTAGCTTAGTAGGTGTAGAAGCTGCTCAATCAACATGTGAATACTACAAAAGAATAAAAGCCGCGCAGCATAAATTGTGTATTTAAATTGTATCCCATGTTTTGTATGCCTCTTAGACTTCGTTGCCAACCCCAAAATCTTTTGGCAATAAGGCTTGAATGTTGTTTTGGATGCCTTGTTTGTTAATATTTTTGTACCTGGCTAAATGTGCAGAGTGGGAAACATGCAAATATTTATTGAGCAAAGTGTCAAATGAATACATTATAGATAGTATTACAATCACAGGCACATAAACTCGGGATTTTAGTGTTAATTTAGTATGAAATATGAATTTGAATTTGGTCGTAATATGTCCGACTTAGCTAACAAATTATTGATATGGCAAAATTAAAGCCACATCATCCTCTTATTGTACATTATTAGTTTCCAAACCCTAATTTCCAAACAAGGTACATCATCCTTAATTATGGCAAAATATGAACCACTTTTAAGTTCTTTCTAGTCACGAAGCCCCATGTAAGGATGGACCGGGACCGACTGGCTTGGTACCCGGCCCAGACTCCCACTATGTGGTATCAGCCCGAACCGGCCCCGGGGGAGGGGGTGGTTGGGGCGGGCTACGGGTGTGCAATTTTGTGGACTAGGTGGATTGGGTTAGGCTTGGACCCGATTCGGGCCACCCGACCCGGGAACTGGGCCAGCCCAGTACTGTTCGGCGCCCGGTCCGGCCCGGGAACCGGGTACCGGTTCCGGGTCTAGGCCCGGTTTGGGGGGTTATCCGAGGCAGGTACGGGCTAGGTAAAATTCGAACCGGCCGGGCTCGGGTCCGGTTCGGGACTAAATTCTTTTTTTTTAAGTTTATTTTTGCTTCCTTTTGGGTTGGGCTGAATTATATATATATATATATATATATATATATATATATATATATATATATATATATATATAGAATTTTATTCATGTCCGGAATTCCGGACAGGAATCGCCGTCCGGACGGTGGCGTTTGGCCGCCTTCCCGGTGACATTTTTTGATGAAGTTTTTATGGCATGTTCTCCATCAAGTCTAGTTTATCCACAAAAAAATTCAGCCAAAAACTCAATCGGGAAGGTCGTCAAATGATTTTTGCAAGTTAACTCGTCCGGAATATGTATTTTCCGGACCAGTTAACTTGGAAAAATCATTTGACGACCTTCCCGAATGAGTTTTTGGCTGAATTTTTTTGTGGATAAACTAGATTTGATGAAGAACATGTCATAAAAATTTCAGCGAAAAATTCCACCCGGAAGGCGGCCAAACGCCGCCGTCCGGACGGCGGTTCCGGTCAGGAATTCCTGACCGGAAGAGTGCTCTATATATATATATATATATATATATATATATATATATATAGGGTGCGGTTCCAGTGAGAACGATGCTTAACGTGAGAACGTGAGAACACTCACAATTAACCCAGCGTGATACACAATTGAGCCCGTCAGGTGCACATTTGGGTTTAGCTCAAAATAAGCCTATATAAATAATGACGGTGGCATTTTAGTAAATACTGTGCCGAACGCGAAAATGTGCATTGGGCGAGCCTCATTGTGCATCACATTTGCGTAAATGTGGTGTTCTCACGTTCTCACGTTAAGGGTTGTTCTCATTTGATCCTAAATCTATATATATATATATATATATATATATATATATATATATATATATATATATATATTTTGGTTCAGGTGAGAAATGCATCTAATGTGAGAAATGAGAATGAATCTCAGCCATTGGATTTACGAAGTTGCACTAAACTTGGCTTTATGTTGCAGTAATATTTAAATTTTGCACATGTTGCACTAAAACTGTTTCATGTTGCACTAATATTTGACGGCGTTGCACCGAAATAGCTTCATGTTGCACTAGACACGTGTAATACGGATTTTTCAGAAGTATTTACAGAAATGCCACCGTGCTAGATTGCATATTTCAGTGCATCATGAAGTGTCTTTTACTGCAACTTAGTCGAATCTAATGGCTGAGATTTATTCTCATTTCTCACCCTAAGGGTTCTTCTCACTTGAACCTTACCCTATATATATATATATATATATATATATATATATATATATATATATAGAATAAAGATCAAATGAGAACAATGCTTAACGTGAGAACGTGAGAACACCACATTTACCTCAACGTGATGCACAATAAGGCTCGCCCAATGCACTATTTCATGTTAAGCATAATATTTACCAAAATGCCACCGTGATTATTTATATAAGCTTGATTCCAGAAAAGTCAAAATGTGCACCGGACGAGCTCTATTGTGCATCACATTGGCTTAAATGTGAGTGTTCTCACGTTCTCACGTTAAGCACCGTTCTCATTGGAACCGCACCCTATATATATATATATATATATATATATATATATATATATATATATATATATATATATATATATATATATATATATATAGGAAGCGGTTCCGGTAAGAACGAATCTTATGAGAGAAATGAGAACGAATTTGGACCGTTGGATTGAATTATGTGAAACTAAATTGTGCATTTGGTGTAACCGAAATGTACATTAGATGATATTGAAATGTGCAGAATAAACAGTACAAAAAATAACATTACATCGTATCTTTTATTGTGCACATTTTAGCTTCATCTATTGCACATTTCAAATTCACTTAATGCACAATTTAGCTTCACATAATGACACTACATTGTACCTTTTGTGCTGCACATTTCAATTTCACCTAATACACATTACAGCTTCATCTAATGCACATTGAATTTCACATAAAGCGAATCTAACGGTCCAGATTTATTCTTATTTTTCTCATAAGATCATGTTTTTATTTGAACCAAAACATATATATATATATATATATATATATATATATATATATCTATATAGGGTGCGGTTCCAGTGAGAACGATGCTTAACGTGAGAACGTGAGAACACTCACAATTAACCCAACGTGATACACAATTGAGCCCGTCAGGTGCACATTTGGGTTTAGCTCAAAATAAGCCTATATAAATAATGACGGTGGCATTTTAGTAAATACTGTGCCGAACGCGAAAATGTGCATTGGGCGAGCCTCATTGTGCATCACATTTGGGTAAATGTGGTGTTCTCACGTTCTCACGTTAAGGGTTGTTCTCATTTGATCCTAAATCTATATATATATATATATATATATATATATATATATATATATATATATATATATATATATATATATATATATATATATATATATATATATATATATATAAACTGCGCAATTAACTTCCAAAAATCATTTGATTGCCTTCCCGATTGAATTTTTAGCTCAAATTTGGTATGGATAAACTAAACTTCATGAAAAACATTCTCAAAAAAATTTATCAAAAAATTAAACAGGGAAGGGCCCCAAATGGAGACGGCCGGACGGCGGGTCCTGTCCCTCCGGCTGGACAGGATCAGGCCTCTATATATATACATAGGAAGCGGTTCCGGTAAGAACGAATCTTATGAGAGAAATGAGAACGAATCTGGACCGTTGGATTGAATTATGTGAAACTAAATTGTGCATTTGGTGTAACCGAAATGTGCATTAGATGATATTGAAATGTGCAGAATAAACAATACAAAAATAACATTACATCGTATCTTTTATTATGCACATTTTAGTTTCATCTATTGCACGTTTCAAATTCACCTAATGCACAATTTAGCTTCACATAATGACACTACATTTTACCTTTTGTGCTGCACATTTCAATTTCACCTAATACACATTACAGCTTCATCTAATGCACATTGAATTTCACATAAAGCGAATCTAACGGTCCAGGTTCATTCTTATTTTTCTCATAAGATCATGTTTTTATTTGAACCAAAACATATATATTTATATATATATATATATACATACAGGGTGCGGTTCCAGTGAGAACGATGCTTAACGTGAGAACGTGAGAACACTCACAATTAACCCAGCGTGATACACAATTGAGCCCGTCAGGTGCACATTTGGGTTTAGCTCAAAATAAGCCTATATAAATAATGACGGTGGCATTTTAGTAAATACTGTGCCGAACGCGAAAATGTGCATTGGGCGAGCCTCATTGTGCATCACATTTGCGTAAATGTGGTGTTCTCACGTTCTCACGTTAAGGGTTGTTCTCATTTGATCCTAAATCTATATATACATACATACATATATATATATATATATATGTGTGTGTGTGTGTGTGTGTGTGGAAATGTTCAGGTCCCCACGTTCGGACAGGAGCCTCCGTCCGAACATGGCCATTTGGGGACCTTCCCGGTGGAATTTTTTGATGAAATTTTTTGAGCATGTTCCTCACTAAGTCTAGTTTATCCATACCAAATTTCAGCTCAAAATTCGACCGGGAAGGCATTCAAATCATTTTTTGAAGTTGACTGCGTTTTTATATGTATATTTTGGCGCAGTCAACTTTAAAAAAATGATTCGACTTCCTTCCCGATCGAATTTTGAGCTGAAATTTGGTATGGACAAACTAGACTTGGTGAGGAACTTGCTCAAAAGATTTCATCAAAAAGTTCCACCGGGAAGTGTCCCAAATGACCATGTTCGGACACTATTCGGACAGAAATTTGCTGGACAGGATCACTTCTATATATATATATAGGGTGCGGTTCCAGTGAGAACGATGCTTAACGTGAGAACGTGAGAACACTCACAATTAACCCAGCGTGATACACAATTGAGCCCGTCAGGTGCACATTTGGGTTTAGCTCAAAATAAGCCTATATAAATAATGACGGTGGCATTTTAGTAAATACTGTGCCGAACGCGAAAATGTGCATTGGGCGAGCCTCATTGTGCATCACATTTGCGTAAATGTGGTGTTCTCACGTTCTCACGTTAAGGGTTGTTCTCATTTGATCCTAAATCTTTTTTTTTTTTTTTTTTTTTTTTTTTTTTTTTTTTTTTGCCAAAGGCTAGTTTTATTAATAAATGCGATGAGATACAAAAGGAGAAGGGGACCGAACCAAACTCCTCCTCAAATAAAAAAGAAGCTAAGAGTAAACTCAGCAAATAATATAGGGAGTGTCAATAGAATCCAGGTGAATAGAACCAGCTAGTGTTTTGGGTAGGAAATCTCCAATTCTCCAAGAAAAAGGCCCATTGGAGCCCAACTTAGCCACTTCCTTAGCAGCCTGATTAACCTGGGCTGGAATAAAATGTAAGCCCAATCGAGCCCCGCCCCAACTCGATCCAGTAGCCCCCATATAAATGCAATCCACTTCCACAACAGGGAACCCAAATGATTCAGACCATCGCATCGCCTGAGACAACAAATCTTCTTCCCTGGAAGATGAGCCGCTGAGGGGGAAGCCATCCGCTGCAATAATCGCTCCTGCATGGTCTCTAAGAAGAAAACCGGCTGCTGATTTTCCGTTCTGTCTAAAGATGCTCCAATTAAGCTTGGCATTCGGAGACTTCGGCTTCGTCCAGCGAGCAATTTTAGGCTTCCTCAGTTTGAAGTTCCTAGGTAAGAGACCGACCTCCTTAAGCTTTTCATTTCCATGTATATTCTCATTAGCCCAGCTCCAGTTTAACATAAACTTCATTATTTGTTTGATTAAAACTTCTTTCACCGGAATGACATCATCGAAGAAAGAACTCCAGTAGGCCTTCCACATATGCCAAGCTATAACCCCAGGTTAAATCGCCGTATATACTTTGTCCATGGAGTTTCCTTTAATGCAAATCCACCATTTCATAAGTTGTAATTTAATACTCCGAGCTTTACCAATCCCAGGAAGCAGAGAGTTGGTGAAGAAGTCCCAAATAGAACCAGCCAACGGACAAAGCAGGAGGATATGGTCCTGAGAGATGCTATCGCTTTTACAAAAAGGACACATGGTCGGATAGACAGCTGCAGAGGACTGAAGTCTATCTGGAAAAGGAAGTCCCCTATGCCAGAGTCTCCACAGGAATACTCTGATTCTGGGCACCTGCTTGGGGTGCCAAATATGAGTATTTGACAAGGCTCTCCCTCCATGAGGCCTTATTGCTTGATAAGCTGATCTGCTTGTAAATTTCCCTTCTTTATCATGTTGCCATATGATGTTTTGAGAATCCCTAGTGACCATAGTTTCAGCCAGCTCATGAATGAGACTGATTCTCCTCCAAGTAGGGGGATCAGAAGGCTTCATATCCCCCATGGCCCTTTTTCCATATCTACTCCTCATTAGATCAGCCCACAGGGAGTCTCCCTGTTGATACTCCCACCACAGCTTTAAAGCTGAAACCTTCTGGATGTCTTTCACTGATTTAAAGCCCACACCTCCACATTCTATAGGCTTGCAGAGCTCAGAAAATTTGATCCAGTGATGCTTAGGTTTATGATTAGTGTTTCCCCAGAAGAAACCTGCCACTTTTCTATTAATTAGCTTAGACACTGAGCTAGGCACATTTGAGACTGCAAGTAAATGAAGAGGTAGGGAATTAAGAACATGCTTAATCAAAATCAATCTACCCCCCTGTGAAAGTAGCCTCTTACTCCAAGAGGAAAGCTTTCTATCAAATGAGTCCAGCAAATCCTTGCAATGGGACAGCCTAGTAATCCCTTGGTGTAACTGGACTCCCAAGTATTTAAGTGGCAGTTTAGAGACTTTCATACCCAAAATGTTTTCCATGCATAATATTCTTGCAAGCGTAGTGTGTTTGCCAGTAGCAAAGCAACTTTTATCTTTATTAACCAACTGCCCTGAGGCAAACTGATAATCCTGTAAGAAATTGGAAAAGGCTTTCAAAGATCTAGATGAACCATTTAGAAAAATCATTAGATCGTCAGCAAAGGCTAGATGAGTAATTTGAAGACTTCTTCCCATGTTAAAACCAACAATAGTCCCCTTGTTCACCAAATGATTTAAGCCCCTGGAAAAAGCCTCAGACATAATAATGAACAACAAAGGGTCTCCTTGCTTCACCCCTCTATATGGTTTGAAAAAACCAAACGGAACCCCATTTATAAGGATAGAAATGTACGTAGCCTTTAGGTTCCCTATAATGAGATTAACAACGTGTTGATTGAATCCAAATTTAAACAAAATTGCTTGTAGAAAATCCCAAGAAACCCTATCGAAAGCCTTCGTCATATCCAATTTTACAACAACATTCGAAGCTCTAACCTTCCTGTCCAGGCTATGTAACAACTCCATGGCAATAAGAATTTGATTTTTTATTTCCCTCCCTTGCATGAATCCAGATTGTTCTCTAGAGATGAGTTTAGGCAAAATAGCATTCAATCTACTAGCAAGGATTCGAGTGTTAACCTTACTAATAAAGGTTGATAAACATATAGGGCGATAATCTCCAAAAGAAACCGGGCTCTTCTTTTTTGGAATTAGGACCATGTTAACACATCCCACCCCCTTCGGAATAGGTATACCCAGAAAAAATTCCTGCACCGCCAGAAGAACATCCGTTTTAATAACTTCCCAGCAGCCTTTATAAAAATAACCTCCATAGCCATCTGGCCCTGGGGCAGCCTCTTGGCTAAGCCCCCAAACTGCCTCCTTGACCTCTGCCTCCCCCGGAAGACCTCCAAGGGATATATTATCAGAATTATTCAGTAGGCTAGGGATATAGCAAAGTACCTTATCATATGACCCAGTTTCTTCTTGTTGATAGAGATTAGAGAAAAAAGAAACTGCTTCAGATGCAATTTGCTGTTGATCATAACACCATTCCCCTGAAGAAGTTTTAATTGCCATAATATTTTGTCTCCTCCTTTTATCCTTCACCACCTCATGAAAATAATGGGAGTTAGCATCTCCTTCCCTCATCCATTTCACATTTGCCTTTTGCTTCCAAAAGAGCTCTTGTTTCTTGGACAATAACAGAAGTTCAGCCTGTTTCTGAAAGTAGGTAGACCTGTTTTCCTCGCTAGGGTCAGATTCAAAATTCATCTCAGCTGCCAATGCCTCCTCTTCCAACTGCTTACTATTCTGGAAAACATTTCCAAAAACCTCCACATTCCATTTCTTAATATCACTCTTCAGTCTCCGTAATTTGTCTGCCAGACCACGCATGCCCCCAGTAGTAGGATAACTCTCCCATTTGCTTTTAACAAATGGTATGAAGTTATCATTAGTGAACCACATATTCTGAAACCGGAATTGCCGTGGCCCCTTTAGGATATCCTCTTCACACCGGAGTAATAAGGGGCAGTGATCTGACGGAGTTTTAGTAAGATGCTGCGTATGAACCACATTAAACTTAGATAGAAAGCCCTGATTAGCCAGGTAACGATCGAGTTTCTCCCAAATCCGACCATTCGATCTAACACCAGACCACGTAAATGTAGAGCCAATGGTAGGTAATTGTATAAGCTCACAATTTTCTATACAATCTTGGAAGTCTAACATCTCATTTAAAGGTGGTCTAGATGGACCTTTGTACTCCGAAATAGATGAAACAATATTAAAATCCCCCCCTACCAGCCAATCAGACTGACTCTGTTGAGAAAATTGAACTAGCCCCTCCCATAATCTGAGACGTTCGGCCCTTGTGTGGAGCCCATAAACTGGGGAGAAAGTAAACTCAAAATTCATAGGGAGATATTTGACTAGCACCAACAAGAACTGTCCCTTATCATGAATAGAAGAGACCTCAAACGTATTGGTATTCCACATAATCCATATTTTATTAGAGTACGACATAAACACCTCTGAAAAACCCAAACTATGTTTGAAAAAATCACCTTTGTTTTGACCAACCAACGGTTCAATAATTGACACAAAATCAATAGAGTGGTGCCTAATAAAATGACGTAACCTCGGGCACGAATTAGCGAGGCCACGCACATTCCAAGATAGGAGCTTCATAAGGAAACCACCTCGGGGGGGTCTGTGCTGGTCCTCTTAGCAGCCAGCCGAGTAGTGACTGACCGAGGCGGGATTTCTTTGATCTTCTTCTTCGGTACCACTCCTAAAACACCCATATGTTTGCTTTCAATATCTGCAACCTGTTTTTGCAATTCCCGGCAAACTGATTTCCAAGCATCTATAGTATTTTCACCTAAAAAGTCATGTTCTCCATCTGAGACAAAGCCTTCCGTTTCCACAAGAATTCTGTCTTCCTCCCCTCTAACACTGCCTTCTTCAAAAGAGATGAATTTGGTCACATTGGAGGAAGAAGCAAGAACCACCTCCTCCTCCACTCCCTTAGCACCCTCCCCCAAGGGGACTTTAATGTTATTACCACTCTGCTCACTCACCTCCTGATTCACCTCCACAACTTCCTTCTTTTGATTAGCATTTAAGTCCTCCCCTCCATCTTGATTAAATAAATCACCTTCGGATTGAGAGATTTGGTCACTCGAAGTGTTAACCTTATCCGAAACCTCCCCTTCCCCATTTGTTAGAATTGTGTCCTCCCCTTTTTCTGTGATCTGTAATACTGACAACTTTGCTTCGGGATTCAAAATCATCTCGTTCTTCTTTGATGTTTCTGGTTGTTCCTCCTCAATGATCTCCTTATTTTTCCCATGTTTTTTCCTCAAAACTTGGACCCATCGTTCTGGAACCTTTTGAGGATCATTCCCTTTCTCCTTTCTTACCAATTGAGCCGCCTGCTGCTGACCACCCTGCACTAACCGAGTCCTTGGAATACCACATTCTTCTTTTGCATGCCCAATCTTATTACATTTAACGCAGTAGTTAGGTAATTCTTCATATGAGACCGGCTGAATGATCTCTTTTGTACCATGCATAATGAGAACTTTAGAAGGGATCTCTTGGAGTAGATCTAGTTCAACGCAAACCTTAGCCGTGGAGGGTCGTGAAAGGTTTGCAGTTGCTGCATCAACTTTGAGCGGCTTCCCTATCATTCCCGCAATAGAGAAAAGAGCCCTCTTATCATGCAAATGTAAGGGCAATCCATCCAAAGTAATCCAGACCGGTACAACGGGGGACTCAATGTCCGGTCTAAATTCTGGGGTCCATCTTGTAACCTTCATTCTAAATCCACGGATAATCCAATATTGTCTCAACCAACATCGTTGAAAATCTTCCTCTGAACCAAATTTTAACAAAATATGACGTTGATCGAGTAGGCCTAGCGTGAGAGAACCTTTAAAGCATATCTTCTCGATCTCCTGCCTTAACGTTGTCATAGAGGGCCTCCCTCTAGAAAAGGATCCAACCAGTGCATACTTGTGCTGTTCCGCAAGCATTGATATTTCATCGTCGGAGAACTGAATCGCCGGCATGCCACGATGACGGAAAGGCGCTTTGAGCGGGATGTCCTTATTGGCCGCCAACACCTCTGCGAACGAGCGAACCGCCGCCCCCGACCCTCCGGCCGGGGCGGCCCAGGGAGATGATCCTAAATCTATATATATATATATATATATATATATATATATATATATATATATATATATATATATATATATATATATATATATATATATATATATATATATATATTTGGTTCAGGTGAGAAATGCATCTAATGTGAGAAATGAGAATGAATCTCAGCCATTGGATTTACGAAGTTGCACTAAACTTGGCTTTATGTTGCAGTAATATTTAAATTTTGCACATGTTGCACTAAAACTGTTTCATGTTGCACTAATATTTGACGGCGTTGCACCGAAATAGCTTCATGTTGCACTAGACACGTGTAATACGGATTTTTCAGAAGTATTTACAGAAATGCCACCGTGCTAGATTGCATATTTCAGTGCATCATGAAGTGTCTTTTACTGCAACTTAGTCGAATCTAATGGCTGAGATTTATTCTCATTTCTCACCCTAAGGGTTCTTCTCACTTGAACCTTACCCTATATATATATATATATATATATATATATATATATATATATATATATATATATATATATATATATATATATATAGAATAAAGATCAAATGAGAACAATGCTTAACGTGAGAACGTGAGAACACCACATTTACCTCAACGTGATGCACAATAAGGCTCGCCCAATGCACTATTTCATGTTAAGCATAATATTTACCAAAATGCCACCGTGATTATTTATATAAGCTTGATTCCAGAAAAGTCAAAATGTGCACCGGACGAGCTCTATTGTGCATCACATTGGCTTAAATGTGAGTGTTCTCACGTTCTCACGTTAAGCACCGTTCTCATTGGAACCGCACCCTATATATATATATATATATATATATATATATATATATATATATATATATATATATAGGAAGCGGTTCCGGTAAGAACGAATCTTATGAGAGAAATGAGAACGAATTTGGACCGTTGGATTGAATTATGTGAAACTAAATTGTGCATTTGGTGTAACCGAAATGTACATTAGATGATATTGAAATGTGCAGAATAAACAGTACAAAAAATAACATTACATCGTATCTTTTATTGTGCACATTTTAGCTTCATCTATTGCACATTTCAAATTCACTTAATGCACAATTTAGCTTCACATAATGACACTACATTGTACCTTTTGTGCTGCACATTTCAATTTCACCTAATACACATTACAGCTTCATCTAATGCACATTGAATTTCACATAAAGCGAATCTAACGGTCCAGATTTATTCTTATTTTTCTCATAAGATCATGTTTTTATTTGAACCAAAACATATATATATATATATATATATATATATATATATATATATATATATATATATATATATATATATAGGGTGCGGTTCCAGTGAGAACGATGCTTAACGTGAGAACGTGAGAACACTCACAATTAACCCAGCGTGATACACAATTGAGCCCGTCAGGTGCACATTTGGGTTTAGCTCAAAATAAGCCTATATAAATAATGACGGTGGCATTTTAGTAAATACTGTGCCGAACGCGAAAATGTGCATTGGGCGAGCCTCATTGTGCATCACATTTGGGTAAATGTGGTGTTCTCACGTTCTCACGTTAAGGGTTGTTCTCATTTGATCCTAAATCTATATATATATATATATATATATATATATATATATATATATATATATATAAACTGCGCAATTAACTTCCAAAAATCATTTGATTGCCTTCCCGATTGAATTTTTAGCTCAAATTTGGTATGGATAAACTAAACTTCATGAAAAACATTCTCAAAAAAATTTATCAAAAAATTAAACAGGGAAGGGCCCCAAATGGAGACGGCCGGACGGCGGGTCCTGTCCCTCCGGCTGGACAGGATCAGGCCTCTATATATATACATAGGAAGCGGTTCCGGTAAGAACGAATCTTATGAGAGAAATGAGAACGAATCTGGACCGTTGGATTGAATTATGTGAAACTAAATTGTGCATTTGGTGTAACCGAAATGTGCATTAGATGATATTGAAATGTGCAGAATAAACAATACAAAAATAACATTACATCGTATCTTTTATTATGCACATTTTAGTTTCATCTATTGCACGTTTCAAATTCACCTAATGCACAATTTAGCTTCACATAATGACACTACATTTTACCTTTTGTGCTGCACATTTCAATTTCACCTAATACACATTACAGCTTCATCTAATGCACATTGAATTTCACATAAAGCGAATCTAACGGTCCAGGTTCATTCTTATTTTTCTCATAAGATCATGTTTTTATTTGAACCAAAACATATATATTTATATATATATATATACATACATACATACATATATATATATATATATGTGTGTGTGTGTGTGTGTGTGTGTGGAAATGTTCAGGTCCCCACGTTCGGACAGGAGCCTCCGTCCGAACATGGCCATTTGGGGACCTTCCCGGTGGAATTTTTTGATGAAATTTTTTGAGCATGTTCCTCACTAAGTCTAGTTTATCCATACCAAATTTCAGCTCAAAATTCGACCGGGAAGGCATTCAAATCATTTTTTGAAGTTGACTGCGTTTTTATATGTATATTTTGGCGCAGTCAACTTTAAAAAAATGATTCGACTGCCTTCCCGATCGAATTTTGAGCTGAAATTTGGTATGGACAAACTAGACTTGGTGAGGAACTTGCTCAAAAGATTTCATCAAAAAGTTCCACCGGGAAGTGTCCCAAATGACCATGTTCGGACACTATTCGGACAGAAATTTGCTGGACAGGATCACTTCTATATATATATATAGGGTGCGGTTCCAGTGAGAACGATGCTTAACGTGAGAACGTGAGAACACTCACAATTAACCCAGCGTGATACACAATTGAGCCCGTCAGGTGCACATTTGGGTTTAGCTCAAAATAAGCCTATATAAATAATGACGGTGGCATTTTAGTAAATACTGTGCCGAACGCGAAAATGTGCATTGGGCGAGCCTCATTGTGCATCACATTTGGGTAAATGTGGTGTTCTCACGTTCTCACGTTAAGGGTTGTTCTCATTTGATCCTAAATCTATATATATATATATATATATATATATATATATATATATGTATAGGGATGGACCCGGTTCGGGCCGGGCCGGTTCGGGCCTTGAACCGGCCGGGCCTCGGTTCAAGGTTTGGGAGGCCCGGAACCGGCCCGGGTAACCCCGGGTCCGGTTCGGGCCGGGCCGCCCGCCCGGTTCACGGGCCGGGCCCGGTTCAGGCCGGTCCTTTTAATTTTTTTTTATTTATATATTATATTATTATAATAATTGTTATTAAAAACAAAATTCAAGTGCATTTATTTGAAATAGGAAGTACATTTGAGAATTGAGGAAAATGTTTTACATATTGTGTATAATTTACTTAGAAAAGTGATTTGATTTAGAAAAGTGTAAGGAAAGTGATATGATTTAGAAAATTATACATATTGTGTAAGGAAAATGTTTTTAATTTTTTAATTAAGTAAAACTATTTTTACTTAGAAAAGTGATTTGATTTATAATTTACAAATGTTACAAAATAGGTGTATAAGTTGTAAGTTGTAAGTTTGTAACAAATTAATTAATTTACATATTAATATTACATATTTTAATTTAAAAACAGCCTTTACATTTTACAAAAAAAAAATTCAAGTTGTAAGTTATAAGTTTGTAACCAATTAATTAATTTGAGAAGTGCTACATATGAAGTACAAGTTTACAAATTAATTTTATTGAATTGAATTATTGAATTGATGTACACAATAATATAAAATAATTCAAGTATTTTTATTTCAAATAAGAAGTACAATTGAGAATTAGGATGCATTTAAGAAATGTAATACATTTTGAAATAAAAAATCAATCGGAATCTCCGCCTTCGGTGGTTGTTTCCTCCATAAAGTGGCGGGTGGGAGCGATGGTCATTTCTTGAGTTCTTCGTTTGGCCTTCAACCAATCATGGAAGCAAACTAGCGTCTCAAGAGAGCTCGGGCTCAACCTCGTTCTATAATCGGTTAGGACGTTGCCGGCCGCACTAAATTCTTGTTCCACGGCAACTGTTGATATCGGCATTGCTAGCACTTGCTTAGCCAGTTTTGATAAAACCGGGAACGTTCTTTCATTGTCCTTCCACCACTTAAGAACGTCAAAATCATCCCCAACTTCATAATCAACATTCAATGTTAGATAGATAGAAAGCTCGTTAACTGAGCTTTGTTCAGTAGCGGGAGTTGCTCTACTTTTTTTCATAAGAGAACCAAAGAGAAAACTCTCAAATAGGCCCTCGTACTTTGGTCAATTCCTCAATTAAGCCCGCGTACTTATTTATCACCCAATTAAACACCCGAACTCTTAAAAAGTGTTCAATTAAGCTAATTAGCAGGTAACCAACCAGTTTCCCGGTTAGCTACCGCGTGGCAGTCTACGTGGCGGACAGATGTCATTTTCCTTTTTTTTCCTTTTATTTCTTTTTCTCTTTTTTCTTTTCCCCTTCTTTCTTTCTTTCTTTTCGTTCTCTTCCTTCCCCGGTGGTAGGCCGTAGGCCTGCAACTTTTGTCTCCCTTTGTCTTTCCTTTCTCCCACTTCCTTCCTTCCCTACTTGCCTAGAATTTCCGGCCGTCCCTTTCTTTCTCGATAGCGTGTTCTTTGGCGGAGACAACGAGGGCGGAACAACAACGCATAGAATGGCGATTCGGGTCGGGTTGGAAGGGTTAGACGGAATGAAGCTGGACGGCGGCGTCCTCAACTTCCTGTTTTCTAGGGAAAGGATCCGATGGGCCAAGAAGGGGAAGTCGCGGTGGCAAGGGGTCACTCACAGAGCTGGACGACCCGTTTTTTAACTTAGCCGTGGACCCGGGATTCGGGAATATGGAGTGCAAGAAGATGAGATGGTGTAATTTAGGTTGAAATTTTCTGGCAACATTGAGGAAGACTCCGATTGGCAGTAGGTTCCACCGGTGGAGATCGACGGCGGCCACCACCTTCATCTCTACTCGATTTCCGGCGAGTTTGGTATGCTGTGATGCTCCTCCTTGTAGTCTAGCGTGACATTCTGGGACGAAGAGGAGGTAATTGTACAAGAAAGATGGTAGAAAGAAAGATGTCATTCATGAAAATGGTACGTAGTAGTTGGCAGATGAAGTCTTGCTTGCAGATGAACTACTGGTAGTTGGCAGTCCAGGAGAATGATGAATTAAGCAAGGGGAACTGGTGCGGTGGAAGTGTGGAACTACTCAGATGAAGTCTTGCTTGCAGTCATTATAGTCAACACATTCATGAAAACTAAAATAATTGCCATGTGTCTGCCACGTGGACTACCATGCGGGTAGCTAACCGGGAAACTGGCTGGTTACCTGCAAATTAGTTTAATTGAACACTTTTTAAGAGTTCAGGTGTTTAATTGGGTGATAAATAAGTATAAGGGCTTAATTGAGGAATTGGTCATAGTACGAGGGTCTATTTGAGAGTTTTCTCGAGAACCAAATGCAGATTTTAAAAGTGATTTTCCTTTAGATGAAGAAGATGTTCGCGGCATGGGAGGGGGTGCATTACCATATTGTGCATAAAATTCATTATACAATTGATGAAATAAATTACTAACCTCGTTGTATTCTTGTTTAGGGTCGATGGAATTATCATCGAACTCTTGAGTTGGAAAAAAACAATTATAATAGTAATCTATACAACTTGGCAACGCGGCAAGTCTATAACGAGGATCAAGAACAAATGCAATACCATATATATGCGGAACATGTGAATAATATTTTAAAAATTTTTGTTTCATGAAATCACAAAAATACTAACGTAAGCGGCATCGGAAAATTCTAAAAATGCGCCGGCGAGATTAACAGCTTCAACAAAAAATTCGTTTGCGGTAGGTTTATAAACATGACTAAAAGTTTGAGTTGCGTTATTAAAATATACCAAAACATTAACAATTTTTTCACAAGTGTCGATGTCAGCTGGGTTTATAATATAGTTACAAGTTTGTCTTAAAAAAGCAGGAAAATGATCTTTATATCTAATAAGTACTTGAATTAAGTTATAAGTACTATTCCAACGAATAGACAAATCTTTAGGAAAAGCACAATAATTGACACGTCTTTCCTTCAAATATTGCCGCCATTACATTTTTAGTGGAGTGTTAGCCCAAATCAATTTAATTCCCCCCTTCACTACACCTCCAAAGCATGTCCTAATGCCGCTAATCCATCTTGTACACACAAATTTAGAATATGACATGCACAACGTTGATGAAAAAACCTACCCATCAATGTAGAAGCACCACACAATTCACGCAATCTAGGTATAGCAGCAGTATTATTACTAGCATTATCAAAACCTACAGCAAACACTTTATCAAGCAAATTATACTCAATTAAAATACGCTCAATGAGAATATAAATATTATCAGCAGTATGACGATCATTGAATTCACGAAAAGCAAGAACATGTTTATGCATATTCCAATCATCATCAATATAATGTGCAGTAAGACCCAAATAATATAAATGATGATAAGTATCCTCCCATATATCGCTACAAATACTAACACGTCCATTAAAGTTTGCGAAAAATGTTTGTAAATTTTCTTTTTCGAAGTTATATTGCCTCATAATTTCTTTTTTAATCGTTTTGCGACTATAATTTCTAAATTGAGGATTTAAAGTGCCTTGAGCATAATCTCTTAAAGCAAGACTTTCGGAAAAAATATAGGGTAAATTTTCTTCAACAATTAAATGAGACATACCAGTCAAATGTTTTTTATCATCATAGGAGAAATTACCAAAGGGTTGAGAATTTGCAAACCTCGATATTTGTGTTTGCTTCCCCTTGCCCTTGTCTATTTTCGCATACTCCACAAGATGGGCGGACTTAAGATGCCTTGTGAGACTCCCGTATCCGCCAGAAGTTCCCAAGCTATACTCTTTGCTGCAATGATTGCAACTTGCGTACCATTTTTCGGTATTTTTGTCTTTCCTTTTTGTAAAATTGTTTTCAATAATAGGAGATTTAGATTTCTTACCAGTTTGGGTTGAACCGCCCTCGTCCTCCAAGTCTTGCTCATCATCCGGGGTGCCGTGAGTCCCGTCGCCCCCCGCGTCCTCCTCCGCATCGTCATCCTCGAGCTCCTCTTCATCAATGGTTGTCGGGATGGGTTGTTCTTGTGCAAAGCGTGGATCGTTTTGGGACAATAGGTTTTGTAGATGCTCGTCGGACATCATCATATCATCTCTCCGTTGGTAATCCGTTTCAAAATCATCTCGACTTTGAAAAGAAGACTCGGCCCGCGCTTTACCTTTGCCTTTGCGTGAATTAGGACGAGTCGACGCAATCTCCCTCTTGCGGTTGTGTTGGAGATTACCCACATCTACAGAATGTCTACCACGTTCCATCTTTAAAATTGAACAAATATTAAATGATATCAAATATTTTAAATGAGTACAATAGTAATAATAAAATGTGACTAAGAAAACTATTGCAAATTCGAACTAAAATATGAGTATACAAATCGAACTACTTCTAATTAATACTTTAATGAGAAATGTATCAATTAACTAAATATTAACTAGTTTGACTAATATAAATATGAGAAATGTAAAAATTAACTAGTTTTTTTTTTTACTTTAATGAGCAATGTACAAATTAACTAATATTAATATGAGAAATGTAACAATTAGGTAGTTTAACTAATATTATTATGACAAATTTAACAATTAACTACTTTAGGTAGTTTTTAAAATGACAAATGTAAAAATTTACTAGTTATTTTTACCTTAATGAGAAATGTATACTTTAACTAATATTAATATGACAAATGTAAAAATGTACTACTTTTTTTACTTTAATGAGAAATGTAGCAAGTAACTAATATTAATATGAAAAATGAACCAATTAAGTAGTTTAACTAATATTATTATGACAAATGTAAAACTTAACTAGTTTTTTTTTACTTTAATGAGCAATGTATGAAATAACTAATTTTAATATGACAAATGAAACAATTAAGTACTTTAACTAATTGAAATATGACAAATGTAAAAATATACTACTTTAACTATTTTTTTCTTTAAAGAGAAATGTAGAGAAATGTAGAGAAATGTAACAATTAACTAATTTAATAGATAAATTAGAAGTCTAACAATTAACTACTATTATAAGTAATATATAATATAATGTTTATAGTATATAATATATAAGTATATTACTATAAGATGAGTAATACACTTATACTTAATACTTTAATATATATATATATATATATATATAGAGTACTCTTCATGTCAGGCCGGCCTGACGGGCTGCCCCGTCCGGCCGAGCCCGTTTGGGCACCTTCCCGGTGGAATTTTTTGATGAAATTTTTTGAGCATGTTCCTCGTCAAGTCTAGTTTGTCCATACCAAATTTCAGCTCAAAATTCGATCGGGAAGGTCGTCAAATGATTTTTGCAAGTTAACTGGTCCGGAAAATACATATTCCGGACCAGTTAACTTGCAAAAATCATTTGACGATCTTCCCGATCGAATTTTGAGCTGAAATTTGGTATGGACAAACTAGACTTGACGAGGAACATGCTCAAAAAATTTCATCAAAAAATTCCACCGGGAAGGTGCCCAAACAGGCTCGGCCGGACGGGGCAGCCCGTCAGGCCGGCCTGACATGAACATTCCCTCTATATATATATATATATATATAAGTATATATTAACTAAATGTAATATGTAAATATAAGTAAATAACAATAGTATGGATAATAACTAAATATCAAGTGAATATGAATGTGTATAGTATATATACTTATATAGTATATATAATGTGTAAAGAATTATAATATGAATGTGTATAAGTATATATTTTTAAATAGATAATTAATACACAAGTAGATATAATAATTATATAAATTATATATATGTAGAAAGAATTTGGAGAAGATGAAGAATGAAGATGATTGAATATGAGAGATTTAGAGTAGAGAATTAGAGAGTAGGAAGAGTTGTAGAAGAAGAGATGTAAAAAATGTAGAGAAAATAGGAGTTTAAATAGATTTTTTTTATACCCCACCCCCACCCCCCCACCCCACCCCCTAACCCCCCAGACCCCCCCTCCTATGCTCCCAACGGCTATAGAGCCGTTTGGGAGCCTTCCCAACGGCTAGGAGGAGCCTCTTCAAATTAAAAAAAAAAAATTAAAAAGTTGGCCGTTGGAGGCCCGAACCGGGCCCGGGCCGGCCTGGCCGGTTCCCTAAAATGGAGGCCCGGGCCCGGACCGCTATACCACCGGGCCGGGTGGCCCGAACCGGTCAAGAACCGGGTGACCGGGCCGGTCCGGGCCCGCACAGTAGCGGGCCGGTCCGGTTCCGGGCCGGTTGGCCCGGCCCGAGTCCACCCCTATGTATGTATGCATGTATACACACACACAAATGTTCATGTCCGGAATTCCGGACAGGAACCGCCGTCCGGACGGCGGCATTTGGCCGCCTTCCCGGTGGCATTTTTTGATGAAATTTTTATGGCATGTTCTACATTATGTAAAGGCATCCTGCCTTTACATAATAGAGTTCTAATCTAACAGAAACTATAACATCTAATACTTCTATTCCTAATAGAAGTTCTAATCTAACAGTAACCTTAACCTCTAATACTTCTATTCCTAATAGGAAGTAATAAGTAAAATATAAAAATAGCATCATGATAATTCCCACTTCTAATTAAACTCTTCTAATTAAACTTCCTGCTGGTTCCATAAAATTGCATCTGTAACATGTTATTATGTTAATGAACAAAAGTTGATTCGACAATAAACATGAAAATTGCAGAACGTAAGCACACCCAATTTTAGATGTAACTCAGTTTATCAAACAAACACATGCACCAATAAATAATTTATTATCTCAGGATAGTACACAGTAAAAAAAATTACCCAGTAAAAAAATCAATTCCCACCAGCAATATCGAAGAACAGTGAAAGTCAAACAAGGGAATGAACAAGAAAACCAACCCTTATGAATCTCAAATACTTTTAGAGCCTTATCGTAGAAGGGAAAAAACACAAGACTCGCATATATAAAGTTCAGGTGCCTCTAATTTCTCTCTATCAGGCATCTCATTATCTACACCAACTAAACTACCACGCATGCATCAACTGATACAAACAATCCCGGGCTAACTACCATCACCATTATACCATGCAGCAGCATTAACATTGGGCGGTAACCAATGAAAGAACTTCAAACCAGCGGTGGGTCAATAAATGATCCACCTACCCGAGCAGATTGCTGAACAGACTGGGATTTGGAGTAGATGGTATCACTCCCATTTGCCTCACAAGAGCATCCTTCTCTATAACATCTCTACTCTTTGTTCCCTGGCTCGTCTCTCTTATGATGCTTCCTCCATGCTCATTTCTGTCATTATGCCAGCTTGAAGTTGTTGTCACATCTCCTTTTCTGAGATCATCAACAAGAAGATCTTCCAATTGCTTGAAAGGATCCAACGGCGGTGGTGCACTAGCTGGTTCCATGCCCAAGTCAAGTAAGTCAGGGGGTGGTGGCAGTGAGGTGGTTGGTTTTACTAACTCACCACTGCTATTAGAAGCTGTCTTGTGATGGTTATGATCAGCAGTAGCAGAAGAGTGCTTCTTCCTTGTTTCAGTTTTCGATCCAACCCCGAAAAGTGAAGCAGCAAGTCTCTGTTTTTGTGGATCAACATCAACCACCACTTGCTGCTGCTTCTTATTGTTATTAACAAAAGCATTTGACACAACGGGCGGCGGTGCTCTAGAGTTTGAAGTAGAGGGTGGTGGTGGTGGTGGTGGTGAATCTGATAAAGAGTAAGTGGTGGGCCTACCCCACTTTCTTTGAACACCATCAAGGCGGAGCTTGATTCCTCCTGAATCGTGAATAACAGATGTTTTTTCAAAAGCGGCTTCTGCATGACGATGAGAAGAAGGTTGGGGGGGTATGGGAACAAGGTCAGTTGAGGAGGAGGGTAATGTGTAGGAAGAGGGTTTAGGAAGATCATAAGCTTCAAATCTCAAAGAATAAGTTCCATTTTGGTGGTCTTGTTGATTCTTAAAAGCAACATTCATCACTCCCGCACGCTCAGCATCTGAGATGTAGGGTTGGGCGCCACTTTCTAATGACTCTTGAACATAAGCATCAAGGAATGAAAGGCTCTTATCAACCTGCCATAATGAGAATTATATAATATCGTGCCAAGGGTCCATGTGGGACCAGAAAAAATGCTAGGGAAAGCCAACAGCATGCCATTTTTCTTGGCGCTTTATTAATTTCTTTTCCCTGCCATTTTGCACTTTCTGAACATAAAGACCAAGTCTTCAATAGAATTGAATTTCACAAACCTGGTATATTAGGCCACACACCCACAGAAATTGTGCAATTATTACCGTTATTAAAAACCCTTGCTTATCTCATCGGGTTAATAGGATGTGTAGCATTTATATGAAATTCTTATCATACTTGACAGTGAAATGGATTGGAATCATAATAAGATTTACAATTTTTCTCACTAGAAGCCAAAAGGTCTCTGTTGCCCTATGACTTGGCTTCTCGTCCAGTAAAGCTCATGTCAGATCTACTCTGGAAAAAGCTCAGTCTTCCTCAGGATAAATGTAAATTCATTAAAATTTATTTCAAAACTATGTCACTTGCAATATGATAAAAAAACATCCATGTGAAAGCTTACACAATCCATTAACCAGAAATAGAATGGTTACACAATTTGTGTGTACAATAGCGCTTGATTGCACACTTTTTAAACTTGAGCAGCCTAATTGTGCTATTATGAAAGATTGTTTAATCTATCCTTATATTAGACTTATACAACAACATTACCCCAGTGGGGTAAGGAGGTCGAATGTACACAGCCTTACCCTGTTGTACTAAAGCACAGAGAAACTGTTTTCGGATGACCCATGATGAAAATCGCGTCGAAAATTGCATGAACTGACTATTGCTTCATAACAAAGAGGCGCAAACAGTTTAGTGAGCCATTTTGCTTTATTCCATCATATCATATTCTCAAGCCAAAAAATAGTGAGTCTTTGGCTTCATTGGAAATGATGGGAAAATCCTTTTATTAGACTTATAGTTGCCTTAAACATCATAACAACTAGCACTCAAACACACACGAACAGGGTACCTGCAACTCTACACCATTTATTAACAGTATGACATAATCGAGATGCATGGAATCAAAATTTCAAAGACAACAATATGTGGTAATATCATCATCATGGGAGAAGAGATATGTTTTAGAGGTGTGGGAAAATTTTATGGGACCCATCATCATTTACAAATTGCTCACTTTTCCCTACATAGAGTGCAAATTTATATTTTCAAGAAAAGTTTTTTTCTTCTTTTATTTCTTTCCATCCAAACACCCGAAAAAACACTCGGACTAGTCATTTCTTCCTCTTCTTTGAGTTCTTTCCAGTCTATTTTATTCACTATCTTGGTCCAAAGTCCAACCCTCTTTACAAAACAAGTAGCAAACAAGTCATAGCGGTCATTACCTCAACATCTTCACAACTTGCATCCATTGGCATTATACTTTCAAGTGCGCGAGGATCTAAAGTAATGACAGCTTGAAGTTCATATGCACGTTGCTGTAAATCTGTTGAGTGGGATGCTAATAATTCTTCTGTGAATGATTGACACTGTATGAAAGGAAATAGTCTTCAGATGAAGCTTGGAGCAATGAAATCCATATTATTAATCAAGACATGTAATAAAAAGATTGGAAACTTAATCTCGATTCAGGAAACAACCCCCTTGTGGAACTTAATCTTAATCTTATCGTTAAATCATAGATGTTGCTAACTACTTTAGATCTCTAGTTACTTGGGCATCGAAAGGCGTCTTAAAATGTTCAAGGTTCTAACTTGGTGTAAACATTAACCCCACAATTAAAAACACCTTACCTCAGGCAATATATCAACTTTTCTTCCGGCTGCTAGTTCAAAGGAATATATTTTTGTGAGTGCAGATATTGCATAGGCCTGAAAATAAGCAGAAAATTACAGCCTCAATGGGCCGAAAAACAATCTGTAATTGAATAGTAGTTCACAGATATCCTAATTAAAAATGTGCATACATCTTGCACATAACATAACTTTGATCCCATATTAGAGGAAAGAATGACAAACCCTAACAGTGTCATCCGTCGAATGTGCTTCTGCAACATCACATATTTTCCCCGTTATATACGCAGCAGAATACTTTCCATCAGCAGTGCCATATTCTCCCAATACCCAACAAATGACCTGTGAATCCACATGTTAAATATCATATGGTATTCTTCATTAAATTGATTAGTGATTTCTCTGTGTGGGGGGATATAACAAGGAGGGAAGATAAAAATAATATACTACTCTATATCTTCATCGCGAATGAGAATTTTATATAAATGCTTGCAGTTCTAATAACCTACTTGAAGAAATGCAGAGGGAAGTTTAGGCTCTCCCATGATGCGCAAATATGATTCAACCTGCACTCAAGTTAAAATTAAATGGCAAGTGGTTAAAAAATGTAGCAAATGTTTTGGGATCCTGTGGATTCATGGGATTTAGCATCTACCTAAATCCAAATGTTAGGATTATTTACAGACAGGAAGGAGTTGGATGTATTAGTGAAGAGACTATTGGTGATAGAGTTATCAACTTTGAGCCAAAGAATTATAAAAGAATATGCCACCACAGAACTTATGAAGTACTGGTCTTTGATGCAAGAATCCATATAAGAATGTTGAATAGCATACAATATAAAAAAAGTGTGTACTTTTAGACTACAGAACCAGTGGCCGTTGTTAAAGGAAGACACCAGAACTGGTGGCAAGTGTCATACATACAATCCAATAACCAGTCATACTGTCATAGCATATTAAAATTGGAGAAATTAATCTTTGATCTTCCCCTTATTAAATTTTAGGAATCAAAATATTAGTAAATAAATCCTGTGGTTAAGTAAAAAAAAAAGAATATCATAAATACATACCCGCCTCCATATGCACACAAAAACTCCAAAACAAGTAATTGAAAATTTGAATGGTGGTTACAAGGCAGTTAATACCCAAAACTGGAAGCACATGTAAGTCTTAATTGTATGAAATTACAAAGTTAGTCTAAGTAACTTTTACCAGAAACAAAAAATACACAAATAACAATTGATAGTCATAAGATAGAAAAATCACATACAGCAGAAGATCTCAGCTGACTATCAGCACTATTATCGTCTTCTCCAAACCCTTCGGCTATTAGCCTCATCAAGTTATGTGCAACCTTTATGTTAACTAGATCTCCTGCGTGCTCAAATACTTTATTCATAGTCTGCAATTGGGAAAAATAAGATGCAGCAGATAGTCTGAACTCTGAAGTCAAAAGTAGCAGCAGCAGCAGCAGTTATTATTAAGACAGAAGAGGTAGGATCTGGCACTACTGAATAACCTGGATAAACCATTGATTGCTTGGGGCAAATTGTTCTGCAAGTTCGATACATCTAGATGCTATTTCAGTTTTGTAATGGGTATCATTTAAGCTTATCATGTAATCAATCATGCGGTCAACAATCACTTCCACATTTGATGATTTTGTCATTTTGTATAGAAGTTCAAAAGTCTTTCGCTTCAGGGTGTCATCTGGGTCCTGCAGCATTCAGCATGTTGATATTCAAATTAAGCGTAACTGAGCAAAATAAAGCATGTACTGTAAGTAAATAAATAAATGAGAAACAAACAAATAAATTAATTATAAATAAATTAATTAAAAATAAAAATTCCCTCCGTCTCTTGTAACTTTGCTATCTTCCTTTTTTGGTTGTCCCTAAAACTTTGTCATTTTTCCTTTTGAGCAATTAATTTTTGGTTCCTATGATTTATCTCTCCTCTACACAAATATTAACCACACAGATTTTACTTTACTATTCCACATGCCGGTCCAACTTGGCAAAGTTATTAGGGACGGAGGGAGTAAGTAAATAAATAAATAAATAAATAAATAGATAAATAGATAAATAGATAAATAGATAAGTACATAAATAGATAAATAGATAAATAAATAAATAAATAAATAAATAAATAAATAAATAAATAAATAAATAAATAAATAAATAAATAAATAAATAAATAAATAAATAAATAAATAAATAAATAAATAAATAAATAAATAAATAAATAAATAAATAAATAAATAAATAAATAAATAAATAAATAAATAAATAAATAAATAAATAAATAAATAAATAAATAAATAAATAAATAAATAAATAAATAAATAAATAAATAAATAAATAAATAAATAAATAAATAAATAAATAAATAAATAAATAAATAAATAAATAAATAAATAAATAAATAAATAAATAAATAAATAAATAAATAAATAAATAAATAAATAAATAAATAAATAAATAAATAAATAAATAAATAAATAAATAAATAAATAAATAAATAAATAAATAAATAAATAAATAAATAAATAAATAAATAAATAAATAAATAAATAAATAAATAAATAAATAAATAAATAAATAAATAAATAAATAAATAAATAAATAAATAAATAAATAAATAAATAAATAAATAAATAAATAAATAAATAAATAAATAAATAAATAAATAAATAAATAAGGAAAGAAATAAGGAAAGCGGTACATACTTACTTAAAACTAAATATGCTTTTTGTTGTAAACGAGAAAAGGGGAACTTTTATTAAGTACTCTCTGTATTCTCACTTAGTAAGCACCAAGGAACCAACAAGGTGCTTAGAAAAGGTACTTACATAATTATCACTATTAACTTACATACAGAGTCAATAAAGAGAGCAAATGGGTAATTCAAATGACGTAGATCCTGTTTTGTCGTAACATAAAAACTACTTTTTTCAGTCATAAGCCCCCCCCCCCCCCAATCATAATAATATTTATAATGATAGTAGTACTTTAGTAGTAGCAGCAGTAGCAACAAGAAGTTAAGAACAAGCAGTAATAATTACCAAGGACTCAGTTTTAAGTCAACATTCACAATATTCAGAGTCATAGTATGAAATTGATATGTCAGTCAATTCATAGTTAAATGTAACTATATTTCAAGACTATTGTTAAGATTTATCCAGGAAACTAGGAGAATGGTGAAATTTTCTTCGATGAGTACCACTAAGTGGAACCATATGAAACAAGATGTTGCAGGAGGCTTCTATGGCCATACATATCGGGAACTGGACAAAGGTGTTTGGTGGTTTGTGTTATCGGAATTAAGGATAGAATAGTAATGAGAAGAGAATGATTTTCTGTCGTTCATTGGAGGGTTAAGTCCCTATAAATATACATTACAAATATTCCTATAAGATTCTATACAATAATAATATTCTAGAGTATATTCCTATAATATTCCAAAGTATATTCTAAGGATAGAAGAATATTCTTAAGTATATTCTAATGTCTTTCACACTCCCCCTCAAGTTGGAGCATAGATATTTATCATGCCCAACTTGTTACATAAATAACCAACACTAATTCCATTTAATGCTTTAGTGAACAAATCTCCAAGTTGCTCTCCAGTCTTCACATATCCTGTAGAGATCAATCCTTGTTGTATCTTTTCTTGAACAAAGTGACAATCGACCTCAATATCTTTTCTTCACATATGTTTCTGGGTTGTTGGCAATGTGTATAGCAACTTGGTTATCACACCAGAGTTTAGCAGGCATTGGTGTCTTCAATCTGATTTCACTCAGCAAATGGTTTATCCAGATTATCTCACATGCCGATTGTGCCATAGCCCGATATTCTGATTCAGCACTCGAACGAGAAACCACATTTTTTTTCTTACTTTTCCAAGAGACGAGATTACCACCAACAAAGGCGCAATAGCCAGATGTGGATCTCCTATCATCTTTAGATCCAGCCCAATCAGCATCTGCAAAGCATTCTATTCTCATGTGATTATGATTTTGATAAACAATACCTCGTCCTGGTGTCCCCTTCAAGTAACATAATATATGCTCTACTGCATTCCAATGATCAACTGTCGGAGATGACATATATTGATTTACTACACTGACTGAGTAGGCAATATCTGGACGGGTAACTGCGAGATAGTTAAGCTTTCCAACCAACCTTCTGTATCTTTCCGGATCTTCGAATGGCACACCTTCATGAGTGAGTTGTACATTAGGAATCATGGGAGTATTGCTCGGCTTTTGTTAGGGACCCCACTAGTCTAAATGGAGATGACAGATTCTATGGGCAAGTTTATGTACGAAGGCCTAGAAAATAGACTAGTAGTTAGTTATTAGTTGTTCTGTTGAAAACTAATAACTACCATTCCGTTGTGAATACTATAAATAGAATAAACACTGCAGTGGGAAGGCAGGCTGTTTCTAGACAAGTGTATTGGCTGGGAAGTTAGAGTTTTATCTCTTTCTTTGGGGAACTTGTATACGGTTTATCTCTTGTGATATCAATAACAGATTTCTTGTTTCTCTATTGTTGATTTCTGTTATATTTCTGTGATTGGATAGTGTTATCTATCATTTGGTATCAGAGCGGTTGATCCGTTGGATGAGAATCACTCGTGCGAAGATGGAAGGACGAGTCACTGAATTGGAGAAGAGTCAGCGGGAATTGCAAGAAGGATTGGAACGGAGTATGAGAGAAATGCAAGCCAGTATGGCGGCGATGCAAGCGGGATTTGCGGAATTACAGAAGAGAAATTCTGATCGATCGAGGAGTCGTTCTCATCATTCGACTTCATCGCATCGCTCACCGAGGCATAAACACACGAAGGACAGCGGTAGCTCAGAAGATTCAGACAATCAATCGGTCCATTCTACATCGCATCATCATCGCGAATCTGACAGGAATCATCGCTATCACTATCCGGTTGGGAGGAAATTGGATTTACCAATTTTTAACGGAGAAGATGTGTACGGTTGGCTGGTAAGGATGAACAGATATTTCCGATTAAATAGAACCGAGGAAGAACATAAGATCGATGTGGCGGTGGTTGCCCTAGAAGACCAGGCCCTTAGCTGGTTTCAGTGGTGGGAAGGGCAGGCGAGGCATCAGACCTGGGAGAACTTTACCAAGGATATGACCAAACGATTTCAGCCAGATTTGGTAGAAAATCCTCTGGGACCACTGTTTAGTATGAAGCAAAAAGGAACCGTGAAGGAGTACAGGGCTATGTTTGAAGCAGCTATGGCATCTCAAGGACACCTGACTGATGAGGTATTGAGAGGAGTGTTTTTGAATGGGCTAAAAAGAGATGTGAAAGCTGAATTGAAGTTGCATTCTACACCAACCTTGGCAAGAGTCATGGATACCGCTACCTTGATAGAAAATAAGAACAATGAAATCAGTTTGATGAAGATGAAGGATGAAGGGAAGAAGAAGATACAAAGCAGAAGTCAAAACTGGAATGAAAGTAGTAAATGGAAAAGTTACCAAGGCAGAACTAATGATGCTACTAAGGTGGTGAATGATAACAAGATGAATCAGGAGCTTAAAGATATTCCTATCAGAAGGAGTGGCCCTAGACTATCTCAAGAAGAGCTGATTGATAGAAGTAAAAAAGGGCTGTGTTTCAAGTGCGGAGATAATTGGGGAAGGGGCCATGTATGTAAAATGAAGAATTTCAAGATGATCTTGGTAGAACACTCTGAAGGAGAAGAGGCTTCTGACTTTGAATCTGCAGGTTCTGAAGAGGATAAGACAACTAATTCAGTTCACTTGGACCACAAAACCATGCAGCTTTCCATACTAAGTAGAGAAGGAATACCCTCCATGAAGACATTCAAGGTTAAGGGAAGAATGAAATGGCCTGGAGGTGAGAGATGGGTGAACATTCTGATTGACAGTGGGGCAACTCACAACTTCTTATCTCAGGAATTAGTGGAGGAATGGAAAATTCCTTATGATCCTATTCAAGGATATAGGGTACAGATTGGTAATGGAGACTGTATACCTAACTGGGGAAGATGCAATGTGGTGGAGTTGTTGATTCAGGGGGTAACCATTTTGCAGACCTATTATCTGTTAAAATTAGGTGGGACTGATGTAGTACTGGGGATGCAATGGCTGACTGAGCTAGGAAATATGAAGGTGAACTTCAGAAATCAGATCATTAAATGGAAGCAGCAAGAAGCAAAATACATAATCAGAGGAGACACAAATTCAAATCAGATGGAGGTATCTGTGAAATCTATGGCCCACATTATACAACAGTATGGTGGAGGATATCTTCTAGCATGCGAAGTAAAGAATCAGAATCAAGACATACAGAAGGAGAAGGAAGAAATATGGCAGCAGGTAATAGCTGAATTTTCTGAAGTTTTTTCATCTACACTCAAGTTTCCACCTGAAAGAAAATGTGACCATGCTATAAATATAAAGGAGGGTGCTAGTATTCCAAACCTCAGACCCTACAGATATTCCTTTGATCAGAAAAATGAAATAGAGAAAATTGTTGATGAAATGCTGAAATCTAGGATTATTAGGCATAGTAACAGCCCTTATAGTAGTCCCATCCTACTGGCTAAGAAAAAGGATGGAGGATGGAGGTTCTGTGGAGACTATAGGGCGCTAAATAAGGTTACTATACCTGATAAGTTCCCTATTCCCGTCATTGAGGAATTACTGGATGAGTTGGGTGGTGCCAGGATTTTTTCTAAATTGGATCTCAAGTCAGGCTACCATCAGATAAGGATGAGAACCAGTGATATCCATAAAACAGCCTTCAGGACCCATGAGGGTCATTACGAATATTTAGTTATGCCTTTTGGGCTGACTAACGCTCCTTCAACATTCCAGTCACTCATGAATGATGTATTGAGGCCATTTCTAAGAAGATTTGCTCTTGTCTTCTTTGACGACATTCTAGTGTATAGCCAGACTAGAGATGATCATAAAAAACATTTAAGATTGGTCCTGGAGGCTCTAAGGAGAAATCAGCTAGTGGCGAACCTCAAGAAATGCTCATTTGGGCAAGAACAGTTAGGATATTTGGGTCATATAATATCTGCATCAGGGGTGGCAGCTGACCCTGAGAAAATCCTAGCTATGAAGAATTGGGACACACCTAAAGATCTGAAGGAACTCAGGGGATTTCTAGGTCTTACTGGCTACTACAGGAGGTTTGTGAAAAATTACAGCAGTATTGCTGCTCCTCTGACTGGTTTGTTAAAGAAAGATTGTTTTAAGTGGAGTGAGGTGGCTACAAAAGCTTTTAATGATCTGAAAAGTGCTATGGTTTCAGTTCCAGTTCTCAGGATGCCAGACTTCAACAAATTATTTGTTATAGAGACTGACGCATCAGGGAAGGGTCTTGGGGCTGTTCTTATGCAGGAAGGTGGTCCCATTGCGTATATGAGTAAACAGCTTTCACCTAAACATCTTACAAAATCCATCTACGAGAAGGAATTGATGGCAATTGTTTTTGCAATACAGAGGTGGAGGCCTTATTTGCTTGGCAGAGTGTTTGAAGTGCATACAGATCAGAAGAGTCTTAAACATCTAACTGAGCAGAAAGTCATGGGAGAGGACCAACAAAGATGGATATCTAAACTCATGGGATACAACTTTACTATAAAATACAAGCCGGGAATTGAGAACAAAGCAGCAGATGCCTTATCTAGAAAAGGTAATTACACAGCCTTATCTACCATATACTGCCAGGAGTGGAAGGGGCTAGTGGAAGAATTGGTGGCAGATCCAAAATGTGGGGAGTTAATTCAGAAAGTGTTAGCACAGCCAGACAAGTTTGGGGACTACAAAGTGAAAGGGGGGTTAATCTACTACAAGGGCAGGTTGATGTTACCAAGAGAATCTAACAGGAAGAGTGCAATCTTACAAGAATACCATGATTCTGCTATAGGAGGTCATGCTGGCTATTTTAGGACAATGAAAAGGATAACCAGCATGTTTTACTGGATAGGTATGAAAAAAGACATTCAAAGCTATGTCCAAGGATGTGAGGTATGTCAAAGAAATAAATACCAAGCTTTGAAACCTGCAGGGCTGCTGCAACCACTACCAATACCGGAGCAGGTTTGGGCTGATATAAGTATGGATTTTGTGGGGGGCTTACCTAAATCTCAGGGCAAGGATACTATCCTAGTTGTGGTGGATAGACTGACTAAGTTTGCGCACTTCATACCCTTAACTCATCCTTTTAATGCTAAGGGAGTGGCTGAAGTGTTTGTGCAGGAGGTTGTAAGAATTCATGGGTTCCCAAAGTCAATTGTCAGTGATAGAGATAGCATTTTCTTGAGTTCATTTTGGTCTGAATTATTCAAATTGGCTGGTACCAAACTGAAGTATAGTACTGCATATCACCCCCAAAGTGATGGGCAAACTGAAGTTGTAAACAGGTGTTTGGAGACCTACCTGAGATGTTTGACTGGTAATGCTCCTAAACAGTGGGTGAAGTGGTTACCATGGGCTGAGTACTGGTTTAACACAAATTATCACAGTTCTTTGAAGTGTACACCCTATAAGGCTTTGTTTGGACAAGAACCTCCTACTCTAATCAGAGGTGATGTCTCTTCGACTGCAGTAGATGAAGTGGCAAAATTAACAGCTGAAAAGAATCAGGTTCTGAAAGAATTAAAAGAAAATTTGGCCAAAGCTCAGAACTTAATGAAACAACAAGCTGATAAGCACAGAAGGGAGGTGACTCTAGCAGTTGGGGATAGAGTATTTCTGAAAATACAACCTTACAAGATGAGGAGTTTAGCTAAGAGAATCAATCAAAAACTTAGTCCAAGGTTTTATGGGCCCTATGAGATTGTTGAACAGATAAATCCTGTAGCTTTCAAACTACAACTACCTGAAGGGTGTAGAGTACATCCGGTATTTCATATTTCTTTGCTTAAGAAGGTGCTGAAACCTACAGTGGCTTATCAGAACCTCCCAGACTGTCTCACAGAAGATTGTGAGTTGCAAGTGAGGCCTGCAGAAGTAAGAGGCAGCCGGATGAATAAAGAAGGGAAGCAGGAGATCCTTATTCATTGGGAGAAGCTTCCTGACTTTGAGGACTCATGGGAGGAATTACAAACGATCCAAGAACAATTCCCTAATTTTCAACTTGAGGGCAAGTTGAGTGTCTCAGGGGGGGTATTGTTAGGGACCCCACTAGTCTAAATGGAGATGACAGATTCTATGGGCAAGTTTATGTACGAAGGCCTAGAAAATAGACTAGTAGTTAGTTATTAGTTGTTCTGTTGAAAACTAATAACTACCATTCCGTTGTGAATACTATAAATAGAATAAACACTGCAGTGGGAAGGCAGGCTGTTTCTAGACAAGTGTATTGGCTGGGAAGTTAGAGTTTTATCTCTTTCTTTGGGGAACTTGTATACGGTTTATCTCTTGTGATATCAATAACAGATTTCTTGTTTCTCTATTGTTGATTTCTGTTATATTTCTGTGATTGGATAGTGTTATCTATCAGCTTTGCCCCCAATTTCCCTGTTTCAGTTAGCAAGTCAAGCACATATTTACGCTGAGATAGAAATATGCCTTTCTTACTCCTTGTAACCTCAATCCCCAAGAAGTATTTTAATGAGCCCAAATCTTTTGTCTGGAATTGACTATGAAGAAAATTCTTAAGGGCCAAAATACCTGCATTATCACTCCCTGTAATCACAATATCATCGACATACACCACAAGCAATGTGATACCTGCTTTCGTTTGTCTGTAAAATACAGAGTGATCTGATTTGCCTTTTATCATTCCAAATCATTCAATTGATTGACTGAATTTTCCGAACCATGCACGGGGACTCTGTTTCAAACTATAAAGAGACTTGCGAAGTCGACACACTTTTCCATGCTCTCCCTGAGCAACAAATCCCGGAGGTTGCTCAATATAAACTTCCTCCTGAAGATCACCGTGCAAGAATGCATTTTTAATGTCCAACTGATGTAAGTGCCAACCATTAGTTGCAACGAGAGAAATAAGTAACCTGACAGATGTTAATTTAGCAACAGGAGAAAATGTGTCAGAATAATCGACACCATAGGTTTGAGCATAACCTTTCGCCACTAATCGGGCTTTCAATCGAGCAACGGATCCGTCAGGGTTAACCTTTACAACGAAGACCCACTTACATCCAATAGATTTCTTTCTTGTAGGCAAGTCTACCAAATCCCAAGTACCATTAAGATCCAAAGCATTCATTTCCTCTACCATGGCATGACGCCATTCAGGATGAGACAAAGCGTCTTTAACAGATTTGGGAACAGAAATAGAATCAATGGAAGCAATAAAAGAACATGAGGCAGATGATAACTGATTATACGACACAAATGAAGAAATAGGATGAGTACAAGACCGTGTACCTTTACGAAGTGCTATAGGGAGGTCAAGATCTGATGTAGAGGCAGGATCTGGAGATGCAGGTATCGGTTCAGGACATGAGAGCGAGATCGGATCAGTATCAGGATAGGTAACCACAGGTGGAGGGTGATCTTGTACTTTGTTTCGACGGGTGTATACCAAGTGTACTGGGGGCTTAGGCTCAGGAAAAGTAACATGTGGAACAATGGCTGAAGCAGTGGACTCGGTGACTGTGTAAATGAGTATGTCATCATTCTCCCTACAAATATTTGTCTCTGTTGATGAAAAAGGTGTATTTTCATAAAAGGAGACATCAATTGAAACAAGATATCGACCCGTACTTGGACAAAAACATCTATAACCCTTTTGAACTCGAGAGTAGCCTAAGAAAATGCACTTTAATGACTTGGGATCTAATTTTGTTAAATGGGGATTAACATTTCGGACAAAACAAGTGCAACCAAATATTTTAGGAGGGATAGGAAAATGTTCAGTATTTGGAAATAGGCACTGATTTGGAGTTTTACCATCCAACACAGTAGATGGCATTCTATTTATCAAAAAACATGCGGTAGACACAGCATCCGCCCAGAAATGTTTAGGCACATTCATTTGGAACAGAAGTGCCCGCGCAGTTTCTAATAGATGTCTGTTCTTTCGTTAAGCAACTCCATTTTGGGGAGGTGTGTCTACACATGAAGTTTGATGAATTGTGCCATTGTGAGCCATATACAACTTAAATGAGGTTGACAAATATTCTTGAGCATTGTCTCCCCTTAAAATACAAACAGGTACATTAAATTGAGTTTTAATTTCAACACAAAAGGCACAAAAATGAGAGAATAACTCAGAACGACGTTTCATGAAATATATCCAAGTCATACGAGAATAGTCATCAACAAAGGTAACAAAATATTTAAAACCAGTTTTGGACACAACGGGGCAAGCGCCCCAAACATCAGAATGAACAAGTTCAAAAGGAGCGTGTGCTCGTTTATTGACTCGGGGACTTAAACTAGTTCGATGATGTTTTGCAAATTGACATGAATCACACTGTAAAGATGACACCTTATTAAATTGAGAATGAAGTTTCTTTAACAACGGGAGAGAGGGATGTCCTAGTCGATAGTGAGCCTCTAACACAGTTCCAACTCCAAGACAAGAGATGGATTTAGGGATGGATGTATCCAAGAGATAGAGACCAGCCGACTCATATCCTTTACCAATAACCCGATTCGTCAACAGATCCTGAAATACACAATATCCAGGAAAAAAGGTTACAGAACAATTAAGATTACGTGTGATTTTGCTGATCGAAATCAAATTAAAAGCAAAATTTGGAAGACTTAGGACGGGTGACAAAGGTAAGGTAGATGTTGGGACAATTGTACCCGTTCCAAGAACTGGTGACATAGATCCGTCAGCCAAAGTAACACTAGAAGTATGAAGAGGTGTGTGGAATGAGGAAAAAAGACCAGGATTACCTGTTGCCCCTGAATCGATAACCCGTTTTGAGGATGAAGACACAAGACATGTGTTTGGATTACCTGAATTAGCGACAGCTGAGATAGGAGTAGATGAATGCTTTAGAGCCTCCTGGTAGCAAAGAAATTTGGTGTATTCCTCAGAAGACATAATGATGGAGCCATCAGATGGCTGTGTAGCGGAAGCAATGTGAGCAACTTGATTTCCTTGATTTTTGAACTTTAGTTTTCGACAATCTTTGATCAAGTGTCCGGGTTTCTTACAGTAGTTGCATACTACTCCTTTGCCAATCGATCCAGTGCGTGGCCATTTCTCACCTTCTTTGGGGAATGTTGGGACCTGCCCTACAAAAGCATTGCTTGGTTGAGGTGCTGGTGATGTGGAAGAACTCTACTGAAAGCATCTTGAAGAGTAGAGACCGCATCACCAGACAAGATATGTGATTTGGCTGTTTCAAAATCAGTCGTAAGACCAGCCAAAAACTCATAACCGCCATTTGTTCTCGTTGTTTCTGCTGCACTTTGATATCAGGACTAAATGGCATTAATGTATTAAGCTCTTCATAAGTTTTCTTGAAATCCATAAAATAAGCCATGAGAGGCTTATCTTTCATTTCTGCTCTGTAAAAGGCTTTGCACACCTCATAGATGTGATTAAGATTACCTTTGCCTAAATACATAAATTCCAAATAATCAAACAGTTCTTTCACAATATCACAATGATTAACATACCCCATGATGTCGTTCTCCATGGAGTTCTGAATCTGGATAAATAATCTTGAATCATCACGAAGCCAGGCATCATTAGCAGCTTTATCAACTTCCTCCTTTGGCGGATCATCAACTAAGTGGGTATATTTACAATGCTCCTTAAATAACGTTTGATAGTTTTACTCCATTCAAGATAATTGGAGCCACAAAGTTTATTCTCATTAATTTTAAAATTAATGGGAATAACTTCAGAATCTATCAAAGGCCGACTTTGTGTTACTGCAGAGCTATCGGCGTCAGAACCGGGCATTTTTTTTTGTTTTTTTTGTTTTTGTTTTTTTTCAGAAATAAAACATTAAATGAACTTACAGCCTTTTTCGTTTATGGTCCAAGTTAGAACACAGCCCTTCCGCCTAGCACCAGGACGTCATGAAAGCATGAAGCAGGCTTCCAATATTATGAAGAAGTATACCTGGGTGTTGCTAGAGGAAGCTCCGACGAGTCTGGAGAGGGTTTCCGTTCGAAGCTCCGGTCAGAAGGTCGTCTTCACGCGCCGGCGCGTGCGCAAACTGCGAGACTTTAGGGTGGCGCGTGTAGGTCACTCGTGGTGATTGGGACGTGCGGATTCCAACTGTCTGGTCGCCGGAAGAAGGCGCACCAGTGTAGGGTGAAGGTGAGATGGGTTCTGGGCTAAGGTTCTGGACTAAGGTTCTGGGGTTGGTATAGGCTGATGTTCTGTGAACTGAGGTTCTGAAAGAAAAAAATAAAAATGGAAACTAAGCTAAAATGGAACAGATAGGCTCTGATACCATGTTATCGGAATTAAGGATAGAATAGTAATGAGAAGAGAATGATTTTCTGTCGTTCATTGGAGGGTTAAGTCCCTATAAATATGCATTACAAAGATAGAATATTCCTATAAGATTCTATACAATAATAATATTCTAGAGTATATTCCTATAATATTCTAAAGTATATTCTAAGGATAGAAGAATATTCTAAAGTATATTCTAAAGTATATTCTAAAGTATATTCTAAAGTATATTCTAATGTCTTTCATAGTTTGAAATAATACCGAGACATGGAGCAAGCTGAGAATGATTGAAGAGAAGCCACAACCAAGTCCAGTGAGGTTGTCTAACATATCAAGCAAGCAGTCCTATTATTATCATTGTTGCTGTCGTTTCCAATTTCAGTTTACATTTCCTATTATGATTAACTCTCTTGTAATAGCTATATAAGTATACTTGATATTCATTAATAAATTACTTTTTAGAGGATTAATTATTATGCATGTTGACAAGTTCAGACATTGAATAATTCAATGTCTAACTTACTCAAGTGAATTGATCTCAAGAGCATTTCCGCCAGATTGGCGTGAATTGATCTCAAGAGCATTTCCGCCAGATTAGCAACTTTCACTATGAACCCGATTCACTGCCTACGCCATGACTCGTGTGATGGACTCAATTTTTAAAAGCACAGGCTCTTGTATGTTGCTAAATTTATACTTTTGAAGATGATAAGTGTCAAATTAAGTTCAACCAAATAAGCATTTAAATGTACAAAAAAATATAAAGCTAATTCATCCACGCTATGCACCAATGATTACGTGAAAAATATGCAAATTAAGCCATAAAGGTTATATGGTCCAATAGGTTGACACCAAGGGTTACGAAAGAAAAGGTCATAATGAGCATCCCATAGTACCAGCAACTGAAATTTCATACTTGAGTTCAATTGGGAAAGAACAATCTTCACCTCTAAGCAATCTATCACTGCCAGCTGATGTTGCTCAGCAATTTCTGGGCTAATCTTTATCAACCTTCCAAGAGCGTCAATGCCCAAATACTTGAGATTATGGCTATCACTCTGTCCATCACATAAACAATAGAAATTCAGTATAAATTTTACTACGGGATACCATTTAAAAAAATAGAAATCTCAAGACAACACTGACAAAACTTTCAAAGACGAACCTTCAAAAATTTGGCAATTGCATCTGCTGCAGACTCCAATAGCTTGGGATTAGGATGGATGGAGGCAACACAACAAATGCATTCATACAAAATGGCATTTCCTATATTAGTTGTAGAATCACACTTTCTCATTACTTCACCAACCATTGTATACATGTGTTCACTTGTCTTTTTGTCACCAGACCCCAATAGTGCCAAAATCTTCAACAATTTGATCTGTACATTTACAGTGAAGATAATATATTTATAGGAAAATCTTAATCATCTTAACCTGGATAACACACACACACTTATAAGATAATATGAAACTGAACAAATATGTGTTGCTATTGTAATCAGAGGCATTTAATTCTATCTATATACACTTATACATGTACCTGAATGAATGGAGCAGGTGTTTGATGATAATCATAGCTCTTTGGCAATCTCCTTTCAGCTACTTGCTTGAGAATGCTCACGAAGCTAACTACTAGATCTTTATAGGAATCAATATCAAACGAGATAAGATCAAAAAGAGGACAGAGAGTAGCCCCCATAACACCAGGATCACTATCACAGAGTTTCTGCAACAATATAAACATTTGGGAACCTTTAGGATAAGTTAAAAACATAATAAATACCATGAAAAGATAGTAGGAAGGAATACAGAGAAGATAACTAGAAGGAAAGAAAACACGGTAGATAATAAAAGATAGACTCAAACTCAATACTATGGTTTTCTATATTTGTTCAAACTTACTTTGTTTATTCATTTCCAGAGTAGCGATCCTGTCAGGCCGACTCGCCATCCGGCCGAGGGCTTTTGGGGCCCTTCCCGGTGGAACTTTTTGATGAAATTTTTTGAGCATGTTCTGAATCAAGTCTAGTTTATCCATACCAATTTCCAGTAAAAAATTCAATCGGGAAGGCAGTCAAAAAAAATCCCTACGAAAACTGCGTTGTTTATATATATATATATATAAAGCACAGTTTTTGTATGGAATTTTTTTGACTGCCTTCCTGATTGAATATTTAGCTGAAATTTGGTATGAATAAACTAGACTTGATGAGGAACATGCTCAAAAAATTTCAGCAAAAAAATTCACAGAGAAGGGCTCCAAATGGTCTCGGCCTGACGACGGTTCCCATCAGGCCGGCCTGATATGAACTGCCCTCTTCATTTCCATTATAGAAAAATCTAAGAAATTTAAATAAATCATTTTTAAAAATAAAATTTATTTCAAATTCCTGAGAATTTTCCATGGTGAAGCTAAAACATTAAAAAAACTTTCATTAGCTTTATCCTTTCCTTACCATTTCCCACGATCCAAACATACCCTTAAGTTCAAGTGAAAATTACATTATGCAATATTCGATAAAACCATAAAGAACATTTTTTTCAGACAATGCACATTGTTATTAAAATTGAGCTCACTCAAACACACTCGCCAAACACTCTCATAACTAATAAAATCTTGTATCACTTCAGTTCCCCAAATTCTTTTTCCATTCAACATCTACTCAAAGTGGACAAAGTAAGGGCAATTCATTAAACAACTAACGTTGATGCTAGAAAGGATCGTTTTATTGCAATCCATATGACATTATAATAAATAAATACTACATATAATAAAGAGTGCAATGCAAGCTTATCCTGGCTTTAAAGCCTTTCATATCACCAGTAATTTAATATACTCTGATAAATAAAAGGGTGCACCTTCCGGAAATTGGAGACGAGGTGGAGTACAGAAGATGGAGACTTCTGGTAAAACCTGTGGAGTGCCATGACAGCCTTCTTCCTAACCGCCTCCTTGGGGTGCCCTAATAGGTCTGCCACTTGAGGCAGCACTGCAGGGATTGTCTCCTCGTTAATCAACCTGCATACAGCATTAAGTGCTGCACAAACCACCAAGTAGTTATCAGACTTGAGGTCCTTCTGAATTGTGTTCACGATTAAGATGATTAAATCGTGGTCCTCATTCAAAAACAATGTTACGGCAAGATATCCAGTTCTCTTAAGCTGCAAACTGTCATCGTGTGTCATCTTTACTGCATGGATGTACCCGAAAGATGCATCGTGGCCGAGCATCTCAACATAGACGAGCCGCATAATGAACTCCTTCATCTTCCTCTTGGGGATATCAGGCTCCACGATGCGGCGCTTGAGGGTTTCGATCTCGTTGAGGACGATTCTGTCCTCTTCGGCCTTGGATCGAGCCTCTCCTATCGACTTGATGAGGTCCAGGAATTCCTTCGACTGACCGAACCCTCCTTGTGATCCCATTGCGAGCTCCCGTCCGATTGTCTTCAGCTGCTCCATCTTCGATAGCTGGCCAATGCTTGAAAGTATGATCAAACTTTCCTCCTAAACCCGATTCCTTTTTACTTAAATCGGATCCAAAATTTAATATTAGAATTGGAGTCCGAAGCTCAGACGAATTGCAGGGTTTAGGGCTTCAATCTTGGGCGATCTTATACAGATATAGTCTGGTGTAGTCAAGACAGATCTCCAAGGGCTTGGTGCTTAACTTATGTATATAATTGTAAGTGTGGAAGATGGTGTCGGGTAGACGGGAAAGCGCGCGAGGGATTAGCAGCAGAGGAGCCAGAAGATGATACTCGGAGAAGACGACGATGAAAACAGTTCTTTAGCGAACGAGGGCGAAGATTGGAAAGCACGTGGAGCCGCGGACGGTGGACGTGGCGGGGTGCAAATTGGAAAATAGAATAAAAAATGACATTTATATTACCAACACGGTTTTCCCGAACAAAAAAATTCCTAATTATATTTTTAGATAAAATATGACTAATCATTGTATATGAACAATATTATAATATATTTCAAAGTGAAAAGTCATTGATAGATGATGACTCACTAATAACTAATCACTAAATATCACTTTTCAGAAATTTTTAACACAAGTCATATTTTTATCTTTTCAATTTAATTTGGTAATATTAATGAAAAAAAGACCAAGAATATCCTCAACATATTTTTTACATATCATTTTATTTAAACATTAAAAATTATTATAATCAATTTTTTCTTTGATTTATTTTCCTTTTTTCTTTTTTTTTCGTCAAAGTGGCTTTAAATTAATAAAATACGGAGTAGCATTCAGCAGGGGTACATGATAACAAAAGGACAACATATAACAATTTGCCCTTGGCCGAGACTCTGAGTTAATCACATTTGACAAAGCAATATAACTCGTTATACCTAAATTGGGCAACAAACAGCCATTGACGATTATCGTATACCTCTCATCCCCCAAACCTAATGCAAGAGTTAGCATAAAAGAAAATAACAACAAAACACAAACGTTTTAACTTGGAAATTAAAATGCAGAAAAGATAAGTAAGCAAACTCCAAAATGCGGCGATTAACCTTTGGCGGTGGTTTTGGGGGAGGCCGGACCCTCGCAACGATTGTTGTTGCCCCAAAGCGATTTTCCTCTGACTCGACGGCCCCTTCTTCATCATTGTTGTTGCATCAAAGCGATTTCCCCAGGCGCCAAACAGATGCCATCAGATCTTGGAACCCCGGAAGGCTGATCTTCCGGTCCGTAATCACAGCGTCGACTTCTCCTGACATGGAGATCCCCTCCCTTCGTTCGTCCCCTGCATCTTCCTTTTTGGCCAAACCCAAGCCGCGACCGAACCCTTCCGACGAAGCACAGACCACTGTCGTCGTTCGCCTTCACCACAACCTAAGCACCGTTCTTTGTTAATAAACGAAAACGGGAAACGAACCCCAGCGGCGATAAGCCCTATGGAAGAAACGAGACCCCAGTGGCGGTGAGCCCTAGGGGAAGAAAAAATCGGCTCCAACACAAAACTAATTATTAGAGAAGTAAAGTTAAAGGTTTGATTTATTTTCCTTAATTACTCATGAATTAAAAAATGCACATTTTGAACACATGAAATAAAATACTCCCTCCGTCCCGCAAAATAGTTCTCAGTCTCCTTTTTGAGCCGCCCCAACAAATAGTTCTCATTTCTACTTTTGGAAAGTTTTGTGTCGCTCACATTCATTTACCTTTTTCTTACACAACCACAATCATACATTTCCACTTTATTCTCACCTTCCTAAACTCCGATCCAAGTCAATGCGGGAACAGTTTTATGGGACGGAGGGAGTACTACATAAACTTGGTTCACATAGAGTTTGGTTATGTGTAGAGGGAGTTTTTTCCACTTTTAGTCCTCCGTCTAATATGTCATTGACACTTTTGGTACTCGACTTTGATTTTTTCCATTTTTTGTCCTTGACTATTGCGATAGAGACACTTTTGGTGCCCGTCTTTGAAAATTTTCATATTTAGTCCTTCAACTTTCATAAAAGTGACATTTTTTATCCTTCAACTATTATAATAGTGACATTTTAATGCTCCACTTATTGTGTCAAAAGCATAATGAGATGACTAAAAGTGTCAATTTGACAATACTCAAGGACTAAATGTGGGAAACCTTGAAGTCAAGGACTAAAAGTGTCTCTAGCACAATAGTCGAGGACTAGAAATGGAAAAATTAGAAGACGAGTACCAAAAGTGTCATTGGCATAATAGTCGGGGGACCAAAAAGGGCAAACACTCTTTGTAGAGCCATTAATTAAACATTAGTGTTCCGTGTAGTTTTTTAGCCTGAAATACTCTAGCAATTAACAGACGGAGTATCAATTTTTAAAAAACCTTTATATATGCAATATAGGTGTCATATGAAAGATCTTAAAAATTATGAATTTTGATATACTTTTTTTAAAAATTGGAGTACAGAAAGAACGATAACTTTCAATAAATGGAACGACTTTTTCTCGACCGCAACTATCTATGTCTCCGACCTTTTGTCTTTCCTATCACGTTTTTCTATCGATCCCATTCATAACAGCCTCTCCCCTCCGCATTTCCACTTTCCCTTTGCTCCAATGTGCTGCAATATATACTCGTAGGAGTCTAAAATTTCCATATTTTACATTTTGGACTCTTAAGCATTCCCACTACGTATGGCCAAAGACAATTTATAGGGAAATTTTCACGACCAACCATAATAAGGGAAGTAATATCACTTTTTACAATCTAGTTTCATGTTTCAAAAATAAGCTATGTAATATGTTGTTTTAAAAAAACCAATATATAAACATAACCAAATTAGAAACTCATAGCTACCTGTCGTTTCCAGAGCGCGTAACTGCCGAACTGCAAGTTCTGAGTTGCAAACAAATCGAAAGATCTCAACTCTTCTTAACGTGATCGCGTTTTCTGAGCACAAATTCGATCGTGTTTTCTGAGACTGTGTCAAAATTACCAGGTAATTGCAAAGTACGATTAGCTATCTCCAATTCTACTGAGAAACCAAGGTGCGATTATTAGCTATATGAGAACCAATTTGATCGCGTTTTTGAGCATGAAGATAGACATCGTTTAGTGACTTCAATGTGTGAAATTATGAATGTAAGTTTTGTTTCTGTTTTTGAATAATTGCTGAGGAATAATTTGTTCTGTTTTTTGCAAATTAAACTGATGAATGAATAAATTTTGTTTTTGTTTCTGGAAATTACAATACTCTGTACACTTATTTGTAGTTCTTTAAGAACAAACGATGTGTATTATTAATAACAGGAAACATGGAAACAGTTCCTATTTTTGTTCATCACGATGGTCGTTGGAATGAAGCAATGGAGTATGTGAACTTCAATGTGTTTGGAATTACTTTAGCTACAAACAGTTCTTATCTCGAGCTGATTACAAAGATTGGAGACCGGATTGGAATAGAAAGACCATCAACTACATTGATAATTCAATACAAAGTCAGATAGAATTATCCACCATGGATGATACAAGATAACTTAGCTCTGTTGTTTTATCTACATCTTAAGAAACAAGATATATATGTCACCAAATTCCCTCTATGTATCACCCTTGCTGATGTGCATGAAGAAACAACTTGTAACATGTTTCTTGGGGGATATCAACAAGAAGAAACAAGCTAAGTAGCCTGCAAGCAGTGACAATGTCTGGAGATAGCTCAACAATTGGTGAAGAGTTGGACATTAATGGTTTTATATTAGCTTGGACAAATAAAACCACTGAAGTACTACTGCAACAAAAATGTGTGGAGTTAGCATCAACAAATTGCATTAGCAATGATGTAGATCCTGAAGAAGTACTGATTTACATCAACAAGGATGAGATCAACAAAGCACTTAAGATGTATGCTATCAAAAATCACTTCCAGTACAAGGCACATAAGACAAATAAGTAGTATTTTGTAGCAAAATGCTTGCATGAAAAGTGTAGTTGGGAGATACGATCAGGACAACTGGAACCTTGGGAATGTCATTGTTGTGAAGTTTATAAAAACACATTCTTGTAGATTGGAAGTCAGGTTAACATATCAAAGACATACAACATCTAGTTTGGTAGCAGACTGTATTAAGTCTAAATTAGTGGATCCAAAAACGTCATATATTGCAATGGATGTACACAGAGATATGTTAGAGGAGTATGACATTGAAATAAGCTACTTAAAAGCGTGGAGAACAAAAGAAAAGACACTGATTAAGCTAAGAGGAAAAGCAAAGAGTCCTACATGTTTCTGCAACAATTCATGAGTATTGTGAAACAAACAAATCCTGGATCTTTTCTAGAAATCAAAGTTATTGAAGACAATATTTTTTTTATATGCATTCATGGCATTCAATGCATCAATTCAGGGCTAGAAACTCTGCAGACCGATTATAGTAGTTGACGTCACGTTTCTGATCGGGAGATATGGGGGCACACTGTTAACAACATCAAGGGAGTGTTTACAACAGCTTAAAAAAAGCACTTCTCAGCTTTTGGCTTAAAAAACACTTATTTACCAAACACTACCAATTTTTACTTTTTTCTCGGCTTGCGTGTGAAGTGTTTTTCCCTTTTCAATTACACAAAAAACACTTATTTTACCAAACACTACCAACTTTTACTTTTCAAAATCACTTTTTTCTCAAACACTATCAACTTTTACTACTAATCACTTTTTTCAAATCACTCCAAAAGTGTTTTTTTTTTAAGCATAAGCAGTTGCAAACACTCCCCAACATCCTAGAAATGGTTTTTCTTGAATATTAGAGAAGCTTTTGGTTATAAGAATGGAATGATGATTGTTTCTGATAGGCATGAGAGCATTGCTAAAGGACCACATTGTGAAATGTACTCTCGCAGTCTCGCCCACATTGTATATTTCACCCCTCAAAAGGATTACATTTACAACATTTTGGACAATTGAGGAGTGATATTTATAATCTCAGAAATACAGATCTGAAATTTTAATTTGGATAACTGAGGACAAGTTTGGTCCTAGTAAATGCACATTGAATTCTATGTAGGGTAGTTTTTCAATTGTTGCGTCTGTGTGCTGCAATCTTCTCCAGGGCATCCATATTTAACTACCCCTTCACTTTTATTTATTGATTGACTAAACTAAAAAATTCCGTATATATCCATCTTCTTCACTCTCTGCTTGCTTCTTACAAAGACCCCTCTCTCTCTCTTGAAATGGTGTTTTCTTCCTTAGTCTAAGGTTGTTTAGCTCCTCGATAATCACAGGTATCTGCTAGCTTTTCTTACTGCTTGCCCTCTTCATTTCCTTACACATCTCAGGCCATTTAAAATTTTTACGCACTTATGTCTCACATGTTCATGGATGATAGATATTATTACATACTCGTATTTGCTTGCTAACATCTGTTTGGCCAGAAAAGCTCTGAACCATTTGATGAATAATAGTTGGTTTTTTCGCCAAAAAATATAAACCATTTTTTCCAAAAATCAAAATTTTACATTCCTCGTTTTATTACTTACATAAAACAAGTTTTAGCTTTGGGCGGTAAATCATGAGCGAATAAATTAACAATATGATGGGTTATTACTCTGAATTTATTTTAGTTCAGTGTTTATACCAAATAATACCTAGATAAGCGGAACTTTGAAATCCAGCTAATTTATAAACGGAATTGAAGCCGCGTCCCGTATATGAAGAAGTTGTTTAAAGAAAGTAGAGAGCAATTATTTGTGAATTAAGTAAGTAAGCAAATACCACATTTTGGTTCACAAGTTAGATCTAAAAAAGTTAAATCAATGAAAAGTATGCGAAAAAGCTCTAGTCTGTTTTTCAATTTCAATACCCACTAAACCCAGAACATTATTTTGTGTTGACTTTTAGGGTTTGGGACCACGCACTTTTAATTTTCTCAAAACTAACTTGACCATTTTTTGGGTATTACTCCCACTAAGAGAAGTTGTGTAGGAAGCTAAGCTAGTACTCCATAGGAGCTATAGTGGAGAATTCTAAATTTACCTCCTCATGTGTGTGGTTATATATTGATCACAGTGAGAACACTATCTATCTTATCTATCTTTTTTTTCCTTTCTATCTTATCTATATATATATATATATATATATATATATATATATATATATATATAAATATATAGTCCTTTTCTGGTCAAGCGCGCCTGATGGTAGCTCCGTGCAGATTTGCCCATATGAGGGTCTTCCCGGTGGAAATTTTTGATGACATTTTTTGAGCATGTTTCTCATCAAGTTTGGTTAATGCATACCAAATTTCAGCTCAAAATTCTATCGGGAAGGCAGTCAAACAGAATGCGTAGTATGTTTAGTATATTTGAGTGCCTTCCCAATCGAATTTTGAGCTGAAATTTAGTATGCATAAACTAGACTTGACGAGGAATATGATCAAATAATTTCATCAAAAAATTCCAAAACAGGAATTTGCTCTCTCTCTCTCTCTCTATAAGATATGTGTGTGTTGTTTCTTTCTTTCTTGCGCTTTCTTTAAATGTATTATCATTACAACAACAACACACAAGCCTTACCTCACTCCCAAAAGAGTTTGAGTGCAGCAGCATTATCAGTGTATAATAATATACTCCCTCCGTCCCGATAGAAGGTTCCCACTTTCCTTTTTTGGACGTCCCATATAAAGGTTCTCATTTCCATTTTAGGAAACAATTAACAATCTTAAGTGACAAATTAATCATTAAATATTAAAAATAATACATTTATAACATCACAATTATCAATACTAACTACATTATAATATATACCTATTAAAATTATATCTCAAAATGTACACGAAGTACTTTATTTAATTATTGCATAAATAACCGTGTATGGGAACCTTCCAACGGGACGGTAATTAATTAGTTGTAACAGTGCCGGGCGCAGGTATGATGAGGCGAAGGGGACTCAGTTGCACTCCACACAAAAGAATGATAAGCATCGACTTTGATGAACAAAACAGAGGTGAGTAATAATCGGTTAGTTTTCTCATGCATCTATCCTTTCCTTTTTATTAGTCTTACCCAAATCCACACAAAACAAACACACACACGCGCGTGTCTTATGTCTAATAGCTAGCTAGTAGCTTGCCATGCATCTCCTTGATATTTATGATGAGAAACGCTTTTATAAAAAGTTAAACTGTTTTCTTGCTTGAAATAGTTGCCAGTTTCTATTTCTGTCTATCTACAATTAATCTTATTATAAACTAGCATAGCTTATTGTATGGGAAATACATTTTTCATTTGCACATAAAATAGACATTTTGTTGTTGTTATTCTTTATTCAGCATTAGTATTACAAAAAGTAGAACATTTTTTTTGGGAACAAAGAAGAGTCCTTCCCTGCTCAGACATTAGTGGCGAAACCAATTGGCTTGTTTGAATGAATTATTGTTTGTGCGGACTGCACTGCACTGGACTGGACGGCTAGTTTGATCCACTCCCACCCATAGTGACCCATCACCTCACCTCAATGGATATATGAATTTCCTAAACTTAGAAGATGATTGGACCAAACTATTTATCTGTCTATCTATCTCAAAATATAGACAGAAGATTAAGTGACATTTTCCTTTTTGAAATTTTATTATTATCAAGTCCAGATTAATACTACGTATTAATTAGGGGTTCTACACTAATATTATTAAATGAAAATTCATGAACATAAATGAGACTCATTTTAAATATTTCCAAAGAAGAGATATATATGACTATTACACCCCTCTCCCGATTACACAAGTCTGACGATTAACAATTACTCGACCCGATCAATTAGAGTTAACCGATCCAACCAATTATTGTTATCACATCCGATCAGTTACAGTTACCCGACCGACCGATCTGTTACATTGACCCTGGCCAAACCATTTACAATTACCCACCGCAACCCTTTAAAGTTACCGGTCTTATAGTGAACCCCTCCCACCACCTCCAGTGACCTACCACCCCCGCTTCCGCTTCAGATCACCACCTTCGGAAACCACCTCAGGGTGGGGTCGAGGTAGGGCAGGTGGTGGGGGGTAAAGGGGTAGGGTCAGGATAGGGAAGGGGTTAACGGGTGGGGGTAGAGGTTGGGGTCAGGGTGGGGTCAAGGTAGGGGCAGGTGGTAGGGTCAGGGTAGGATAAAGTGGTATGAGTGGGGTGGGTGTGGGGTAAGGGGTATGGTCAGCGGGGGTAGAGGTAAGGTAGCGGTGTAGATGGGTGTGTAGGGGGTTGGGGTGGGGTCAAGGTAGGGGTAAAGGGGGTATGGTCGGGGTAGGGTAAAGGGGTACGAGTGGGGGTGGGGTAAGGGCTATGGTCGGGGGTAGGATAGGGGTGTATGGGTCGGGGTAAGGTAGGGTGGGGTATGATCGGGGGGTCGGGGTCAAGGTAGAGGCATGTGGTGGGGGGTAAACTGTAAAGGGGTACGAGTGGGGGTGGGGGTAAGGGTATGGGGTCGGGGTAGGGCTATAAGCGTGGGGTCGGGGTGGGTAGAGGGGTTAACAATATGGCAAGGACAAGGGGTAAGTGTAAGGGTAAATTGGGAAACTGAAAAAGCTTAAAGTGACGTTTAATTAATACATGAGATGGTATGCTAAGCGACACTTTAAGCACCCCTTTCGATTAGTAATCAACTTGCGTGTTTACTTCACCTATCTTACCAACCTAACTAAAACACCTTATAAGTGTTTACTTAGGAGACAAAGTAATGGATAACGATGAAGTAAATGATTGTTTTTACTTTATGGATGGACATCTTAGATAGGACCACTTGACTACTTGAGTATTTGGGGGTTAGGTTTTGTTCAAATTTTCTTTTCCACTTTAGGTCACGAGGCATTGAATCACTTGTAGTGGGCATTGAATTTTGAAATGCTTCCCCTCTTCTCTGTTTGGACATTTCTGCTATTCAGAAATGAGCCATGTGGTTGGTTGGTTGGTTTGGTATATTTCAAATCATTTTGCCCCCCCTGCGGCTCACTCACGATGGCTTCCTTTTTCCATTTTTCAAGCACTAAATCCTCTAAATAGGTGAGTAAATATATGGAACACACTAGCATCTC